>CM039721.1:4030193-4438161 GCA_022539455.1 Dendrobium nobile | reverse complement strand
TATATTTATATAATTATTTATGTTATTTAAAATACTTATAATTAAATCCTAATTCCGGAGTATCCGCTATTTCATGAATTTTAGACATGGTCTTAGTATGAAGAGCAATCATGGGGGAGTGGGTTAGTAGGGTGATGAGTTCCAATCATTCACTAATCCCTCATTAAGTGTCTGTACTTTTATTTTTGCGTAGAATGCATGTATAGGATTGCACCCACGAGCACTTAGCCTGAGCTCTCCTAGATCTAAGGACATGGTGTGTTTATTTCATTTTTGTACTCCCATGCATTTATTACTGAGGGTTAGACAAAATATCATTTAAACCCTACAACGTAGTGACACCCTAAGGACAACAATTAAGGACTCGTCTAGCGAACTAGAAGTTTTCTAGGAGCAAGGATAGATCCCGGATTGACACCAGAATTCCAAACACTTAAACTTAGTGACATCATAAACACTCCATAATTTTCTGGAAATTTTTTGGAGCTTTAGAGCCCTTAATTACAACATATTAACTGCTAAATAAGCCCCGAGACCTTCCGGAAAATACAATAAATAATTTAGGTCAGAAAATTACCCGTAATATCTCACAAACTGACCAGAACCTGACCTTGACCTTAGATAAATAGGGTCGCTTCATTTGACCCTAGGTTGACCTTAATTTGACCATAGTGGAAATTACCTTTTTGCCCCTAATAAATTATTTAAAAATTATTAAAAAATCCCAAATCTTCTCCAAACCCTAGGGGATACTTCTCAGGTCATCCATGACTTTTGGGAGTGATTCGATTCAGTTGGGGCTGATTTGGGCCAAAATTGCAAAATAGGCCTTCTCCTAATTAATTTAGAATTTCCATAAATACCCCTAGATTTAGGAAAATTCTAACTAATTGTAGATAAATCCAAATTAAGGCAAACTACTTGCATTTAGACTCCAATTTAGGGTTATTGTATTTATTAAAAATAGTAGATGGTCCAAAATTGCCTAGTTAGAAAGTAACTTTTGGTCCACCCTATCTATAGGATAGGGCCCCGAAATTAGAAAATTCAAACTTTGCTAGAAAACTCTGATTTCAGTGTACTACCTTTACTACCGTATTAAGGTCTAGTATTTTCTAAGGGTTAGGTCCACTTAGCCTTTTCCATAGTGACTTTTTGGACCCTTAGCTAGTTCTAAGGACCTATAGAACTTCTAAATTGGCTAATATCACTTAAACTTAAAGTCAGTGTTCTAAGCTCTTAACTGATAACAAACTGAAATATTAAAATGGACCTGAATTCACTAATATTTGAATTTCATTAAATTCCTTTTCTGGCCTACAACAGACCTGATTTAGACAATTTTAACTAACTACCCTGCTTAGGATCTATCCAAACCACACTAGCCTTACACACACATAGAATTGTTTGCTAGGCACCACTTCTAGACCTAGGTTAGGCGCTGGGTTTTATTTTTCTGCTGTGTGCCGGAGCTTTCCGTGGTTTATGCATTGCTGTGTTGAAATTGCTGGTGTGTTTGCTTATTTTTCTGTACTCTGTGATGTGATGAGCGCTAGATTTACCCCTAGGTTAGACGTCATATATATAATACTGTTCTTCCGTGCAGGTGGCCATGCTCAGGCTAATAAAAGGGGGAGCATCATAATGATTTCTAATAATATTTTATGCAGGTGCTTGCTCAGTTCCCCCAAATAAAAATAGGGCTAAAATTAATGATTATAACTGCACATTTATTAACTTAATAACCAAACAACCCATCAATTTTTAAATTATCCCTTACATTATATACATCAAAAAAAACATTACACCCCAACACACATTAACAAAACACACCAACACAAAAAAAACTGTGAAGCTCGTTCCTTTGATTTGTTTCTCTGTAGATGTGATTTTCCCTCCCAGGATCGTCCGGGACGATATTGAGATCGTCCGGGACGATCAGTGCCTTGAAACAACTGATTTTTTTGAGTGCTGTCAGTCAGTACGAAATGGACTTAGTACAGGACGAACTGAAGAAATTTGTGAAGAATCTGTCATTTTCGTCTGTACGAACCTGGAAGGGTCGGGACGATCCGTCTGTACGAAATCTGTCCAGAGAGCAAGTCGCCCGGGACGAATTTAATTTCGTCTGTACGAAATTTGTCCAGAGGACACATCGTACCGGGACGAATTGTAGATCGTCCGGGACGATCAGTATTGATAAAATATCCGATTGAGATATTTTTATTCATTTCGAAGAGAGAGAAGGAGAAGGCAGGAGAGAGAAAGAGAAGAAAAGCAAAGGAAAAAGCTTGGTTTTGGAGCCCGCGGAGCGCTTTTCTTCCGACGACGCAGTTGGAAGATTTGTTTATCTCGCGGGTAAGGACTCCGAACCCTATTTCTGTTTTCAAAGATGTTGAGTTTTGACCGAGTTGTGATTTGTTTTGTATTTTTCGTAGTCAACTTTTCGACGTGATTTGATATTGACACAACTTTCACCGCCACAACTTCGGATATGTTATAGATATGATTATTATACACGATTGAGTGTTTTCTGCAACGATTTTACCGGTCGGAATTGATTTTACGCGATTTTAATCGAATAGAAAATTATCAGGACTTGATTTGATTTGGATTCTGTTGAATAATAATCTTGTATTGATGCCGTGGATCTTCGTCTGTAATTTGGAAAGATTTGGAATTTGTGCTTTTTGTGCAGGATTTTTTTTGTGTAAATCTGACCGACTGCCGTTACGCTGCCCGATTTTTGTATGATTTCCGAATTTTCCGGAATTGATAGATTGAATTGACATGTGCATGACTATTGATACGATCGTTTTAGATTTCTGTATTATTGATTATTGCATCGATTATTGCATTGATCATTGATTGGAATTGATTGATACTGAAAGACAAGTGGGAACATGGTTGAACATTGGTTGGAGATGATACCTGTACAGGATGGTGGGCCGACGGGCTTTCCTTTAAATCATAGATCATGGATCATGGATATAACGATGGGAGTCATAAGGAGATTATATGCCGACGGGCGGCCGACGGGCAATAGAGTGACGACTCTTTTCATAGAACCAATGTATAGATATCTACAACAGCAATACGGATTCTACAACAGCAACATGACCAGCGTTTGTGCTTGTCTAGTAAGACCATGGAATGATGATTTACTGTTTCGTACGGATTCATTGATTCATTGATGATTGATCATTGAGCATTGATACTATTGATTATTGACATTGATACATGGATATGGACGGCATAGATTTATAGATTCATTGATACCATTGATTCTGCATTGATTCAACTTGTTGCTATAGATGTATCGTATTGTCTTTCGATTGATTTGATCGACTTGATAGCATAGACTGGATTTGATTGATTGTTTGATTTGACGGATTTATTGCTTTTATTGATTCATCGTATTGTTTTGTTTTGATTGATATTATCGACTTGATTGATTCATAGATACTGGCATCGACATTGATATGGATTATGTATATCGATTCATAGATATTGACACTGATATTGATATAGATTGTATCGATTGATAGATACCGATATTGACATTGATATAAATATGATATTGACATATGGATACTACTGATACGACAGATCCTGATAGGTTATTGATACACTGATACATTGATTCGTCGTGCCGATTATTGAAGGATTGATTGAATGGATTATTGCATCGTAGAATAGATTTCCTTTTTGAAGCTGATTGATTTGATTTCAATTGATCTTTCACCGTATTGATTAAATTGTTTATTGGGATTTGAGCCGATTGATACACTTGACTGAAAAGTGCTCTATTGACTTTGAGATGATTTTCCTACTGTAGCATCGTACGTCGTCATTATTGAAATTGTCGTAGTGTTATTGAATATTGCATATTGACATCGAGTAAATCATATAGAATAATTGGATTGACGATTGGCAAGAGTATTGACTGATTTGATAGATGATATAGATACAACGAATTGACTAGACGACACGGTTAGACGACACGATTGATTGAAATGATAGTATTGATTGATAGACACTGCTACGATGGATAGACATTGACTGAAAGCACTTATTGATTTGATTGCTGGAGTATTGATTCATCGATGCTTTTATCGCTGTATTGATTATTGACTATTGACGTATTTGATTCGATTTGATTTCCGTACCTGCATAGATTCATTGATCATAGTCTATTGATTTGATTTGTTTGATCAGCATATTATTTTCAGTGTCGTGCTTTGATTTCAGTTGTAGGCTTTGGTGACCTGCTGGGCTTTGTAAAGCTCATTATATGTGGTTAATATTTCAGGTGCAGAGCCTCCCACGTGATGTTTCTTCGGTTGATGCTGTAGCTTTGTTTTGTAGCTTGGGTAGACTTCTGCTTTGTAGCCATTTGGCTATTGTACATGACCTTTTGGACACTTCTGTTGATTGTATATATGTTGATATGTGAATTATTGTAGTTGCTGTATTTCTTTCCTGTAATGCAATTATCTCTGGATGACTGTATTGATACGAACGAGAAGAAAAAGAAAAAAGACTGAACGAAATGAAGAAAGGAAAAAGAAAAAAAAAAAGAATGATAGATGAATCCTTTCACTATTGATATCTGGGGCGTCACAGTTGGTATCAGAGTGAGTGTAGTGAAAGGATTTGCTTATATCCAGAGTGATAGTGATGATTGCATTATTTGATTTGTTTTGTTTTATGTGTTTGATTTCCACGATTTTATTTGATTTGAATGATTTGTATTGATCAGGCAAATGGATCCGAAAGGCAAAAAGATTGAGACTGAGCCTGCTGCTAATCTCCCGCTCACATCTGAAAATATGAACAAGTTTGCTGACATGGTCGCTCAGATGGTGAGTGACAAATTAGCGAAACGCTCTGGGCGTAGTAAGAAAAGTGGGGAAGGTAGCAAAGCAAGAATTAATGTTTGTACATGTTGTGGAAAGAGACATTTGGGACAGTGTTATCGGAAAACAGGGCAATGCTTCCGATGTGGTGGATACGGACATAGAATGACTGATTGCCCGAGTTCTGAACTTAGGCAAGGATCTGTTCCGACTGTTCTGACTGGAAATGTACAAGCCATGATGGAAGATGTTCCTTCAGTGCCTGAAGATGTGACTGGTACAAGTTTAGTTTATTGTACGATTTCGATGTGATTTGTACGATTTTCCGATTGATTGGATTTGTTTTGTTTCGTTTTGCTCCGGACACTTAAGGGAAATGTCGGGACGACATTTTTCTAAGGTGGGGAGATTGTGAGAGCTCGTTCCTTTGATTTGTTTCTCTGTAGATGTGATTTCCCTCCCAGGATCGTCCGGGACGGGACGATATTGAGATCGTCCGGGACGATCAGTGCCTTGAAACAACTGATTTTTTGAGTGCTGTCAGTCAGTACGAAATGGACTTAGTACAGGACGAACTGAAGAAATTTGTGAAGAAATCTGTCATTTTCGTCTGTACGAACCTGGAAGGGTCGGGACGATCCGTCTGTACGAAATCTGTCCAGAGAGCAAGTCGCCCGGGACGAATTTTAATTTCGTCTGTACGAAATTTGTCCAGAGGACACATCGTACCGGGACGAATTGTAGATCGTCCGGGACGATCAGTATTGATAAATATCCGATTGAGATATTTTTATTCATTTCGAAGAGAGAGAAGGAGAAGGCAGGAGAGAGAAAGAGAAGAAAAGCAAAGGAAAAGCTTGGTTTTGGAGCCCGCGGAGCGCTTTTCTTCCGACGACGCAGTTGGAAGATTTGTTTATCTCGCGGTAAGGACTCCGAACCCTATTTCTGTTTTCAAAGATGTTGAGTTTTGACCGAGTTGTGATTTGTTTTGTATTTTCGTAGTCAACTTTTCGACGTGATTTGATATTGACACAACTTTCACCGCACAACTTCGGATATGTTATAGATATGATTATTATACACGATTTGAGTGTTTTCTGCAACGATTTTACCGGTCGGAATTGATTTTACGCGATTTTAATCGAATAGAAAATTATCAGGACTTGATTTGATTTGGATTCTGTTGAATAATAATCTTGTATTGATGCCGTGGATCTTCGTCTGTAATTTGGAAAGATTTGGAATTTGTGCTTTTTGTGCAGGATTTTTTTGTGTAAATCTGACCGACTGCCGTTACGCTGCCCGATTTTTGTATGATTTCCGAATTTTCCGGAATTGATAGATTGAATTGACATGTGCATGACTATTGATACGATCGTTTTAGATTTCTGTATTATTGATTATTGCATCGATTATTGCATTGATCATTGATTGGAATTGATTGATACTGAAAGACAAGTGGGAACATGGTTGAACATTGGTTGGAGATGATACCTGTACAGGATGGTGGGCCGACGGGCTTTCCTTTAAATCATAGATCATGGATCATGGATATAACGATGGGAGTCATAAGGAGATTATATGCCGACGGGCGGCCGACGGGCAATAGAGTGACGACTCTCTTTTCATAGAACCAATGTATAGATATCTACAACAGCAATACGGATTCTACAACAGCAACATGACCAGCGTTTGTGCTTGTCTAGTAAGACCATGGAATGATGATTTACTGTTTCGTACGGATTCATTGATTCATTGATGATTGATCATTGAGCATTGATACTATTGATTATTGACATTGATACATGGATATGGACGGCATAGATTTATAGATTCATTGATACCATTGATTCTGCATTGATTCAACTTGTTGCTATAGATGTATCGTATTGTCTTTCCGATTGATTTGATCGACTTGATAGCATAGACTGGATTTGATTGATTGTTTGATTTGACGGATTTATTGCTTTTATTGATTCATCGTATTGTTTTGTTTTGATTGATATTATCGACTTGATTGATTCATAGATACTGGCATCGACATTGATATGGATTATGTATATCGATTCATAGATATTGACACTGATATTGATATAGATTGTATCGATTGATAGATACCGATATTGACATTGATATAAATATGATATTGACATATGGATACTACTGATACGACAGATCCTGATAGGTTATTGATACACTGATACATTGATTCGTCGTGCCGATTATTGAAGGATTGATTGAATGGATTATTGCATCGTAGAATAGATTTCCTTTTTGAAGCTGATTGATTTGATTTCAATTGATCTTTCACCGTATTGATTAAATTGTTTATTGGGATTTGAGCCGATTGATACACTTGACTGAAAAGTGCTCTATTGACTTTGAGATGATTTTCCTACTGTAGCATCGTACGTCGTCATTATTGAAATTGTCGTAGTGTTATTGAATATTGCATATTGACATCGAGTAAATCATATAGAATAATTGGATTGACCGATTGGCAAGAGTATTGACTGATTTGATAGATGATATAGATACAACGAATTGACTAGACGACACGGTTAGACGACACGATTGATTGAAATGATAGTATTGATTGATAGACACTGCTACGATTGATAGACATTGACTGAAAGCACTTATTGATTTGATTGCTGGAGTATTGATTCATCGATGCTTTTATCGCTGTATTGATTATTGACTATTGACGTATTTGATTCGATTTGATTTCCGTACCTGCATAGATTCATTGATCATAGTCTATTGATTTGATTTGTTTGATCAGCATATTATTTTCAGTGTCGTGCTTTGATTTCAGTTGTAGGCTTTGGTGACCTGCTGGGCTTTGTAAAGCTCATTATATGTGGTTAATATTTCAGGTGCAGAGCCTCCCACGTGATGTTTCTTCGGTTGATGCTGTAGCTTTGTTTTGTAGCTTGGGTAGACTTCTGCTTTGTAGCCATTTGGCTATTGTACATGACCTTTTGGACACTTCTGTTGATTGTATATATGTTGATATGTGAATTATTGTAGTTGCTGTATTTCTTTCCTGTAATGCAATTATCTCTGGATGACTGTATTGATACGAACGAGAAGAAAAAGAAAAAAGACTGAACGAAATGAAGAAAGGAAAAAGAAAAAAAAAAAGAATGATAGATGAATCCTTTCACTATTGATATCTGGGGCGTCACACCCTGTATCTTCTGTGCAAGGTTTTAGATATTACGTGATTTTTGTAGACGATTATTCAAGATTTACTTGGCTTTTTCCTCTCAAACAAAAATCCGAAGTTACCAATGTTTTTATAAATTTTAAAATACAAATTGAAAAATATACTTCTCGAGCCATTAAGACTTTGCGCACTGACGGTGGTAAAGAATATATTAACGATGTTCTCAAACAATTTCTTATTAGCAATGGTATTACACATCAGGTCTCTTGCCCTTATACTCCTGAACAAAATGGTGTGGAGGAAAGAAAGCATCATCACATAATTGAGACTACCAGAACACTGCTTCACTCAGCTTCAGTACCATATATCTATTGGCCAGATGTTGTACTAACTTCAGTTTACTTGATTAACAGGATGCCCTCCGCTATCACCTTCAATACGACTCCGTTCGAAATGCTGCATCATACAAAACCGGACTATGTTCACCTTCGGGTCTTTGGATGTGCCTGTTTTCCCCTCGCTCCGCCGCATTCTCATCACAAATTACAACCTAAATCAAACCTGTGTGTTTTCCTGGGATATTCTGATTCTCACAAAGGATATCGGTGTCTCAATTTACAAGATAATAGAATCTTTATATCTCGAAACACTACGTTTGTTGAGACCTTATTTCCTTTCTCTAACAACAAGCCCACTACACACACTACTGACCCTTCCAACTTATTCTTGCTTATACCGACTTCTGTTCAAACAACACAGCAAACTATCATGAAGGATCATCCGCCCTCAAGAAGTCAGACCAGAAATACCTCTGTTCTTCCTGGAAGTCCAATGCATCAGCAGCAATCCCCTGAACGGCCTGCTCCCGTTCAACCTGTTACTGCTTCTCATCCTATGATAACCAGAAGGCAAACTGGATCTCTCAAACCTGTTGTGCGTATGAACTTATGTCATACCATTACCAAAAATGATGACTCCGCAGCTCCAACCTCATTCACTGAAGCTAACAAATCATCTCACTGGCGTCATGCTATGGCTAATGAATTCTATGCATTACAGAAGCAGGGAACCTGGAGCCTCGTCTCTCCACCACCGAATGCGTCAATACTTGGTAGTAAATGGACTTATCGCCTGAAGCTTCACTCGGACGGATCAATTGCACAACATAAGGCGCGGCTAGTAGCTCTTGGCAATCACCAAGAGTTCGGAATAGACTACAATGAAACTTTCAGTCCGGTAGCCAAACTTCCTACAATTCGCATTCTTCTTACTATTGCTCTTCATTTTAATTGGCAGGTACAACAACTCGACGTGGCAAATGCTTTTTTACACGGAACTCTATCCGAGAGAGTGTACATGTCTCAACCGCAAGGGTTTGAAGATACTCTTCTACCTAATCATGTTTGTTGCTTACACAAAGCTATTTACTGGCTTAAACAAGCACCACGTCAGTGGTTCAATACTTTCACTTCATATCTTGTCACTCTTGGTTTCTCCCATAGTAGTGCAGATCCGTCACTTCTCATTTTTAACAAAAATGATATTCAAACATATTTGCTTATGTATGTCGATGATATACTTATAACAGGCAATAACTCAAATTTTATAAAATCAACTATAGCCAAACTTAATGAACGATTTACTATGAAGCATTTAGGAGAAGCAAGTAATTTCCTAGGGATATAGATCACTCACACAGTTAACTCCTTTTTCTTATCACAGCAATTATATGCGTCTAAAATCTTGCAGCTAGCTCAACTTACCAACTGTAAATCTCTTGCGAATCCTAACTGCACGAAGCCACCCGAGACCATACCTTCGGACATGGTATTATCCGATCCGCATCTCTACAAAAAGATCACCGGCTCGCTATAATATTTAACAATTACTAGACCCGACATTGCCTACAGCATAAATCAGCTCTCTCAGCATATGCACAATCCGTTACCTCTACACTTTTACTTGCTCAAAAGGCTATTAAGATATCTCAAAGGTACGATTCATTTTGGTCTCCCAATTTCTAAATCTAATCTTGCTCTAACTTCCTTTTCAGATGCGGACTGGGCCGGTGATCCCATTTCAAGAAGATCCACTTCTGGTTATTGTTCATTTCTTGGATCAAATCTCATTACATGGACTGTCAAAAAGCAGCACACAGTAGCACGATCCTCAACCGAATCAGAATATCGAGCTTTAGCATCTCTTACGGCGGATGTGCTTTGGATACGGCGTCTTCTTCAAGAATTTGGTATACCACAATCTGATCTCACTACCATGTATTGTGACAATACATCTGCCATAGCTTTGGCTAACAATCCGGTGTTCCACGCACGGACGAAGCATATCGAAATCGATCAAAAATTTATTCGAGATCATTTACAAAATGGCAACATTCGTCTACTGCCTATATCTACTGTGGATCAAACAGCTGACATCTTCACCAAAGCCTTATCCACGCTCAGATTCTTGCTACTAAGGGACAAACTTACGGTCACTTCGCATCCGTCAGTTTGAAGGGGTGTATAAGTATTAATAAATAAATAAATAAATATCTCTATGTATCTTCTTGATTACAGCTGTACAAATTCTATTGGCTAAGTCAGATAGATTAGTCTATATATACATCTTGTAATAGCCTGTACAGGATATGACTGAAATAATATTTTCTTTATTCTTACTTTCTTGTTCTCCGTTATCTTTCTCTTAGCTTTACTGTTTCTTCATAGATAAATGAATCAAGGTCGAGTGAGCAGTATGAGAGAGAGAGAGACACTATATCTCAATGAGCATCTTAATTAATTGATCTACGAAAAGACTTTGTTGGGCCCTTTTGAGCAAAGAAGGGCAAATCAATCCAAGCTATATAGAAGTAATTCAAAGAAAGAGGGAGATTCTGTGTCATATTTTCGGCAAATTATTGCGTCCGGTCACCGGATGTCCGGACATCCAATCCGGTGACGCCACGTCACCCAAATACACTGGGCCCCGGTTCATTTTGGTGACATGGCGACACCGAATTGGTGTCAGAACGCAATAATTTGCCCATATTTTCATATTACATCAGAGATTGCATCCACGTAAAAGGTTAATCAATTCCAGGCTCAGCTAATGAGCTCCGTATTCATAGGCGACGATCTACGTCATGCTTTAAAACACAATCACATCAAAATACAAAAATTGAACTTTGTGTAACTAACGAAGGATCTGTTTGGAATAGCTTTCTAACAACTTTGCATTTCAGAAATTTTTATGATAAAAAATGATTAAAGACGAAGACAAGACATGTATTTTCTCCAAGTTTCCAAGCAAACGCGACAGTTTACTTTTCCTTTCGCTGTAAATTGTTCGCAAGGGCCTCAATGGGTCAAGCAAAAGCGTTTGGGAGAAACGCGGCCGCGTACCAAATGAAATAAAAAATGATTTTTTTTTTCAAATAAATAATTAAAAGTATTTCAATTTTTAAATATTTATCGTATATTATCTTTTACAGAATAGTTTAATAAATAAGACAAAAGCATTTAATGAGAAGCAGCACATGAAGCCTAATTTTTTAAATAGCGTCAATTTCAGTGAAATATATTAAATAGCAATGATTTTGTGAATTTTCAAACTAATATATAACCAAATTAATAATTCTGAATATATACCTTTTTTTATGATTTTATGAACATATTAATCAAGTTATGGAAAGCTCAACTTTTTTATCATATCCTATTGCTAAAATAAAATACTAATATAATTATATTTAATGTAAGGTTTCTCTTGATTTTATCAAAATTTTAATATTTTTTCTTTAATTTTGTCTATATTTTTATAAAAAAATATGTTCTTAAAAATATATATATATATTTTTATTTTTTATTAAATATCATATAAATTGATTTATTTAATGATAGAGGTGGCCATCAGTTGGTAGTGGTGATTAGTCATTCTAAAGTAATATTTATTTTTAAAAAATATTTAAAATAATTTTAAATGTTTTTAAAATAAATGATAAAAATAATTAAATAAAAATATTTCTCAAAAAAAAAAATCCTAAACAAACCCTTAAAATTTCAAAATTATTTTGTGAAATCTTAATCAACATTAACATATTTTTCTTCCATGTAAACTTCAAATCAAATATATAATCTTTAATTTTCTTCATTGTAAAAAGTTTAAATAGGAAAAACATAGAAATTTTCTATTAATAAAAATAATCATTAAATATATATATATATTTTTTAATTCTTATCTTTTCATCTTCCATTTACTAATCAAAATATCCTCCCATGCAAAATTCTATCCACTAATCATTTCCCTTCTTCACATCAATAGAGTCCCAACAAAATAATTCTTAGAAACATCAAAGAATTGTTCCCATCCCTTAGATCTACTTTAAAATTCGCGCTTCAATCACCAGCATTGCACCACTCTTAAAGAATATATAAAGCCACGCGTTGACTCGATCTTTCGTCGAAATTACAAAATTTTTCCTCCAAGTCCACCCCAGTCTCCTTCCCAGTCAAACTCCGAAAAACCAACGAAATTATCCTGCAACAATCCGAAACAATAAGAGTAAACAAATCACAGGAGCAAGAAATATGGTCTCTTTCACTCTCTCTCTCTCTATATATAATTGTAAGCAAACATCGGCATATATAGAGCTCTGTATCATTTCCATGGCTTCTCACAGTATTCCAAGGAGCAGCACATCCGCATGGATTGGCGTGGGAAGCCATCCATCTACCCTTCAAACAACCAGCTGCATTCCTGTCATCGCCTTCGTTCTCTTTCTCATTTTCATCGCCATTGTCGTCACCATCGCTCGTCTTGTGGCCACCTGTCTCCTCCATCGCCTCCAACGCCGTCGCAGCGCAGTCGACGTCGACACCCTCACAGTAAATCACTTCCTGCAGCCAGCTTCATCCGCTGCAGGGCTCGTTGACAGCGCCATTGCTTCACTTCCAACCTTTGTTTATCGCTCCAGCGATGATAACGACAATGGTAGAACTGGAAGCCAATGTGCGGTTTGCTTGAGTGCGGTGGAGCAGGGGGAGACGATGAGGATGTTACCAAATTGCAAGCATTTCTTTCATGTGAAGTGTGTTGACAAGTGGCTGCTTTCGCATCCGACGTGTCCGGTTTGTCGGGCGGATGTGAAGCGGTGGCATGGGGCGGCCGCCGGTGTTGGCCGGCTGTTGGCTTCGCCGGCGATGCCGGCAAGGAGAGGTGAAGTAGTATGTTGATGATGGGATCATCTTTTGGGAGAAGAATGAGTATGGGGAGAAGACAAGGAAGGCAGGTGGATGATGTAGTGGTGAACTTGGAAATGCAGTGATGTGGTAATTAAGGTTTTGTTTGGGACGTCTTTTTTACTGTTTTTTAAAGCGACTTTTTAGTACAAAATTTTTAATTTTTGTACTAAAAAGCTATTTTAAGAATCAGAAAAAAAAAAGTCCTAAATAAAGCCTAAGGCTAGTGAGAGGATAAAAATATCCTTCTTTTGTTAAGGATATATGAAGCAATATAACACAATTTTTATTTTTTCCTTAAAAAAAATTTGTTGTGTGCTAAGAAAATAAAAGATGATTGTATTAATAAAGTGTAAGAAGTTTAAGGTTCATTGTATCATATATCGAATTGTATATATTTTGATAAATTTAAAAAGCATTCAATCAAAGGATCCATATATATCCCATTAACTATAAATCATTTATCTTCATTTGAGTGCTTAATTTACTAATATCAGAATCAAATGATCTTGGGCTCATTGGATTCGTCTCATCAAGCACCTCGAATTAACTATATGCACTCTAAATTTGGAGATCATCCAAAGTTTCTAATTATATTTTATGTGCTTGATTTGAGACCATTTGGAATCCGATGATCATATCACTTGTGGAGGCAACGAATTCATCTAATTGAGACATTCATTTCGATTATAAGGCTTCGTTTGAGACGGCTTTCTTACTGCTTCTTAAAGACAACTTTTTAGTACAAAAATTTTAATTTTTAATACTAAATAGCTACTTGAAGAAGCAAGTCCCAAACGAAGCCTAAGGCATCGTTTGAGGCGGCTTTTTTACTGCTTCTTAAATCATCTTTTTAAAATTTTTGTACTAAAAAATTGTTTTAAGAAGCAGTAAAAAAACCGTCCCAAATAAAATCTAAGTCTACTAAAATTGGAGTTCAGATAATCCTAAATTTGATTTGAACTCAAATATGACCAGCATCTGCTGAGTTGCATAAACTATTCATATTGCAATTGGTGGAGTTCAAAGAGGAGGGCACTTAGCACTTAAACAATTTAAGAGAAGAATTGAATAAAAATTATAAAACTATAGAAAGAAAAAAAAAAAAAGAACATGATTGATGTCTGCACAGAATCACATGCCAAAGCCTTGGCATGTGCCCATCCATCACTTTTTCCTTTATTTTATGCAAGGAAGAAGAAAAGGCCTCTGTGGTACCAATATATATATATATGATAGAATGAGAGTAATAATTTATTGATGTGAAAAATATTAGTTTGTTTGATTGCAACTATTTAAATTTTATTTTTTTTATATTTTGATTGAATCTAAGGGATTTTTTTTTTCTCTCTTTTTTCTTAGAATTTTAGTTATATGTGTTAAAAATAATGATAATAATAATATTAATGTTAAAGTAATAAAATATATAATTCTTTATAGCCTAAAAAATAAATATTAGAATTTGTTTTTTACAAAATAAATTAATAAATATCATTGCAATTGAATTCATTATGGCTGACTTTGAAAATTAGAATTTAAATATTTTAAATATAACTAAATTAATAGCATGGCCCTAAAAAATAAAAGAGATACATTCATTTTTCTAGCACTCAACATGCCCTCATATGGTTTTAATGTATTTCTTTAGATTCTTCAGGTAACACTTTTCTTAATAGTTAGAAGCAACCCCTCTATTGTGTCGATACTCCCTAAGATTTTTCGATGTCACATAGCTTATACAACAAGATGTGAACTTTATGAAGATAATATAATATTTTCATGTTCCTATTTTATGAGCTTTTTCTGACAAATATTGCTATTGAGTAGGGGGTGTCAAAATAGGGTTTCAGGTTGAGTTCGGGTCGAACCAGGAACTGGCTCAGGTTCGAACGGGTTGAGCCGAACTCTACCCGATTTTGCAAACGGGTCGAAAACACGAACAAGGACCCAACCCATCGTGTTACCAAGTTGACCCAACCCGACACTGTTTTGTAAACCCGGATGCCTTATTTGCGGTCGTGCGGGACGGCGGGCTGGCATAGACGGCGGCGGGTGAGGCCAACGCGGCACATCAGGACTCACGTCCATAGCGACAGGCGAGGCCAGCGCAGACTGGCACCTAGCGGTCGACTGGATTGACGCTCAGTGCAATGGCTACAACAGTACGTCTTGACTAGTCGACTAGACGCCACCAAACGAGGTCATGGACAGGACTTGCACGGAACGAGGCGGTCATTTTCCTGAGTCAAGCCAAGTTGATTTTGGGTTTTCGGGTCATCCTGAATCCGACTCGATTTTTAAATGAGTCAAAAATATGAACATGAACCCGACCTATTTCTCAAATAGGTTGACCTCAACCCGAAGTTTTTGGGTCAGGTTTGAGCCGGGATTTCGAGTCATGTCAAATATTGACACCCCTACTCTTCAGGACTTAAACACTTTGATATAAATTTGTATGCCTACAAAAAAAGTATGCATATCATCCACTACAGGAAAATCGTCTATTATCGGCAGATTTTTCAGCAGTCTGCCAGCGGCCTATTTTTCAGCGGCTTTCCGGCAGCCTAATTTTTTAGAAAAAATTATGAAGGTTTTCCGGCGGCTTTATTTCCGACGATTTTTCCAGCTTTTCTAGCGGTTTTTCAACTTTTTTGACAGTTTTTCTTTATTAATTTAATTAATTAATACTTTTAGTTTATTTTAATTAATTATTAATTTAATAACTTAGTATAATTAATTATTAATAAAATAATATATTTAATTAATTATTAACTTTAATATTTTATTTTTTTATTAATTTTTAATCATAATTTTAATATGATATAGTTTAATTAAATTATAATATGAAATATAACACATTTTCCCTCTCAGCATAATGGTTGGGACTTAGCACAACCGAGTGTACTGGGTTCGAATCCCGGGCAGGGCGCGTAGCCGGGCAGCAGGCGGATATGACTCCCGGACAATTGGGGCTTGGCGGGCAGCGCGGGCTGGCGGACAGCGGGCAGGGCAGGCTAGCGGACAATGGGCAGGGTGGGAGCTCAGCGGACAAGGCGGGAGATCGAGCGGGCAGCTTAGCTTGGGCTGGGCGGACAGCTAGTGCGGGCAGGCCGCCTATTGGGTAACCAGGCAGGGCAAGGGTTCCGGGCAGAGCAGGGATTTTTTTAATTAAAATTTCAATTAATTTCGGTGGCTTTTTTGCCGCCGGAAAACCACCGGTAATATTTGCCATCGGAAAAAACCACCAGAAATATTTTTACCGATGGCAAATTTGCCGTCGGAAAGCCGCCGGAAATTTACAAAACCGCCGGAAAAAGACCATTTTCCGCAGGAAAAGGCCGCCGGAAATAATTGATTTTTTTGTAGTGATCACTATTTTTAGATGCCCTAAATTTGATCAACAAGTTTTATCTAAATAAATTAGATAGTAAAATTTTAGATATAGCAACTCCATGGATGTGAGCTTTAAGAGCTATGAGATAATTTATTCTTTATTTAATAAGAGATTTCATAAGAGGAAAACACTACTAAACCACCACCACCATCGACAACTGATGGCCCAAGGTTCATCGTAGGTTATGTATGTCAACTAGGCTTGCAAGAGGCCTAAACACAAATTCTATGCATTCAAGATATATTCAAATATATGCAAAACCTTCTTATCATAGATAATGCTAATGTTTTGAATGTCATGTTGAGTTTTAGTTAGTAGTTCATGGTGTTCTTAGTTCTACACTAAGTTATCTGTAATGCTTCATTTCGAATAACTTTCTTACCACTTTCTCAAATAATTTTTTTAATTCAATATTTTTTTTTTAAAATAGAAAGCTATTTTAAAAAGTAGTAAGAGAGCTAAGTTATATTAGGGATATTCTCTGTTTATTATGAATATTCTATGTTTTTTTTAACAGAAAGAAAATATTATTATTAAAAGCGAAGGATACACCGCAAGATCATGACAGGGCCACATCATGGGAGGTATAATCAACGAAAAACAAAGTTCAGAAATGGATCGACACGGACTCAGACCAACACCTAGTTGCCAGGGAGGGGTCATCCAATGAGGATAAAAAATTAGCCAATAAACCAAAACAACAAGAAGCAAACACCAAACAACCATGGTTGCCCAATCCTGGCCATCAAAGGTGCATGCAGAATGACTGCTTTCTCATAGTCCAGATCCAAAATAATGACGACAGCCAAAATAGATAGGAGCAAAAACTACAAACCACAAAAATAGGCACTAGAAATCATTTCTTCTTAGATTTCTTTTTATGATTTCTAATAACAATATCCAGTGAGCCAGTTTCCAAACAACTATCAAAAGTATCCTCCCGTTCAGTAGACGACAAATCATCATGAAGTCAATCACATTGCCACTGAACATTGTCCCTAGCAAGATGAGCTTATAAATTAGAGTTCGAAATAATAGTAATAGGCACGTCCACCATAGGGACGACACCAACCTCACCTGAGTTAACCAAGGACACATCACCATCATTAGCTGAAGAATTAAAGTTAGTATCCGTAGACTCCACATTATTAGTATGCAACGGACTAGCTCTATAATTAATACATCAATTAGTATCTAACAAAATTGCATTGCAATGAGCCACAATCAGAGGACCCCCACCCATACCAGCACCACAAACACCAATCAGCAAGCCACCCGAACAAGTCACAGCAACAGAAATAAGTACAGCAGGAGAATGAACTGGACCAGATGGAGTTGAAATAACAACAACTTCAACATCACCAATAACCACATCAACCAAGGAATTAACATGCAAAGAGATGGGAGACACAGCCACATGATTCTCCAGGTAACCAACAGGGTTGACAGATGATAAAATAACAGAAGACAAAACAACTACATTAGGATTAGAATTGATAAGAATAGTATTCCCTAAATCATCAACATCATACCCCGAGGCCTGCATAATATTCTCCAATACGATGGGAGCATCAACAACCTTCACCCTAGACACAACAAGAGGTAGAAAAGAGAGGGGAGATAAATTCAAAGCAGGTTTAGCAACTACATTAGATAAGTCAGTCGAAAGAGGAGGATAACATTTCCCAGCCACATGCCCAATACACTTATAAGACGCACAAAAAGGAGGAATTCATCCAAAACAACATCATGCACATACCCTAAACTTTCAGAACCTAACCAAACCTGGTTTGGATAGGATTTAGTTATATCAAGTTCCACTAGCACACGAGCCACGGAAGACCGAGATCCTGCAGAAGTAGTTGTATTAATTTTTAGAGATTTATCAAAAATAGCTCCCAAACCATGAAGTATACGAGGGGTATAAAGATGAGGATGTAATTACAAAAAAGAGATCTAAATCAGGATGACAGGCGACTCAACACCAACATCTAAGCTGGGAGACCATTTCGTGAGTTTCATGTAACAGTTAAAAACTAAGTAGGATCTATGACAAAAGACCCTACAATAATCAAGATCATTAGCTAGTTTAATCAAAATATACGATGGGTCAAGCAAGGTGACCGAAATTTCACCATTCAGCTTTAGGTTAAAGAAAATTTTGTGAATATAATCAAGAGAGTCGCTTCGAAGGGAAGAATCCAACTAAAGAAATTGAAAAGGGATAGCCAAATCATTTATTTCCTGGTCGAAAATCAAAAGGGAGGGCAAGACATAAAAAGTTGAGGTCCATAGTGCCGGAAAGGAGGTAACCGAATTAGAACCAACGAGCGCTTCCAAAAATGAGTGCGAATGAAATGAATCCCCTAAAAAATCGAGGTCGCACAACCGATTTGGCACCATTCCAGCACACACCGGAGAAGGAGACCGAAAACAAAGCGAGAAAACACAAAATCAAATAAAAACACAAGAAAAGGAATAGATCACTTCCCTGAAAATCACCAAGATCGCTAGCGCTAGCTAGGGGGACGCCCCAGCGGGGTGGGGGGAACCCCAACAAAGCTCCAGGGAAAAAAAACCCTAGCATAGTAAAAGGAAGCGAGCTAAAGCTGATTGAAATATGAAGATGAATATTCTATGTTTAATATTATTCATATTTAAAAATAGGTCTTACAATAATAAAATAAATTAAGAGAGTACACTACGGAAAATACCCAAATGCAGGTAATAAAATATCACGTTTTGATAAAGCCTTTGAATCTAAGTTATATTAGGGATGTATAATTATGCCATAATTACGAGGGATTCCGCCAACAAATTTTTACAAAACTTATTTGGCACCGCCCTACTCAACTTATACATTTTGTTAGAGCCACATAAGACTAGTTTTACCACAAACTTGAAAAATGCCCACTAAGTGACTTACACTCTATAAACATGAGAGATCAAAATGCTCGATACATTGATCTTAGGGGTGTCAATATTTGACTCCATCCGAAAATCCGTTCTAAAAATTTTTTTATTAAGGTCAATCCGTTTGAGAAAAGGGTCGGGTTCGGGTTTGAGTTTCGATCCGTTTACAAAATCGGGGTGCGTTCGATTTGACCCAAAAACCTGAAATCAACCCGGTTTCTTGGACCGATTATTTCCTGCTCTTTGTCCGTCCCGTTGCTTCTGAAGAGATGTCACGTCAGTCATCAGTCGCATCATCGTATGCCATCTGCGTCAAGTTGAATAGCGGACATGGTTGCATCCGCCATCCTCGCTAGTCGCCTCTACCATCATTATCGTCCCACACACCGCAACACTGATCCACCGCCCCTGCCTTGTCATCCTGCGGGTTGTTCGTTGTCCAGCTCGTTCAATTGATCAGAAGTAGTGACAGGAGCTCGATAGCTCGTTATATCTACACCCTTCTTCCTCCCTTTGACGAGTTTCTTTAGCAAAATTATGTAAATCCGCACGTGTCGGTTAGGTCAACATGGAAAATCGACGTGTCGGATTCAGGTTGAACAAACTGACCCTTTTAAAAAAATGAGTCAGGTTCGGTTCAACCCAAATAAGGTCGGGTCAATTTCGAGTTCGACTCGACCCAACCCTAAAACCCGAAATTTACACCCTCATTGATCTTATATTATGTTTGACAAAAGAATGCAAGCTTTCCTTCCCAATCACCTTACAAACTGAAAATATGTATGCATCTGCTACCCTATGTTTACAAGCCATATTAGCCATCGTAATCCATGGTGGATACAGTTACATGCATGAAATACTAACAGAGCTCATCGTTACACCTGTTATTTCTCCATTAATATCATACACCTAAAAATATTTGTGATGACTCAGAGATAATTAATTGTTTATGAATGAGTAAATTAATGGTAAAATATTGTCAAACCTATTGACTATAAATTTTTTTATTTTATTAGTGTAACAAAATATTGTGAATTTGATTATTAATCAAACTAATTATAAATTATTGTTATAACTTATACTAAATTATTTTTAAAATTAATACTCTTAGTTTGATCAAAATATTAATCAGATGATGAGTTTTAATAATTTACTTAATTAAATCAAACTATTTGAAATTACTAAATTATATATTTATATATATTCTTCATAATAGACCAATTTTATTTAAATTTGAACAAATAACAAAAATTAGGATTTTAATTCGAAGAAAGGCAGAATCTGCAGAATTGTATAAAATGCTTGCATCATAATTCGTGCACTGCAAAGATGGCACTGAAAACTTAAAGAAAAGAAGAGCAGAATTGGATAAAAATTATAAAAACCCCCAAAAATAAATAAAAGAACATGATTGATGTTCTGCACAGAATCACATGACAAGCTTAGGCATGTGCTGATCCCTCACTGTTTCCATTATTTTATGTAAGCAAGTAAGAAATTGGGATATATAATAAAATTGTTATTAAGAAATTAAAAAAATGATAGAATGAGCGAGAATTTGTAGGTGTTACCCATCGATGCTTAGCTCGGTTGGTGGGCAGGCGCGGTTGGGTTCCCGAAACCCGAGTAACCGAGTTCAATTCCCCTCGAGCTGCAATGCCTCTTAAGTGGGGCCCATGAAGTACGAGCCAGGAGGTGGTGGATGTCTCTTCTATGTTAGTCGAGGATTATTCAGGCTGTCAAGCATATATTCGATGGTGGCAGCAGGTGGATACCCGTTTCCAAAAAAAAAAAAAGAATTTGTTGATATTTTCTTTATCATTATTTAACTATCTTATTTTTGTTTCATATTAAATGATTGTAAATGTTTCAATATGATTATAGTTTTTTAGAAGTGGGTTTTATTTGCTTATTTAGGATATGTTCGCGATGAATTTAATATTTTATAAAGATGATTTGAAGTTATTATAGAAAAAATAAATTTTTTTAATGTTGTTGTGGATATTATAAATATATTCTTCTTTAAAATTTGAGCAACTGCTTTCTTAAACCTATCACACATTAGAAAATTTAGTCGTAAAAGGCAGCTTCAAATCATAAAAATTTCTAAAAATCAATAAATAGTCAAATAAAATTGTAGTTATAATGTGAAAAGCAAAATTGTGATAAATGGGACAAACCCTTAGGGTTTGTTTGGGACAACTTTCTTATTACCTTTTATAAAGCTGTTTTTTAGTATAAAATTTTCATGTTCAAAAAAATTTGTACTAAACACCTGTTTTGAAATATTTTTCATTATATATCAATATATCTTACACAAAATACTTTGTACATTACAATTAGGTTCTTGATCCCATAAATATGATTGAAGTCAAAAATTAAATTAAGTGAAGTAATAAATAATAATATAATTTGCTTATTTAGTAATTGTCTATATATTTCTTATGATTTCTAAAATTAAAGATAAAAAAAAATACTAAAATATATGTATAGAAAAAATATATATTGCAAAAGTGGAGGTGAGACAATAATATCATTCTTCAATAAATAATATAACTCTAGTATCCTAGATATGTAGAGAGAACTCAAATAATTTGTTTGAAGGATTTGACTCTTTAGCTAATAAAAGCTTAGAAGTGCATAAGTAATATGAAATTTCTATGGTACAATATTTCATAAAATATTTAAAAAAAAATATCCTTTACAACAAGTAGTTCAAATCAACTATACCAACTATTATGAAAAATTAATTAAAATACAAAATAGACTTATAGGCAATGATTAAGGATTCGTTTGTGACGGTTTTCTTACTGCTTCTTAAAGTAGCTTTTTAGTACAAAAATTTTATATTAAAAAGCCGCTTTAAGAAACGGTAAAAAAGCCATCTTAAACGAAACCTAAGACTAAGTTAAGAAGAAAATAAACAAAAATTAGAGATTTATCATCAATAATAAAAGAAGTCATAATAACTTTCAGGATGAATTAGGGAAATATAAACGATACTAAAGATAAAGATGATGATAAGGAAAAAAAAACAAAGGAGACAGAAAGTTAGGAGGGGAGTGAGTAAAATAATAGAGAATTTATTAAAATTAATGTGTTATTTAAATTTAATAGTTATAATATTAGTTTTACAATACCTCAGTGCATGAGCTTGCCATTCAATTCCAACGCCCGAAACCATGCTATGTCACTGCCAACGCCGAACTCATAATGACACGCGTGCCGTGCCACTGACGTCTCGCCCCGCCTGCAACCTCATGATCCGTTTTAAAAAACAGTAAAAAAAGCTGCCCAAAATAAAACCTTAGTTTACTTATCTTATAACATATCACATCATTATGAATTTCTTAAACTTGTACATAGATTGTTTATCTAAAAGATCATACATATATATACCCTTAATATCATATTATTAATAGCTTGTGTTGTGCATCATTATCACTATAGTTTGTGTATTGCATTATTTTGATTGTATAATATTTGAATTGAAAATAAAAATTGTGAGAAAATTTGAGCAAAACTTTATTGTTAATCACAGCCCAAGGTACAAGCTTCAAACTTCAAAGCTTCAAAAAAAAAAAAAAACGCTTCAAACTGGTTTACTAACTAAATGGCAGGCAAGAATATCTATATAGAAAAAAAGGAAAGAAGCAAATAGATATAATGGATAAGGAAGAGACATGAAAAGACCATGTGAAGGTTTGAGATGAAGAAGAGTATAGCACATGGCCCTCATGATTCACATCTTAGAACCAAATCTCTCTCTCTCTCTCTAAGATCTAACTAATTACTTTCAAGGATGAGCTTAGTATTGCATTTGATATCTAAGAATTCTATTAATCTTCGCACAAACCTAAAAATTGCTAGTCCTATTATGATGGGGAATCCATCAGAATATCCTATATATATATATATATGGCTTCAAATTATTTGAAATTCAACTTCAAATTATTCGAACTCTAATTTCAGCAAACTTATAATCAAGTAGATCAGCTTGATGGGATGAACTCAATGGTGATAAAATTGATCTGATAGGAGTTTAAATGAGCTAAAATCAAACTCGTAAATTATAGTTAAAAACTTTAGAGCATTAATTGTGCAAATGATCTCTAAACTTTGCATGCTTATAGCAAAACCGAAACAAATCCAACAACCCCAAGATTGCTTAATTTGGACATCATTAAGGCATTTAAATGCTAAAAGAATGATCTTTGATTAAGGGTGGGTCAATTGATTGAGAGTTTTGAATTTAAGTTATATTTATGGGGTATCCCACTCTCAATTTATAACTATGTTGTTGCTCTTGACTTGATGAGAAGGCTTGGCTTAAGATTTAATAGAGTTCAAAAGCTCGAAGATCCCTAAAGCTTCACTGATACACCATTGCATTTACTGGACTACTACTTGATTGTCGTCTTCTGACCACCGCACAATCGGCATCGTCAGACCATTACCCAACTACCACCATAGAACAACAACCATTAGACCATCGCCATTATATTGCCAACGTTATAGAATTGTCATTGGGTCACTTTTGCCCAACTACCACCACCAAATTGCTGCAACCCGACCTCCATTATTAAACTGTAGCCTCCCCACATTTGTTGTTGGATTGCTGACACCTAACCTCTCTCATAGGATTGCTTTCCTCACTGAATCACCCTTGTCCAGCCTTTGTCATCAAAACACTACCAGGTGACCACAATTTTTGCACCACCATAGCTTAACCTCTATCATTGGGCCACCTCTTGACTACTCTAGTCAAATAATCACCACCTAAGCATCATCGTCAAACCACCAACAATCAATGAAAATCATTTGAATGCCTTTAAACCCCTATAAACTCTGAAATACTTTCCAAAAATAACTTTACTCGTCTAATTCCTTCTTTTTTAAATTTTGAGATGTGAAAATCTTTGTAATCAACACTCATCTAGTAGAATTATTTTAATTGTGCCAAGCCCTCTAGCATTTTCATCTTCCTAGCTTTTCCATCCTAAAACTCATGTAACTATTACATTATTTGACTTTGCCTATGTATGTTGAATCTTCATTTAACTCTAGAATGCAAAACTCTCTTATTATATTGTCACAAATTTTTAATGGAGTAATTAATAGAGAAAAAAATAGATTAATGCACACTATGAATTTCCAAAATTGAATTTAAATGATATATAACCATAAAAATTTTCTTAGATTAAGGCTTCGTATGGTATAACTTTCTTACTATTTTGTGAAGGTGTTTGGGACAACTTTCTTACTACTTTGTAAATGTGTTGTAGAGAAAGTAAAATTTTAAGGTTGTTACGGAAATCAACTTCCTAGCATAATTTTTTTTAATAGTAAAAAAATAATGGTCAAATAAAATTTCTGATTACAATCTCAAAATCAAAACAATAATAAAGTTATCCCAAATGAAGCTTAGGGATTCTATTTTACCCACATATCTCAACATTGGCTTAGCTAAGAACTTTTTTCAAAAGGGATTTACATACATATCACTTTATTTCATGTTATTTACTTATCTAACACCTAAAACTTTAATATTACATGTCTATAACCCATAGAACAAATATGGGTGCATAGACTGAAATATTATAGTTTATAGGGTGGTATATATATATGAGTGGTAAGAATGAAATATATGAGTGATATATTTGATATTTAAATTTTATATGAGTGGTATGAATGTAATATTAAAGTTTTAGGTATTTGATATGTAAATAACATAAAATAAAAGTGGTATGTATGTAAATCCCTTTTTTTTAAAGAGACCCATAAATTAATTGTTTTTTTAGGAACTACAATTTAATATTTACAACAAGAAACTTCAAATATCAAAGATATATTAATTTATATTTATTATATAAAAAAAAACATGAAAAAGTTAGAGAAGCACATGCTCCCATATGCCCACTTTGAAACTTAAATCCACCATCTCTGAAGATGAGATACACATTTTCTAATACATGCAAAGGCTTATTTCTTCATGAGAAATTTTCATGAAAATTTTTTTATGATAAATAATAATTAAAGTTAGTATTTAATTTATTATTATTAATTTTTTTTAGTATTGGCATTAATTGATAAATATTGATATTATGATATTTTAAATAATTATAAATTTGCATTAGAATTAAACAATTCTCACCATTTTTATAAATTAAAAAAAAATGGTCTCTAACTTTTATACTATTTAAAAGTCTAATTTTAGTCTATTGACCATTTAAATAGGAACTTAAATTATTTAATAAAAAAATTAAATTGATGGTATTTAAAAATATTAGAGATCGAATATATACTTTTATATAACAAGAAATTATTTTGATCCTTTAAAAAAATAAAAAAAAAGTCTTTTAGGAAAATCAATTTAAGAAAAAAATTATTAAATTTTTGTTACAAAATTAGTTAAATTAAATTTTAAAATTTAATATATTATATATAATACTAATTTTAATATAATTTAAAATTTTCAAAAATTTATTTTTGATGTATTTAAAGTGAGGATATTAATTATAACATAAAATTTTCTTCTTTTTAATAGTATATTAGTTTCTCCCTTGATGAGAGTGGGCCATAGCTACTGGGAAGTCTCCCGCCACGTGTCTGTTTTGCCGGTCAATTTAACTGCCTATCGCCTTTCTTCTAAACCGTTTATATACCCCTCAGATCGCCCCCCTTTCTCTCACAGCTGGCTCAAGCTGTACCCCTGCCATTGTCATGTGATCATTTCTTCTATCACATTAGAGATAGAAAGAGAAAGAAATCTAGAGAGATAAACAGATCTAGAGAGAGAAACATAAACTATGCACGGTGCTCAAAGGAGGAGAGAGAAAGCCAAATATCTCCGAGAGAAGAGGCCTTAAGAGAGATAGAGAGAGAGAGTTATAGATGAAAGCTCTCTGCTTTTCTCCAGAGGCGTAGATTGATGAAAAATGGCGCAATTGCCTCCCAAAATACCCACAATTCCCCCTAATTACCATCACAAGGGTCTTTCATGGGTGGACGAGTTCCTCGACTTCACGGCGGCGAGGCGCGGAGCTCACCGGCGGTCAGTGAGCGACTCCATCGCCTTTTTGGAACAGCCGGAGACGAGCGACTTTGACCGCCTCGACGATGAACAACTGCTCTCAATGTTCTCTGAACAGGTGGCGCAGCCGCCGCCGGTGTCGTCAGATAATGCTTCTGTGGCGTCGGATGGTAATAGTGTTAATGCGGAGAAGGGCGACGGCGGGGAGCGGAAGATGAAAAGTGAGTTAGAGGAGGAGCTCAGCCAATGTATGGATGGGAGGCCGGCGGAAGGGGCGGCGGGTGTGGATCATGCTCCGCCGGCGGCTGCAGCGGTGGCGGAGACGGAGCTGATTGTGGATAGCAAGCGGGTGAAGAGGTAAGCATAATTGGCAAATTGAGAATCTTATCGGAGTCTCGTGAATTATCCAATTTTGGTAAAAAAAATCTTTTTTTTTAATTTCATGAGCAGAAAATCACTCAAAATTCTCATAACGTGAATCAAATTTTACATCAAAAAATGGAAAATTTTTATTATTTTCCTTAATTAATTTAATTAGAATAAAAAATTATGTTTGGATATTTAAAAATTATATCAGAAAAATCAGAAAATTTCCAATTTATTTTGTGATTAGTAGAATGTTTAATTTCGCCTGCTTACATTCTGAAAGATTTTGGTGTTTATTTTCTTAAATATTTTTTAAAAAATAAAATCATAAAATAATATATTTTCTTCAATTCCGTTTGATTTTAAAAGATTTTTGATAAGATTGAGCAGTTTTTAATGGAAATTGTGCAGATGTTCTGATACTAATTTCTTAAAATAAAAATAAAAATTATTAGATTTATTTTAAAATTAATGTAATACAAAATTTTAATATATAACACTTATCTTAATGTAGATCCAAACATTTTTAACCTCATGAAGATATATTTCATTAAATTCAGCATAGCTTTAATAATCTTAGTGAGCTAAATGGAGAAAAATTATGTAAAGATATTTTTATCAAATTTTGGTCCAAAAAAATTATGAAGCTTCTTAATTTATTTCAAAATGAATGTGAAATACATATAATTAATCAATTTTCATATTTCATTTCCTAAATTAAATTCAAAAAATTTATAAATTCATCATAATTAAATTTTAGACAAAATCATTTAATCCATTTTTTTTTTCAATCTAAATCAACAAAAGTCCAAAAATTCAACTAAAATTGAGCTTAATTTGATGTTATTAAACATTATATTATTTAGATAACCATTTTACTCATATAATAATGCAATCTCTTACATTTTATATTTAAAAAAAATAAGAAATCATTCAGAATAATTAATGCAATTCTTCTATTTAATCATTAAAATTAAGATAATTTAGATAGAATCTTTAAATATAAATATTTTTAAAATTATCTCATAAAATCGAATAAAATTTTAAACCAAACGAGCAATGTCATTAAGATCTTAATGAAAATTTCTATTATCTGTGTGCTAAATAAACATCATTATTCATCTTAACCAAAGTTAATTAAGATTAATTAATTATTAATAATCTTCTTGGTTTTCTTCAGGATATTAGCGAACAGACAATCAGCACAAAGATCAAGGGTGAGGAAGCTACAGTACATCTCTGAGCTCGAGCGAAGCGTAACAACTCTGCAGGTAATGATAATAATTAGTACTTAATTAGCCTAAAGAATTTCAGATTCTAATATCGTATTATCTTAATCACTTAATTAACCGCTTAAGATTTATTTTAATCCGTTTTTAATTAAGTTGTGTTGATCTTGAAGACTGAGGTATCGGCTCTGTCTCCTCGGGTGGCATTCTTCGACCACCAACGCTCAATCCTGACCGTCGGAAACAGCCATCTTAAGCAGCGAATCGCTGCTCTTGCGCAAGATAAGATTTTTAAGGATGGTAAGTACGCTTAATTATAGTTAATTAGGTGATTAGCATATAATAAACTTTTAAATATTACAATCTGATAGTTATATTTTATTTATATCATATAAGATAAAGTAATAAAATAGGCTTCATTTGAGACGACTTTTTTATTGTTTTATAAAATAATTTTTTAGTTAAAAAAATTTACTAAAAAAATGTTTTAAGAAACAGTAAAAAGCTGTCGCAAACGAATCCTTAACATTGTTTGAGGTAATTTAAGCTTTTCTATTTTTATTTTTTAAAAGTATAAAAGCTTGAAAAATGTTTTAAAAGCAAAAGTTTGAAAAAGTGATGAAAATTGTCTTTCTAAGGAACAATTATTTAGTCCGGTGAACGCACGCTCCTCTACGTTCGGCCACCAATGTTTTAGCGCCACGTAGCATGAGGAAAAGTCGCCGACCCGACCCGCTGTTTTTTGGGTTCTTGCACGTGCGTTTTTTTAAATCTTTGACGAGCCGAACAACATCTCATCACCTTTTGGATATATTTCGAATACCTAGCAAATATCGAGTTGTACTTAGTTTTTTCTAGCAATACCGAGCAAATACCTAGCAATACCGAGCAAATCCCTAGCAATACCGAGCAAATCCTGAGCAAATACTGAGTTGTACCGAGTTGTACCTAGTTTTTTTTAGCAACACCGAGCAAATCCCTAGCAATACCGAGCAAATCCTGAACAAATACCGAGTTGTACCGAGTTTTTTCTAGCAATACCGAGCAAATACCTAGTAATACCGAGCAAATCCCTAGCAATACCGAGCAAATCCTGAACAAATACCGAGTTGTAGAAAAACTCGGTACAACTCGGTATTTGTATAGTTTTGATCTTCACAGAGCGGTATTTCTCGTTTTTGCAAAGCAATACCGAGCAAATACCGAGCAATACCGAGAAAATCGCGAACATAGCATTCCCGGGTTCAGCTCTGGGTCAAGTCATCGGGCCGCGCGGTAAAGAGTAAGAGCACGTGGCGACATGTTATTGGCGGCCGAACTTACCTCTACATCAGGTCAGAGGACGTAATAATTGCTCCTTTCTAAGAGACATTATTTTTCACTAAGGCATTATCTTATTGATTCTTAAAGCAGTTTTTTAGTAAAAAAATTTAATTTTGTACTAAAAACCTATTTTACGAAGCAATAAAAAAGCTGTCCCAAACGAAACCCAAGTAATTTTTCTTAAAATGAAAATAGTCAGAAAGCTCTTCTAAATAAAATTCAAAACTTAAGGGTTTATTTGGGTCATCTTTCTCGCTCTGCTTTGATTTTCATATAACAATTATTTAATTTCTTTGTCCTGCGCTCTCTTGCAATTTCTTTACTATTTTTCATAAGTTTTTATAATGAAATAGCTAAGATTTTGTTTGGAATGATTTTCTTAATACATCTTAAAGCAGCTTTTTAGTAAAAAATTAAATTTTTTATACTATAAAGCTGTTTTAAGAAGCAATAAGAAAGTCGTCCCAAACGAAGCCTAAGGTTTTGTTTGAGACAGCTTTTGACCGCTACTTTTTAACTATTTTTAAGAAATTGTTGTACTAAAAAGTTACTTTACAAAGTAGTACCCAAACAAAACATAAATTATTTTCTCAATAATTACTTCACAATAACTTTATTAAATGTTGCAGCCATCCAAAATAAACCCTTATTTAAATAAAAATCAATTCCATAAAATTTTATGGGCATTGAGAAAATTTTAAAAATAATTCTTTATATTATTATTTACAGCACATCAGGAGGCACTAAAGAAGGAGATAGAGAGGCTAAGGCAGGTTTACCAAAGGCAAAAGCTCAAGAACATGGCAGCTTCAACGCTGGAAAATGAAAATAACAAATAACCCCTCGGCTGATCTCTCAATTGCAAATTCCAGATTGTTTGTTGTCTAAGTGCAAAAAAATAAAATTGCTTTCCTCTGTGATTTGTAATTTATTTATTCTTTTTTCTTATTTTTTATGATTTTTTTTATTTAGAGTGTTTGAGTTGGGCTCCGGAGATGATCAAGATGATAATTTAAGAGTGTTTACTTGCTTGGAAAAAAAATAATTATTATATTTTAATATGGTTTTTTTTTTTCGAAATTAAGATTAATTAATTTTTTTTTCAGTGTATTATATTGATTTCAAATTTATTTTTATTTTACTATTATATGATGGAAGTTAGCAAATCATTTGATTTTTGATGAAATTATGTAATATTATTAGGGGTATAACCGAGTCAAGCCGACTAGCGAACCGGGTCGGAGTCTGCTCGTTAACAGGCTCGACGAGTCTAGCTTGAACACGATTTCAAGCTTGACGGCTAATCGAGCTCGAGCTCGAATAGAGCTCTGCTCGACACACGATCTCGTGGAGCAGCTCACGGAGGTGACCTACAGTTGCCTGTGAGAAAATGAATTCTCAGGCTAGGGAAAGCAAGAAAACGAATCGAGGTCTGGGCGGAGTGTGATGAGTGCTGGACGGAATGGACAGAACGACGGAGCCCGGGATAGAGCGGACGGGAGATGTGGACCTCGGGAGTTGAGATGGAGTTTACGTGTTGCTCGACGACGGAGCTCTGAACGGACCTCAGGACGGAACGATCATCTTAAACAGAGCTCGACGTGAGATGAGTCGAGCTCTAGCTTGTTTTTTGAGCTCGACTCAAGTTTGAGCTCAAGCTCGAGCTCGATATTTGACAGTCGAGCTTGACTCCAACACCCACTAACTCGAGCTCGACTCAAGTCATTTGTATCCCTAAATATTATTGCTCTTCATAAAATGTGAAAAATAACTTTTATTAGAATATATTTCAAATTTATTTATTTAATTTGAAATAAACATAATATAAATTTTGAATGATTATTTTCAAATAAATTTAATATTTATAAAATTTAACATATCCTTTTTTTGGCAATGACAAAAAATTTCCATTATAAAAATCATGCAATTTTTAAAATATAATTAATTATAAAAAACTTATTATTTTTTTAAAAAATAATGACCAAAAGTAATAACTTTGTCTACATTTTTTATGCTTGCTCACAATTTTAAGGTTTCATTTGGGAAGATTTTCTTACTGTTGTAAAGCAGCGTCTAGCTGTTTTAAAAAATAGTAAAAAAATTATTCCAAATAAAACCTAAATTTTTTTAAAAAAAATTTTAATTATGTAACCTAAAAAATTCATTTTAATTTTTAATAAATTTGGGAATAAATAGATTTTTCAATTATATATATATATCATTCTCAATATAATATATTTTTGAATAATTAAAATTAATATTTTAATATAGAAGCATGTGAACCCTAAGACATAGTAGCATAGAAGCATGTGGCTTGAAAGACCCAAAGCCTATTTCCACATGCAAACATGAGACCCTCCATCTCCTTATAAAGAATATGGACAAAATCCTCAAAGAGAATTTTCTTCTACTTTTTTTTTCTTTATTAATAAATAAATTTTATATGAATTATATTTCAAATTTATCATAAATCTCTACATACATTAAATATTTTTTTTATCATTTTTCAACAACAAAATTTCTAATAAAAATATTTAGAAAAAAAATATTATGATTAAATTTTGATTTAAATTTATTAAATTTTCTTCTTAAAATTAAAAAAAAATAAATTATAATTATAATTTTTATAGGATAAAAAAGGATGGGGCTCACATGTGCAGAAGAATGCATGAAGCTGCACATGGAGAGGGCAACAGGTCTGTAAACAGCTGGCCTAAATTGGGACAAAGAGGGGCCCCTATTCCTTGGTGTATTATTATTCCATGATGCTTGCCTACATTAGGGCAAATATTTCTTAAGAACCTTACTATTTTGCCTAATTATAGATATTCCAAAATGGAAATTTTAATAAATCATTAGATTTGCTTGGAGATTAGTGTATTCATATCCAAATAATCGATCTTAACATTTTGACGAATTTTTTTTAATGATTTTAAATGATAGTGTGTTATATATATATATATATATTATGAGTGATAATTTTAACACAACCAAAGTCAAAATCATGAAATGAGTTTAGATTGTTTATTTTAAATAAGAGGAATTTAATATAAATGAAGATTATAATGCATAAGAAAATTCATTTTGGTCGATAGAAATTTTGATGCAATATTTATATTAAAATTGTAATAATTAAATTTAGAATCATCCAAAGTCTAAATTCAACAAACATAGAGTTGAACTGAACGTCTTGATAAGAAAAACCTAATGACACTAAATGTGATGTGATTCGAGTCCAAAAATTTGACCAAATTAAGCAATCAAAGAGTAGTCGAAACTTTAGAAGGTTAATTGTACAACCAAATAGTCTCCGAATGCTGCATTCTTATCAATTAAGGCTTCGTTTGGGGTGGCTTTTTTTACTGCTTCTTAAAGCAGCTTTCTAGTAAAAAAATTAAAAAATTTGCACTAAAAAGCTGCTTTAAGAAGCAATAAAAAAATTATCTCAAACGAAGCCTAGAAGGGAGATCATATTTTTGTAACATATCTCAAAAGTGGGATATTTCAATTAAGTCAGGCCTCATGATTTTTTCACCATTTTAAAATTATGTGACTTGTAAATAGACTTTTAATGCTGTGATTAATATCAGTTTGATTAAATTTTTGAACTAGCAAACTGCTTTAGAAAGTGAAAAAGCTATCCCAAACGAAGCCTAAGTCTTCTAATTACTTATTAAGGACAGTGATAACTTAAAGACAAGTAAAATATATTAAGAAAAATTAATTAATGGACGTCTTCTTCCACATGTTGAGGTTTATTGAAAGGCCATTCCACTAATTAAGAGTCTTTTTCTTAAAGAGATTATGATATCTTAATTAATTAAAAGGCAAATGATAATCACTGATCTTTTAGACTCTTAATGATATAATTTAAATGATTAATATCACTTGTGACAATAAGAAAACAAATATTTATAACTATATATGATCACTACAAACCATCTCATTATAGAAGCTAAGAGGAATCTGAAAGTAGGACTGAGCATTTAATTGGTTTAGTTGATTTGATTAACAGAGTAGTTAAATTAATTACTTTTAGTAAAAAAAATTACAAAATCGAGCTTATTATAGTATTTTTCAAATCAAATAAAGCAGGGCGAAACCAGCTTCAATTTTCAGGGGCAAATACAACACAAAAATAATTAAATATTACAAAAATTATTATATATCTATATATTACGAAATTTTTTTTTTAAAAAAAAATAAGCAAGAAAAATAAAGAAAAAAATGTGTAATTAAACTGTCATGAAAAGCATGAAAGAGAATATTATAACTAAATGTGAAGAATATTTTAGGGCAAGTTAGGACAAAAGAGTTTTTTAGGGGGGTAAAAAATTTTTTTAGGGGGGGGGGGGGGGGGGGGGGGGGGGGCAATTATGGGTGTCAATATTTGACACGACACGAAAACCCGACTCGAACCCGATCCGAAAAATCCGGGTTGGACCCGACCCGAATGCAAAACGGGTCGGGTTCGGGTTCCAGAAATCGACCCGTTTGAAAAATGGGTCGGGTTCGGGTTGCCGACGGGTTGCCGGGTCAACCCGTTTGACCCGAAACGTGCAGTCCGAGTCCGAGCCAGCCTACCGCGTCCGCGTCCACCCTCGCGCCCGACCGCGTCCGCGCTCGCGCGCTGCTGCCTGCCCGCGCTCGCGCGCTGCTGGCCGCTCCGCCCGCGCTACCGGCGCTCCGCCCGCGCTGCCGGCGCTCCGCCAGCGCTCCGCCCGCGCTCGCGCGAATGCGCTGCTGCCGCTCCGCAGTGCGGCGACTTCGGGTCACGGTTCCGGGTCGGGTCAACCCGACAACCCGCCGGGTCGGGTTTGGGTTCGGATTTTCGACCCGTTTGCCTAACCGGGTCGGGTTAGGGTCGATCCGTTTGAACCCGGGTCAGTTCCGGGTCCGACCCGAACCCGACCCGTGACCCGAAATTGACACCCCTAGGTGCAATTGCCCCCTTAAGCAACATGTGGTTCCGCCCCTGAAAAAAAGGTTATGTTTAGGACGATAGCAGCATTTTATAAAGTTGATTGTAAAGTTGCTGTGAAGAAAATAATTTCACTACTATACTCACAGAAAATAGCTTTACATCATAAAAATTTCTAAAAAACGACGAGAAAACATAAGAAAGAACGGAGAATTGTAATCCTCCTCATGAGTCATGGCCCCTCAAGGCACCAAGGGGAATGATGATACTCATCCATAGCTTTTGAGTGGAATGAATGCCATTCATTCATATTTTTTACTTTGTGTACTATATATATTTTTATTAATATGATATTAATTTAAAAAAATTAATAAAATAATAAAATTTTGCTTTCTTTTTTATATTTGTTATGTTAATTAGCTATGATGTATTATTTCTTAATCTTAAAAGAATGAATAATGCTATTTAAATGAGCCGGCTCACCAGCTAATGAGTTGAGTTAATGCTAGCTTAAGATTAGCTCATTAGAGCATTGAGCTAGACTCACGAGTTGACTTGACTCACTTATACCCCTAATTTGACTAGTATTTTGTTAAGTCCATTTATTTTTTTTACTTATCAAGCTTGATTCAAATATCAACATGATCCCTGATTTCTTTTTTTTTTTTTTTTTATCAAAATAAAATTAAAATTTATTTTAATTAATTATGTTTAAGATGCAATATTAAACAAATAATTTTACCACTATCAACAAATATGTTCAAAATATTTTTTAAAATAAAAAAAATACTCAGCATTTTCCTTGTAAAAGGTTGAGCAACACTCATTATATAGTAGAAATTTTTTTCTAAATAAAATAATAAATACTGTATAATTTGTTTTTCTTTTTACTAAAAATTGAAAATTTTATTCCCCAATCATAAAAAATAATCTCTTCATGCATCAAACATTTGCTACCAAAGTATATAATAATAGTCTCTATTCATAATATCCTCTTCTCCCTTCCCTTCCACACCAACATAATAGAAACAACGTCCATAATCTACAAACACATATCCACACTCATCCATCTACATCATCTCCGGCCATCCCACCGCATCGCATTACTGGCCGCCGCCATCAACATCGTCCAAGGATATCAAATCCTCCATCCTAACCTCCTCTCCCCCACCAACAATTTCCGCTTCGAGCATCTCCATGAACTTGTCGAGCTTATCATCATCAACGTCGCCATCGCCTTCGAACTCCTCATCGAGAAGCTCCATAAGATCGAGATAAACGGTACCATCGACGTAGATGACATAGCTCTTGCTCATTGTGAATGCCATGTCTTCCATAAGAAGAGAACATAGTAGAGGGAGATGGATAAGTGTGTGATTTATAAAGAGAGTCATGTGATGATGTGAAGGGTGTAGAATGGAGAGAGGTCCTTCCACTTGCTTTACAGATATGCTACATGGAGTTTGATGGTGAAGGGAGGAGAGGAAGGGCAGGAAATAATAAAGGAGAAAATTTAGGTCAGCATAGTCTGATCTAACATAGATTCTCATAGATTTTATAATTATTTAATTTATTTTAAGATGTGTATATATTAAGAGTGCAAGATAGTTATTTAAAATAATAAAATATTTAATGAAAATTACAAAAATTATTGTAAAAAAGAAAAAAAAAAAAGAAAAAAGAAAAAAGAAAAAAAGGTGAAGGTTTATGCTATGAGATATCATTCAAAATTACATTCAGTTTAGCCTTAGGTGAGTTATTGTATCATTTGCATAAAATATTTAATAAATACATTTTATACGCAATAATAAAAATAATAAATAAATGTATTTGTTCACTTATATATATATATATATATATATATATATATATATAATATATATATATATATATTATTATTATTATTATTATTATTATTATTAGGTCCGGACACCGACATAGCTCTACATCCGGAGGCCAATAACATGTTGCCACGTGCTCTTACTCTAGCTTTACCGCGTGACCCGACGACCCGACCCGGACCGGAACTCGGTATTGCTATGTATTGCTCGGTATTGCTAGGTATTGCTAGACAATAACAAGAAATACCGCTCTGTCAAGACCAATACATAGCAATACCGAGCAATAACTAGCAAAACTGGGGTATTGCTCGGTATTGCTAGGTATTGGTCTTGACAAAATGGTATTTCTCGTTATTGTCGAGCAATATCAAGCAATACCCCGGTTTGCACAAATCAGCCAATACATAGCAATACCGGGTCCGATCCGAGTCGGGTCGTCGGGCTGTGCGCTAAAGAATAAGAGCACGTGGCACCATTTTACTAGCGTTCGAACGAAGAACTATGTCAGGACACCAAACCTAAATAATATATATATATAATATATATATATATATAATATATATATATATATATATAAATATATATATATATATATATATACACACACACTTTATAATAATTCATTCAAATTTAATGATCAATATGAGTCACTATTCTTAGAGAATATGACCTAATGATCGACTTGATCAATTGAGTCAAATTAAGATATTAATACTATAAGAACACACTATTCTTATACTATTAAAGAGAAAATTTTAAATTTAATTTGAGAAAATACCATATATAAGTAATCAATATATTTTTAGTACACTCATCATAAAATAAATGTGTGATTTTAAAAAAATTAAAATTTGATTGAAATATCTTAACAATTTAATTCTCTATTGATATATATGCTATGTACTTGGAGTCTATTTGGGATCAATTTTATTTATTATAATTATTGAAAAAAAAATCCTTATTTACTACCATTTTTAATTATTTTTATTTTTTAACTTTAAAAATAAATAAAATTATTTTAAAAAACACTCAAAATAGTGCTAATGTATTTTTAATATTCTTAAGAGCAACTAGCACTATAAACCACCAACTACGGCTAAATCTTATCCGTCAATAGTCACCACCATAGTCTCATTTTATTCAATATTCAATAAAAGCAAAATTATATATTTACAATAACAAATATAATTTATTTCATATATCAATATAAATAAATTAAATTAAAAATATAAAATGAAAATATTCTGAAAATCCTTTAGAATTTAGTCAAATCAAATTTGTTTTTTTTTTGTTGAAGATAAATGCACACACATATCATATACGTAAAACTCGAATACAAAATATCTTAGCTGATAGCCAAAACTCTAAACCAACAGATCAAGATGAGCTGCATCTGACGTGATCAATCTTATCAGGACAAGTTACCGTGAGACTAAAGACAAGCGAGAATGACTTAACAATCACTACCTCTTCTAACAAATTAGAGGCCACTAGTCTAAATCAATCTTTTGATAATGATATTTTGTGTTCCCCTTATTTGAGGGTGGGCTAAAGCCTAAAGGAATGAGGAAATTTCTTCATGATGACCTAAGGTCAACTTCCAAATGTGAAATTTCTTTTTGATTCCTTTTCTTCTTGAAGGATAGATAGTACAAAGAATATTTCATTATGCTCTCTAAAGGTAAATCCACCTTTGATTGTGGTGGCAATATAACATTCCCTCCAAAGTAAGAGATATAAGAATCGGGACCTCACAATCAGTAGACTATTTCTCTGATGCCTTTCTTCGTTCATGGTTCAATATTCTGATGCCCCTAGTATGTAGCATTGACTTTAGATGATCTTGTCCAGGAGATTGTGAGGAGCAAGATATCAAGTCCTTGTGAAAATTAATATATAATGGGGATTAAAGTTGATATGTGAAGGAGCATATGCAAGCGAGAGTGAAAGGTTAGAGTCAATATATGTTTTAAATAATAAGTATATATATTTTTTAAATTTTGAGTCATAAGATAAGCTCATGCACATGCACATATGCAAGTTTCAAGTTGAAGACATTTTAAATGATAATCAAAGTTCCTAATCAGTAGATAAAGATGAGATGTGTCGCATTATAATAGCAAATAATTTGGTTGGATAGAACTCAGCTCAATCACTGAAGCATTTTAATGGAAGTTTTTGTTATAGACCATCGCCTTAAGGGAAGTTTTTGTTATGAACCATCATCTTAATTTGTGATGAAATAATTCTGTTCAAACATAGTATTTCAATGAAAAATCAACTAATATTTAAGATTCTTTTATCCGTCAAAATTGGTCATTTGAAGGTAAAATAATTATGTGCGGATTCAAATGCCATTCGAAGGCAAATCAGAATCCATCACAAAATTCTTTTGTTGCGTACGATGGTTGTGTACTCGCTGCGTACCGAATGACATGATGCATTCTGATTTGTCTCCAGGTCCGGTGTTCACACAAAATAAATTCTCAAAGAGGGAGTTATATTATTGTTTTAAGTCTAAAACAAAAGATAATTTACATAAACTGTGTCAAAGTATCATTTCTCAAAAGGTATTTTACTTAATTTTGAAAGTGAGAATTTATGCTCATTATATTTTTAAAATTTTAAAACAAAAGATATGGATTCTATGTGAAGAACATTTGATAAGAAAAAACTATGGGACCTAATCAAATTGACCAAAACTCACTAATCATTAAATTTTATACAAAGATTAGCATCTTCAAAGTAGATGGAAGAACTTCAATAGTTTAAGATGGCAATAATGAGACCACTTAGGTTGGTCATCACACATGTTTAAGTGCAAACACACTATGCGAGCAATGGCGAGGTTGCATCACATATGGGCAGCAGCAACAACAACATGAATGTCCTTTGATAGAGTTAACACATACCACATTACGTCGTTTATTGTGAGCTTAAGCATCATCATGTATTTAGTTGGCTATAATGAGTTGTACTAACATCTTTAGCAAATGCAAAGAGCATAACACCTCATTAGGGTTGCAAACAAGTCAAGTCGAGCTCGAGTCAGACCTACCTCAAGCTCGACTCATGAGCCAGATCCTGAGCTCAAAAGGCGAGCTTGAGCTCGGATCGTGCTACTAAAAAATGAGCTTGCGAGCAACTCACGAGCCTATTACGGTCCGCCTTCTATCTTCCATGGTTCACATGTGTAGACGCGCAAAGCGCTTCACCTTTCACCTTCCATGTTTAATTGAGCTTCTCGATGAGTAATCAAGCCGAGCATCATTTAGATCAAAATCGAAACTCGAAACTTGATAAGCTAGGCATGCAAGCTCGTAAATGAGCCAAACTCGAGTCAGCTTGAGTCACTTACACCTCTATACCCCATTGATAGCAACCAAATATAAATGGAATGCTCATTAATGGTTGATTCAAAGGAGCAACACCTTTATGGATAAGGAGGCAATCGACAAAGAGTGTAATGAGTAGCATGATCATTGTTAGCAATTTATATCAAGCACCGTATTTTCACCAATGAATGCAAAAAAGTTGTTTTTTAGTATAAAAATTTTAATTTTTATACTAAAAAATTATTTCAGGAAGCAGTAAGAAAGCCGTCCCAAATGAAGCCTAAGTCTATATTGATAAGGTTATTGAGTCTTAACACAAATTTTATAGTTTGCATGTGATGTTAACTTCTATTGAGCTATTTAAAAATATTTATCACATAATATATTTTGGAAAGCAATAAAAAACAGAAAATGGAAAAATAAGAAAGGCTATTCTATATATGATAGGTTGAGTTAATGGCCTCAGCAGAAAAGCATAACAATGCTTTGATTATGCTAACTTTATCTCTTGAAATATTGCAATGTGTCCTCATTCTGTGTCATTTTTTCAACAAAATATGAATACCAATATGATTACATAAATTACAAGCATATGATTTCATATATTTGAGTGGAATAAATGAAATTAATGATAAAATACTTTATACTTTTTATATTAATTTATATATATTATGTATTTATTATTTCTTATATTTAGACACTTTATAATTAATCATTAATTAGTTTTTTATTAAATAATTAAACATACTTATATTTAATTAAATTAAATCACAATAGTATTAATGTATTTAAATTCATACTTTTTAATTAAGTAATATTTATTATTAAATTAAATTTAAAATTTTAATTAATGTAGATCATATAAGTAATACAAATAGCATTAATGATTTCAAAATTCCAAACATATATATATATATATATATTCTCCAAATCCTATCTTCTAAATTACCAAAATTGTAGACAACAAAGTAGCTAAGAAGTCGCGAATAGAGCTCGTTGGAGAAGGCATCGATAGGAATAGTGGCATACTGACCTACGAAGAAAAAGATGACTCAAATAGTTTTTCGCAAAGAAGCCAGGAAGATGCAATGAGAGCTCGCTCAAGAAGACATCAATGGGAGTATTGGCATGTAAAGAGGAATAGTTCATGAGACTTGAGAATTTGTTAAATATGCTAAATGCTAGGATTTACTAAATTCGAGATTTAAGACAAAATGAAGGAGAAATGGACTTTAAGTTTCAGTATGATTTAAAAAGAAATAATAGTCATAAATTTAAATTTTTTACAAAAATACTCTCCACTTATAATATGGTAGCAAACTTTTCTTATACTTTCCATCAAATAAAATAGTGAATTTAACAAAAGGATTATTTTGGATCAATTTTCAATTATGGGGGGGGACCAAATTAGAATATTATGATACTATAGGACTAAATTGGTCATTTATTAATAGTCGATAGACTATTTTAGGCTCTCTCTCATTTTACTCAAGAAAAATACAACTGGTTAAGATTTATAATGAACCTTAAGTCAAGAATGCCAGGATCATAGCAAGTTATATATATATATATATAACAAAACAAATATATTAAGATAAATCCAAGGCGGTTACAACAGCAAATGAACAAAAAATAAAAAAAGAGAAGGCAAAATACAACCAAAACAGGGCTCAATAAAACGGCCGAGGCTCCCAGCATCCCAGAAGCCTCGCACGAACCATCCAAAAGGAGACAGCATCGCCCAAAATCCACCAACTCTAAGAACTATACCAATGGTTGCCACCATCAAGACTATAGCGAAACGAGCCCAGTCACATCATTGCCCTATCAACCAGCACACCATCAAATCGCAAAAAAGAACCCGCAAAAACAAAGGAAAAAATACAGTATACAGAAAAGTTATATTCTCCTCCGTCCTCTCCCACGAAATCTCCCACGAGAGGCAACCGAGATAACAGGCCTATCACGAACCAAAGTAAAATAGTTTCCAAGCTCAAATCCACCGCAAATATCCGGAGAAGCCAAACCACAATCCGAAAACTCGGATTCCGATTCAAATTCAGACGATCCATTCAGCCAATCCATATGGTTCCTCATATCATAGCAAGTTTTATATAGTTTGCTTACAAAACATGCATTTGAGGGCCTCTTTTTCCTAACTTCAAAAAAAAAAAAAAAATCTAGTTGAAAAACAATATAGAATGAAATTTGATGGAGTACCTATGGCCAATTATGTTGTCAGCTCTCTGATATATACTTCTGAAACTGGCTGTATGACTGATACCATAACATGTGAAGATAGATCTGTAACTCAAGCTGAAATTAGACCAACGTATCCAGCAAAAATAGCCAGGATGCTCGACAAAACATATGCACTTGCAACAATGAGGGGTACTTTTACCCCATATAGCTTTAGTTGTTGTTGCAAAGGGGCCACATGGGAGACGAGTCTGGCAGCCCCTTTTCTGTGTATTGTAGCTTTCAGAACAATAACCTGACACATGCAAAAGGCTCTTCTTGATTCAGAAAATTCAGAGTTCAATTATTTGCATGATGGATGAAGAGTAACTATGCATTGAAACAAATACAATTGTAGCCATTATCATCGTTACTGTTATCAATCGTTATTGTAGTTCTCACGATTAACATCTAATGAACACAATTGTTAAGGGAAGCAGCATCTTGTCATTCATTTTCCGTATCTATATAACATAAGATAGGTATCTGTTAGACCGGACCACTGGGCTGGTCAAGACGGGACCGGTTATGGACGAAACAGGCGGAACTTTTGCCTCCTGTACGCAGGATCCGATCGCCCTGGCATGTTAGAGTTGTTCAGGAAGAATTTTTGAGGGAATTAGGAGGGAAATTTCAAAGTAGGTGCTGTTTAGATATTTCCTTTTGGATTGTATGCATTAAATAGTTTGTTTTCCTAGGGTTAGAGCATCTCTTGAATTTGACTGAAATTTGAGATCTCTTAGGTTTTTATGGGCTTTAGCGGCATCTAGAGATTTGGGAGAGATAGATCCTCCTCTTGAATAGAGAATCAATTGCATCTTGCTATTTTCTTCTGTTAGTTTGCGTTCTTGCAATAAAATTCCTTTTTTTCTCTGATTTTCTGTTGGATTTGTGGAAATTTCTCTTTGTTTTCCCGAGATTGATAGGAATTACTTGAAATCTTCAAGTGTTTCCTATCAAATTGGTATCAGAGCAATTTCCAGGGCTGAAATAGAAGTCTTCCTCGCTGAATTTTGCTACATTCCGTATCTGATCCTATTGTTTTTGCTGATTGGAGGTCAGAATTCGAGTCAAACTTGTTGCACTTTGCAATTGGAGCATAAATCCAGATTCCCATGGCAGAAAGAAAGGTAGAAGTGTTAGAAGGGGAAATCGGACAATTGAAAACTGAAATTTCAGATCTCCACGCTCAACTTTCAAATGTCAAAAGTCAAATTTCAGTCATCCATGAGAAGTTGGATGGGAATTTTTCCAGCCTGAGGAATATGTTGAAGAAAGTGCTCGAGGGACAAACCAAAATATTGCCGTCGGAGGTGAGGGGGGAAGGCGTCGATGACCAAGGAAGTGGGGAAAACCCTCAGCCAATCAGAAGAAAGGAAGATTAGGAGGTGGAGACTCAAAATAAATAAGAGAGAATACCTTACCTAGAACCTATTCCTCAGGAAGAGCTGGGTAGAAGGTATGGGAGAGGCGTGAGGAGGTAGGGCAAGAACGAAGGGGTGTTGAATTTGAGAGGAATGGGGTGGATTTTGAAAGGGAAAGAGGAAATTATGACCGAAGGAGGGCTGAATTTGAAAGGAGAGAAGTTTATTATGATCCAAGAGATGTTGAATTTGAAAGGAGAATGTGTGAAGTTGTGAAAGGTTTGAGTATGAGTGTAGAAGGGATGTCTGGGGGAGAACCACCCCTTGGGGAATGAAAAACTATGGAGGGAACAGAGGGAATAGAGGCGATCCGAGGGTGAGGAAACTGAAGATGCCAATCTTTGAGGGGAGGATGCGCGTGGGTGAATCTACAAGGTTGAAAGATATTTCGCCGTCAATGGGTTGACAGATGAGGAGAGACTGACGGCAACAAACCAATGTTTGGAAGGGAAAGCTTTGGCTTGGTGCCAATGGAGGGACATGTGACAACCCATACAAAGGTGGAGGAAGTTCAATGATTGTTTGGTAGAATGTTTCCAAATTGGCAGGGGAGGAGACTTCTACAAGCAGTTCTTCTCCTTGACACATGGTGATCTAGTGAGAGTCCGAGAGAGGTTCGAGTACCTGGCTAACCGATTGAACCGCCTTTCTGAGACAGTGCTAGAGGGGAACTTCATGAAGGGCCTTACTCCAAAGATCTGGGCAGCTATTAGAGTGATGAGGCCTCGTGACTTGGGAGAGGCTATTGAGCTAGCTCAATTGGTGGAGGATCAGAGGCACTTGGAGAGAGGAACGAGAGGCAGCAACTCAATAGGCTCATACAGGATGACCACCACCTTATTAGCATCCAAGGAGCCAACACCGGATACTCTTACGGGGACTTCGGAGGAAAAGGCTGCAGAAGGAAGACCCGTTGACAATTTCAAGAAGCTCACATAAACGAAATTACAGGAGAAGAGGATGAAAGGGCTCTGTTTTAGATATGACGTGAGGTGTACTCCAGGGCATTGGTGTAAGGACCGAACTCTTTAAGTTCTTACCATTTATGATGACTAGGGAATGGAGGAGGGTGTCGTCTTTCTACCTTGCAGACAAGGTGGGTCTTTGTGAGAGGAATATTGTTAAACCAGTCCACTGGACCGATTCAGCTGGTCTAGACGGGACCGGCTTATGGATGAAACAAGCGGAAGTTCCGCCTCCTATATGCATGATCCGATCGCCCCGGCATGAGAGAGCTTTTTAGGAAGGATTTTTTAGGGAATTAGGAGGGAAATTTCAAAGTAGGTTATGTTTAGAGATTTTCTTTTGGATTGTATGCGTTAAATAGTTTGTTTTCCTATGGTTAGAGCATCTTGAATTTGGCAGAAATTTGAGATCTCTTAGATTCTTTTGGGCTCTAGCAGCATTTAGAGATTTGGGAGAGAGAGATCCTCCTCTCAAATAGAGGATCAATTGTATCTTGTTATTTTCTTCCTCTAGTTTGTCTTCTTGCAACAAAATTTCGGTTTTTCTCTGATTTTCCATTGGATTTGTGAAAATTTCTCGCTGTTTTTCCGAGATTGATAGAATTTACTTGAAATCTACAAGTGTTTCCTAACACTATCATAATCATCCTCATCATAAGGATCATTATTAGCATTTTCTTAAAGCAAAAAAATATAACCTTTTATAAATAAAGGAAAAAGATTACATGAGGTAGTACACATCATCAATGACATCAATGAAATTATGAGTTGCCTGCATGCCTTCAAACTAAGTATCACATCCACGTAGTTCATCAAGTTAATTACATCATAATAAATGAAAAAATAAAACTTCAAAGAGAGAAAAATATTTAATGATCTCTTTCACAAGAATAGAACATGCCAAGAAAATAAATTGGATGATAAATTGGACTGATCAAAATAATTATACTAAATTTAGGGTTTCTTGTTCAAATGAGTCATGTGGTTTCATAAACAACCAAAGAATATCACTTGTATATGTGAAAGAACTTATATATGTAAAAGAATGTCATCCAAGTAGTTAATTCCAAATTTCTTTGACTTAATCTTGAAAACTAGGTAAAATTTTTAACAAGCATTTCTTTCATGATCCTACAAGGAGAAAACATATTAAATCTTTACTACGAGCCTTATCCCAACTATTTGAAGCAGGCTTTATGAATTCTAATTTTTCGTCTATTTCTGATTAATTGTTGCTTGAGGTGCTGGACTAATCCTTTGCAAAGTATTTTGAACAAAATAGAACTATGTTATCTAAGGTTTAGTCCTGCTTCCTAATCCTCAAACACTAATTATATCTACCATCTAATGAGTGCATTCTCTCGCTTTGTTGTACGAACAAATCAAGAAAGTCCATTTTAATTTATCTCACAACCATTCTTCTGATATTATTAATCAATTTATCCTTCCTAAGTTTGCTATACATCTATCTTAACATTCTCATTTCAATCACACTTAACATAGCTATTAACAATTTTTTTAATGTCCAACACTTGGATCCATACACCAATGTCAGCCTAATTGTAAATTTATAAAATCTACTTTTAAATCTTCCATCACATTCTATTATCACATATTACTCCAAAGACAACTATCACCCAACCTTAACTTGAAAAGTTATATCCAAATCTATATTCCAATCATTCTCCATTATTTTGTTTAAAAAATCAAAGATATTTAAAACCATCACAAATACGTGTCATTTTATCTTCTAAAGCTGAATATTTGAAATGTTGTGATCCTTCATAGGCTTTCCTCTCTACAGCTCTTCAAGGAGCATCTTATGTTTTGATTTATAGCTTTTGTCCTCTATTATTCAGCTCTGGTAATAGGATTTATCCATTCATTACAAAAATCTAGGTAATTTGGTGATGGAATCTTCTATGATTTAGTATTCATGCATGGCACTACAAATTGTATTAGGATTTTAAAGCTGCAAAAGATTAGTTCAGAATAAAATTTCAATTAGAAGTGTACTTTCGTCTATAGCTAGTAGTCAAATTCTTGATCAAGTGAGACTGAAAGATTTTCAAGAAAAGTAATCTCATGATGTAAAAACGAGGCTAGATTTCTAGCTTTTAATGATTTATTTGCTTTTACTTTTATTTATTATCCTAAAATTTGTCATTATAATGATTGTGTGATTGATTTTACCCATGTTTGATATGACATGGCTTTCAACAAGTGTAGTTTCAACTTGGTGCATGGTTTTATTGGTTAAGGATTTCTAAGTGTTGCTTCAAGTAAAAAGCTAATGAATTATCATCTGAAATGATTTTTTCATAAATTTGTTTTCACGAAAGTTGCAAAAAGTTCTTCAAATTACCCTCTCCCTCTCCTTTCTCCCTGACTGTTAAATAAAGCTTTGCGAACAGAACATAAATAATGAAAAGTTTAAAGAGGATCTCAGTAAGAAATAAGATATCTATCACCTATGATGCACCGACACTTCTCCTCAAAGAGGCATGCAGTGTCCGACACCGTATCCAACACGACACACGTCCCACACTCCTCAGACACGTGTCAGACACGCGGAAAACGTGTCCGATTAAAAAAATATTAAATAAAAATTGGTCATGCGTGTCCGACACATGTATCTTAAATTTTTATAATTTTTTTTTAAAATATAATTTTTTGTATTTAAAAATTTTACTTATTTAAAATATAAAAAAATAAATTTCTTATTTTCTATTCACAATACGAAATCAATCAATACACATTTATCGAATATTCTCATTTTCATTTCTCTTTGGCGGGTTGCAACTTTGATTTCACAATTATGTCTGATGTCATCTCAATATCGACGACTGCCGTCGTTACAACATCAATGTCCAACTCTCAACAACAATGTTATCTGCTCTCTCGATGATTGATAAATGGAACCAACGCCCGACTCTCGACATCATAATATTAATAATTTTAAACATAAATTCTAATTAAATGACTTATTATTTCTATATATTTTTTTAAATTATACTTATTCAATTTTATACACTATTTTTAAAATATAAAAATTATAATGTCGTGTCCAACCCATGTCCGTGTCCAATATTTTCAATATTTGACGTGTCCCATGTCCGTGTCGTGTAATATCCGTGTCGTCGTGTCTGTGTCTATGCATCATAGGCTATCACTTTAGTAGACTATTTGAGGTCATCCTTTGAACCTTCCTTTGCCACCACAAGTTAAAAGTTATTGGTTAGGTTTTTAGTAGAGATGGAGTTTTTTTTCCCCCTTGGTAACAATTAATAATAACATGGGAAAGTATTAGTATGCAAAACCATACCTGAAGTACAACTGACAATGCTTCAAGGATAAAAACACCAGAAGATATAAATAGAGGAAAAAACATCCCTGTGCAAGCAGCCATCGCTGAAAGAGCTCCACCCAATCCTAATGACCCAACACCACCCAAGAGTATGGAAGCCTTATATCGATTGTGGAAAAGAAATCCCACGCTTGCTCCAGCCATGGAGGCTCCGAAAACAGCAAGTTCTGAACATGGGTTGAACAATAGAAAAGAAATGCTATTACTCAAGCTATTACAAAACAGACATAAACTCAGCAATATTTATAAAATACTTACAACGCAACAGCTTCCAAAATAATTTCATACAATATAGTTAGATTAGAATTCAATCAAAACCATGAGGTTCAACAAATAAGTATATTTGAACATAAAATGATGTGCATATGTGCTAGTGGATGCATCTTAGGTCAAACATAGTGCTAAATTGCAACCAAATGGAGAATATAGACTACCGAAGCGTACTTGCATCAACCTCATCACGTCTCATATATCTTTAAAGCAAAAAATATAAGATGGTCACAAGATAGATCAGTAAGGATGCAAAACATGATAGTAATTTGATCATCATCAACAATAATATGGTCACTAAATATATATTTCTTTTTTTTTTTGTCTTTAATACCATGCCACTATATAAATAAATAAAACAAATTTGTAGCTATTGCTTTGCATATTTATACTCTTTGTAAGACCTCTAGCTTTTTGATAATTATTATATATCAAGCTTATTTTATAGATAATTAAAAATTGTAGCTTTTGCTTTGCTCACTATACCCATTGAAAGACTTTTAAATTTATATAATAATTATAAGCTTAAACAGTGTACACATGCCTCATTATTAATACAACTACACTAGGTCCCATTTTATCTCACTCAATGAGCATGAATATCTATTAACAGCGTCTAGTACTTTTACACCTAAAATTGGATGAGAAGGCCCTTTGCTTTCCTACTAAATTTTTATTTGAATCTTGTAAGTGGTTGCAAGCAACTCAAGCGCTCCAATGCCTTCCCCTCTCTCAATAACCATCCCTTGGGCAAAAAAGGGGGATAAATTCAATGGGAAAGACAGGGAAATTTTCATTGGGGTAAGAAGAGATATTTTCAGCCCATATGCAAAAAGTTGTTGATCAACTTCAACGAAACAACTTCTAAATCACATGAAACAGAGATATACTTGGAGCTATTTACAAAGGTAACCTTTGAATGTAGGGGTGTGAAAACTTGACCCGACCCGGAAAATTCCGAGTTTGGGTCAACCCGTTTGTATTACGGGTCTGGTTCGGATTCGAGATTCCAACCAATTTCTAAAATCGGGTTAAATTCAGGTTGACCCGAAAATTGGAAATCAACCCATACTAACCCAAAAACCCTAGCATGTACGCGGATATGCAATCCCAGCTCTATTGCGTCTGCACCAGCCTTGCCCGCAGGCCCCGCAGCGCCTCACCCACTAGCTTCGTTCGGGCTTGAACCCGCGTACCGCGCTCAACACTCAATCCTGCGACACACCTACTGGTCGCTCTGTACCGCACCAACTGACTAGCACGCACTTCACCAATTCGCCCACTGGCAGTGCTCTGCTAGTCCATTTCGCCAATTTGCACACTCGCAGCGCTCAAACTCCGTCGCACTCGTGCCCACGCAAACCAGATTGGCGGGTCAATTTGGGTTGACCCGAACCGATTCGGGTTGGACTTGAAACCGACCCGAAGACCCATTTTGACACCCTTATTTGAATATTTTTTTCAGCATAAACATCATATAATCATTATCATTTATCCTGACTCGTTATGATTAGATTTATGAATCCTCTTTCTATTGGTTGAGCATTGAATGAGATGTTTATTTTATCATGCACAAATATTTGGGCACAGTTTCTAGCCAAGCAAACTTTGTTATGAGCCATTCACCTTCTTAATCTTTTCATGTTATTTTTCTCTACTCATCTTATTAGTATATCTTCTACCCTCTTTTGCACTTTCCCACACCCTATGCATTAATTTTTCACTCTTCTATCCACAATAGATGATAATCCCACCAACATGCTAATATAAGGGCTTTAAAAGTATCCTTCAATTAACTAAGAATTCATATTAATATTCTTACTTAAATCAAATTCAACTTGGCTATCCATGACTCTTTATCACTAACACTCATATCCACCACCACCAACAACAACAACATCAAGCTTTATCCCACTACGTGGGGTCGGCTACATGAATCATTTTTCGCCATTGTGTCATGTTAAGAATCACATTCTCATTTAAATCTAATAAAAAATCATTTCTAATATTTTCTAACCAAGTCTATTGAGGCCTATCTCTACCTTTCCTTACATAAGTCAAATCTAATACATCTACTCTCTTAACCAGGTCATCGGAAGGCTAACATTTTATGTGAACAAATTATCTAAGGTGACTCTCTCTAATCTTAGTTACCACTAGAGCTGCTCCAACCATTCTCATGTATATGCTTGTTTCACATTCTGTCTCTAAGAGTACAGCCACTCATCCGCGTGAGCATCCTCATCTCTGCAACACTTAATTTATTGCTTCGCTTTTAATTGCCAACATTATGTGCCATAAAACATTGTAGGTTTCACCAGCATCTTATAAAATTTTCTCTTAAATTTGAGGGGTACTTTTCTATCACACAATAGATCCGAGATAACTAAAATGTGCACTCTTATTAATGACTTAATTCCCAAAGTAGCAATCTTCCCACTAGATCTATTTTACTAAAATTGTACTCCATATATTTGATTTTAGATCAACTCAAACAAAAACCTTTATACTCTAAGGTTGACCTCCATAATTCAAGTTTACTTTCAACTCCCTCTCTAGTTTTATCAACAAAGAAGAATATCATCAGCAAAAAGCATACACCAAGGTACATCCTCTTGAAAATATCTAGTAAGAACATCTATGACTAAAGCAAAAAAATATAGGCTTCAAGCTAATTCTTGATGTAATCCAATTGAAATATGAAAATACTTGGCCAAACCAACTTGTGTTTGAACTTTGAACACAAGTAAAACTCCTACATACATATCCTTAATTACTTGAATATAAACATTATTAACCCCTTTCTTTTCTATAACTCTCCATAGCACTCTTGAAACTTTATCATATGCTTTCTCTAAATTAAAAAATATCATATGTAGATCCTCCTTATTCTCTCTATACTTCTCTATCAAACCTCTCAATAAATATCTAGCTTCCATAGCAGAACTACCCGGCATGAATCCAAATTAATTTTGAGAAACATTAGTATCACGTCGTAACATATGCTCAATAACTCTCTCCCATAGTTTTAAAATATAACAAATTAACTTAATTCATCTATAATTCGCACTCCCTTGTGCATCACCTTTATTATTAAAAATGAGAATTAACACACTCCTCCACTCATCTAGCATCATTTTTAGTCATCAAAATAATATTAAATCATGACTTCTCCAATCTCTTTGCTTGACTAATTTATACATTCATCTTTCAGCCTCCTTAGTATCTAATCTATTATATAAATCATTAAAAAATAAGTTCTTTGCATCGCATATTGCTTACTAAGACTCCTTACGAACCTCTTTATAAATTTTTTAATTTTTTGAGTTTTACATCTAAATCAATTTTTATAACAAAACTTTTATGTTTTATCTTTTATTGCACATTTTAATTCCACCACCAACTATTTTTACTATTAAGAGATTTTTCTTTTGATACTCCGAACACATTCTTTACAATATTCTTAATACTACTATTTTTTTTTACATAACATTAGCTTCCTCATGTACAATCAAAATCATAAAATCTTGAATCTTGCTCTAATAAATATTTTTATTAGTGTTTTTAATACCCCCATCTAATCCTTGGATAATATTTCATTTTATTTTTCATATTCCGCACCTTCTTAAAGTTCAAAACTAATAAGCGATGTTGGATACATAAACTTTTACTTAAAATAACCTTACAATCTTTGCAATATAAACGATCTGTTTTTCTTGTAAGAAAATATCAATATGAATTTTACTATATCAATTTTTAGAAGTGGTGAGATACTCCTCTCTTTTCTTAAATAAGGTGTTAGCAATTACAAAATCATAAGCTAAAGAAAAATCTAATATAATCATACCACCTTTATTAGTCATTCCAAACCCATAATCACTATGAATGCTTTTAAAATCTTATACCTCTCTACCAATATGTCTATTTAAATATCCTCCAATAAAAGCTCTTTCTTCAAGATATATATTTTGTATTAATTCTTCTAAGTCATTCTAAAATTTTAATTTTGAACACATATCAAACCCTACTTGAAGAATATAAGTACTTATAATATTAAGAATATTAGCATCAACAACAATCTTTAAAGATATAATTCTATCTTCAACTCTATTAATTTCTACAATATTATCCTTTAAACTATTTATCTATAATCATACATATACCATTTTTATTATGACTCCTACATGAATACCATAGTTTAAATCCTAAACAATCAATCGCCTTAGCCTTCTTTCCACCCCATTTAATTTCTTGAATGAATAGAATATTCATCTTTCTATGAATCATAATATATATTAATTCAATTAATTTACCTATAAGAGAACATATGTTTCAAGTTCCTATTCTAATTCTAGTTTCATAGACTAGCATCTTTACTCACATCCGTCCATGACACATACACCATTTTTCTTATGACTCCTACATGAATATCATAGTTTAAATCTTAAACAAACAATTCCTGTAACCTTTTATCCAACCCATTTAGTTTCTAGAATGAATAGAATATTCATCTTCCTATGAATCATAATATCTATTAATTCAATTAATTTACCTATAAGATAACATATATTTCATGTTCATATCCTAATTCTAGTTTCATGGACTAGCATCTTTAACCACATCCGTTCATGATGTGGGAACCCTTGCTTATTTAGCATTGTACCGGGGAGCTAGTGCAGCGGCCCTTGCATCCTTCTCATTGTATTCAAGCCATACAACGTGTGGCTTTCAAAGAACAGCCTAGCATTAACACAATGTATTAAATGATTTCTGTCATGATTATTCGATAAGTTTTACGTTGGTTATCGACTATCTAACACAACTCTTCTCATCAAAGGCTTGAAACCTGACAACGACAACACTAACACTCACATCGATAAAGCAAAAAACAAAATACCTTCAATCAACTAAAAACATTTGCTAAAATACATTGGGCCTTTTTACATATAAAATAAAAAAATGCTAGTAACATGCCCCTATTATGCATAGTTATTTTTAAATAACAAATAAAGTCATCAATCAATTCTAAACAAATAAATTGTTATGCTAGTCAAAAGCAGGATATACTAATTACTGTTAGTCAAAAATTAACTTTAAAGTGGCTTGATGACATCTGTTGAGAAAAACTATATGCTCAACAAAAAATTCAATTTTAAAAAAAAAAAAGTCAGAGCATTACAGCGATTTGCCACCACAAAACGCACATCAAACGCATGTCATCTCTATAGGCATACAGAGGTTTAGATAGAGAATAGGGGATGGAAATAGCATACAAATACAAACAATGATGCGTATGCGTAACATGATATGGAAAGAGCATTCCTACTGTAAATTTCTACAGCATGCCACAAAGTAAACAACCTTTCTATCTTACTGGAAGAAGTCTTGGCTACTAAAGTGCCATTTATCACTTCTAAATGATTTTTTGTCTCTTAAAGTTTCCATTTTACATAATTCAAAGATAAGCTACTAAAATAGCATCTAAAGTACAATATCAACTACAGGTGCATAATATTTTCCTATGTCTTGACCAAATTCCAATGTATTCTCTACAGCCTTCAGGCTCAAATAATCATTGGAACCTGGTCTTTTTCTTCCATTAAATAAAAGTTACTAATTTATAAATGCAATAGTAGGATTATATGAAACCAAATTTCTCTTGTAAAATTCTTCTCAGATGATGGTAGCAACAACAACAAAGAGGTAAAAGATTTAAAGATGGCATACTTACAATTGACTATAAATAGGGGAACTGACAGAAAGATGAACAGTAGCTGCAACTATACTTACCGGGACAAATTGGAAGAACAGCAATTGACATCCCAACAAAGGCCAATGCAGAAACCCCGCCAACTAAGCCATCAGCTCTGTCAGTTAAGTAAACACCATTGGGCATAACAACAAAACAAAATAGTGTCAATAGCGGATAGCACTTTCCCAGATGAACAAGCCCATAAGGTGGAGGCAGAGGAACCAACAACTTCCTTCAATAATGAATTATTAACAGTTAGAAAAACAGGTGGGCAATGGGGGAAAAAAAGCAATGTTAACGCCTAATTCAAAATATAAACATTTTATATCTAAGAAAGTACGATTCTAAAATTAGTGAATGAGCGAGAACATTCAACAGGATAATTCAACAAAATATAGATGAATATTCTGAATTCCAAGCACAATAAAGCTTGGACCGAGCATTGTGATGGCTGCTCAAAATTGCTATCAGTGCAGCAATATCCATTGAAGAAGATCAATATACTATATCGCCACAAACAATAAATAAAATAAAATAAACCGTTCTTTCTACTGCCAAGCCCACATGAGAATTGTTGAGACTTGATGTTAGATTGAGCAGTCAATCTCAAAAACAATGCTAGAATTCATGAACTGAATCCTACTAATTCGATTTTATATAGCGCCTGCCTGATTGTTGTAAGAAGTGGGTAAAGATTGGCTAGGATGTTATACACAAATCACATGCTACATCTGTAAGATCCTAAATTAGGTAAGGAAATCAATTAATTTTATTTATAATAATATTAGTTACTGTTATAACTAAATATAAGTAATATTAAATTAAACAAATGCATAGGCATTTATCCGAATAGGTGCTTTCTTTGGATGTGAATATTGGAATGCAGTTACTGTGTGGGCCCTCATTCCTTGCTTTTTCTATTTAGTTTCACGCAAGCCAACAGAGAACATTTCTGGAGGACTGTAGGGATAATTCGGCACAGTGAAGCAGAATTTACTGTAGCAAAGGGCGGAGGAGTTCTGGATCCGTGCGGGAATTACTGTAGCCAATTCAGCGCATTTCTGTGCGTGCGGTGGGTAGCCGAGTGCACACAACGGAAATTTTCTGGAAAGGTTTAGAGGAGTATTCTGTATTCAGCACTTTCTAGGCGGCAAATGTTGAAGGTAATTTTGGGATATTATAGCAAGGATTTGAAATTGATTAATTGATTTCATGTAATGCATTGGTTTAATGTGATTGTGCAATTTAATTAAGGAGTATTTTGTATTCAGTACTTTCTAGGCGGCAAAAGGAACCCCTAAAGAGGTAAAAGGGACCTATATATAATTCAATGGCAATGATGTCAGATATACCTGAGCTCCATTGAATATATTTATAAAAGAAAGCAAATCTTTTAGAAGTCTAAAGTTGATATTCAGTATAGTCTATAGTGGAAGAAAAATATTAATGCCACATTGTATTGTATGAGATTTTCTTATTATGGTTTAACTTATAATGTTTGCTAAATTTTATTTCACTTATGATTTCAATGGTGTACATTTTTATAATGCAATTTAATTGTTATTTAAGTGTGCATAGCTTATTGAGCCTCACCAGTATCTTTCTTACTGTATGTTATTACAGGAAAGGGAAAAGAAAAAGTTGAAGAAGACTAAGTTGCAAGTATTTTGATTTTATATGCTAGTTTTTAAATTTGTGTCAGTCTACATCTGAGGTATGTTGACAGTTCAGTGAGTTTTTATTTTGGATTCAGTAGTGGCTCTGTAAGTTCATCTTTGAAGTAACTTGGAGTTTAGATGCTTTCGTGTATTCAATAAATGATTTGTTCATAGAGTTTTAAGTTTATAGTGAATGAAATGTATGTAAATGTTTAATGATGGGAAATTATGAGTTTATGCAAGTAATACTTTACAATACTATTAAGAGATATTGTGGGATGTTACAACATCAAAAAACCTAATTGGTGAGAAGATATAAGGGTAGACAAGGACATAAAAAATGCTGAGCAAAACTAAATTTTGATGGAAGTTTGTATGAGTTAACAAAATATAAATTTGGGACTACATTTGCCATATGAAACTTAGGGAATTTAAGAGCGCATAATGATGAAGTGAGGATTAACAATTGCATATTATTACAAAATTAAAAGAAAAAGGGAAAATTTCAAGTGCATTAGGGAACATTGTAAGTTAGTGTAATATGAGGAAAACAATAAGGACAATCCTCAATATAAGTTGAAAAATAAATTTGTTGAGATGAACTGAGATTACTAGCGAGGTGTTTTATCAATTAAATTACTGGAAAGAACATCATAGAGTTTGGTTAGTACTTGTGCTCCTAAAATTGGATGAAAAAAATAGAAAACCAATTTTATAAGAAAATCGACGAATCAATATAATATAAAGTTGATAAAGATTAGATAATTATTAGTGGTTATTTATATTGGATAGATAAGTTATGATAGAATGGGCTAGGAAGAATTCATAATAGAAAGGGGGTGGAAAATAAACAAAATTGTAAATTAGCAACAACAAGAAGCCTTTATCCCATTACGTCGAGTCAGCTACATGAATTTTTTTTCCTTAATTGTGTCCTACTAAGAGTCAAATTCTCATTTAAATCTAAAAAAAAGGCTATACTTTGACACTTTCTAACCAAGCATTTTTAGGTCTACCTCTACCCTTTAAAATATAGTTTGGGTCTAATAAGTCTACTCTCCTAAAAAAGTCATCGGAAGGCCGACATTTTATGTGACCAAACCATCTAAGGCATCTCTCTCTAATCTTATATACCACTAGAGCCACATCCAACCTTTTCACATATCTACTCATTTTGCATTATCTATAAGTGTAAAGCCACTCATCCACCTAAGCATTCTCATCTCTTCAATACTATACTTAATTTTATGCTTCTCTTTTAATAGCCAACATTCTGCACCTGAAGCATTGCAGGCCTCACCACCATGTTATCAAAATTTTCCCTAAAGTTTGAGGGGTATCTTTCTATCACACAATAGGCTCAATACATTCCTCCACTTCAACCATCATACTTGAATCCCGCTAATAATATCCACTCTATTTCACCATCGTTTTAATCAATAGACCAAAGATATCTAAAATGTGCACCTTTTTAATGACTTGATCACCTAATGTCACAATGCCTCCAATATATCTACTACTATTAAAATTACACTCAATGTATTCGGTTTTAGATTTACTCAAACGAAAACCTTTAAACTCTACGATTAACCTCTATAATTCAAGTTTTCCATCAAATCCCTCTGTAATGTTATCAACAAGAAGAATATCATCAACAAAAAGCACATACTAAGATACATCCTCTTAAAAACGTCTAGTAAGAAAATCCATTACTAAAGCAAAGAGATATGAGCTTTACAGCTGATCCTTGATGTAATCTAACAAAAATAGAAAAATACATGGTCAAATCACCTTGTGTTTAAACATGAGTAACGACTTATGTCTACATATACTTAATCACTTAAATATAAGCATTATTAATTCCTTTCTTTTCTAGAACTTTTTAGAGCACTCCTCTTAGAACTTTATCATATTCTTTCTCTAAATCAATAAATATCATATATTCATATGTAAATCATCCTTACTCTATATTTCTCCATCAAACCTTTCAACAAATGAATAGTTTTCATAGTAGACCCATCCGGCATGAATACAAATAGATTTTGAGAAATATTAGTATCACGTTGTAACTTATGCTCAATTACTCTCCGATAGTTTTAATATATAACAAATTAACTTAATTCATCTATAATTCGCACACTCTTGGGCATCAGTTTTATTCTTAAGAATAAAAACTAACACACTTCGCCGCTCTGACATCTTTTTAGTCTTCAAAGAAATATTTAAAAATTTGGTAAGCCAAGAAAATTTTCAATCTCCTAAGTATTTTCACACTTCTAGTGGAATATCACCAAGTTCAGCTGCTTTTTCACACTTCATTTTTTTTAAAACCTCTCAAATTTCAATTTTACTCATATTGACACCACTACCTCATCACACAGAGCTCAATACTGGAGGTGGTCCCTTCTTGCAATCACAAGGATTACAAGTCCCACCCCTTGATAGGCGTTTGGCTTGACACCATGTGATTAGATGTAGATAGCCAAATATTGGCCTCGGCATGCTTTTGTTGCGAACTACTTTTATTTATGGTATGTTGCAAGCCTACAACACACAATCTTGGCCTTACAATTTCTTACCATCAAGTTCATGAGCTTCCAGGCCCGAAATATGAGCTCTGATATGTATAACGAATGGACACTTAAAACATTTCTTCTTGAATAATATGAGATTACAAGGAAATAATTATGTAATGACCCCTGTGAGAAATGGGTGGCCAATTGAGGATATCTTGTCAACCCGCCACATGATCAACATATGGTCATGAAAATACCAATCTCCATCTTGCTAAAGGGACTACATGAAACTTATCGTCTACTCATGCCACTGTATCTTAGCCTTTAAAGCATAAATTACAACTGTATACCACAGATCGTCAACAATCACAACCTTTTTTTTAACCATCCTGACAAATCCAACCAAAGATGCTCCGCATGCAACTTTAACAATCTCAAAGGTCACGTCATTATGTCCACTATCAGAGTAGACCTTCTTGCTTTAAAGGGTAAGTCCATAATGATGACCTTGGCAGTAGTAGCAACTAATGATTAAGGGAGTTGTCAACAACTCTCGATCATCTTCAGTTACCCCACTTGCCTCAATTATGTTGTCTGCCACATCCAGATCTAGAGAAGTGACTTCCTCATTCATCCCCATTCCTAGTGTTGGGGGAGTGTTCATTTCCAATAACCAAAACTATCTTTTGGTTCTCATCATCGACCAATCCCAACGAAGATACCATTGCCATTGCAACACTCGAACTCGAAAGGGCAAAGGCTAACAACAAGGAGACTTCCAATAACTCACCTAGAATCTCTGTCAGGTGCTTCTTCAAGAAGCCAAGGAGTTCATATTGGCCCCTAGGGCATCAATCCTCATTGATTCCAATGCTAGCTTCATATGACCTTCCACCTACACCACTCCAAAAGATGAGGAAGGCGTAGAGGCCATCAACACCACCATTCCCATCTTTTAGTCCTCCTCAAACTTTTCCTTCACCAACCATAAACTTTTGCACTGAATTTACAAATACCTTGTGCCTCTGTCGTTAGTTTGCAACTATTGAAGGAGGAAAAAGATTCAAAGAGGTCGGAGGATGAAAGAGATGTGAGTGTAAGGTGTCCAATGTCGTTCAAAAATGTATATTTATAAGGTTTTTAGATTAAGGAGGAAAGTGTAACACATTGATTCGCACGCCAGCTAGCCAGTCTCATTAAAGTCCACAGGTCCTGATTTGAATTCACAATAAGGACTTTGAGAGGTCATTGTAGCACCAATTTGCAGGTCAATCTGATCCAGGAATATTGACCCATGTTACTCCCTTGTTAGTCGGATAAGAGAAGACCTTCCAATTGGTCCAAGACATTGCTACCCAAATATCATTACTCGGTTCATACTAGTTGAATCATCTAAACATTGCAAACATGATCAAATCCTTGTTAGGCCACCTAGAATATTTTGTTATCTTAATCAAATTTGTTTCTCTAACTCAATGAGATCCTGCTTGTAATCATCTAAATGCTGCAAACATGATCAAATCCTTGCTAGGCAACCTATAATATATTGTCACCCAAGCCAAATTTGTTTCTCTAACTCTATGAGATCCCACTTTATCAAAAGGTCATAATAATCGTCGTTGACCACCAATTAGGAGAAGCCATGTTACTGCTTCATGTGTAAAACAACAACCACATACTGACGATTATCTGGAGAAGTGTAAAGTATTTTTGCTAGGCGTGTAAACGAGTCAAGTTTCGGCACAATCAAGCTCAGCTCGTCAGTTGGAAAGCGAGCTCGAACCCGAGCTCGAGTCGAGCTCAAATGATGAGCTCGAACTCCAGCTTGCCCCACTGTAAATGAGCTCGAGCCGGCTCGCGAGCCTGTGCGGTTGTCCGCATCGTCCGAGTTCGAGTGAGCCGTCTGCCTCCTCACGCGTAAAAGAAGAAGCTTGCGTCGCGGAAGAAGAAGAAATGGTTGTATGTTTTAATGCTTTTACAACTTTTTATTAATGTACATCGAAAACCGTGTGAATTCTGCAGGAAGAAGAATGAAGGCATGAAGCTTAGCTTAACCAAAATGTCTTCACAGCTTTTTTATTACTGTTTTTTCAAAACATGCAGGTCTTTCAAATAAAAATTGCAGTTTTGAAAACATCAACTTAATATATATATATATATATATATATATATATATATATATATATATATTATGTACAATATAATTATTTATTTTAAATTATTTAAATTTAAGAAAATATTAGTTATTTAAAATATTAATAGTGATTCGAACCGGCTCGTGAGCTCATAAGTCGAGCCTCATCAAGCTCGAACTTGAGCTCGTTTAATAAACAAGCTCAAGTTTGTGCTCGAACTCGAGCTTGCGGCTTGATAAGCTCAGCTCGTAACGAGTCGAGCTCGAGCCAGCTCGCAAGCTGAATCGGCTCACTTACACCCCTAATTTCTGCTGCATATGCCCATCTTTCTTAAGAGTCATAATTGTCTACTAGTCTATCAATCCTCTGATGCTCCTCACCTAGGTATAATCCTAAGCTTGTAGCATGGAATATTATGCATGCATCACCAAAACAGGACCCGCACAACTTCCAAGCCACTATCCACCATGAAACCACCTCAAGCAAACCCCCAATTCCTATCACTCCATCCTGGCCTTCACACAAGATGATACATAATGAGATGAACTCAGGCTTCTAAACTCAATTGAACCATAAATTGAAGATTGCAAACCTAATAATTAAGAGATTATGCAATTCCCTTTTTTTTTATTAGCAGGACCTTCTCCCCCTCCTCCTATAGGTATATGTAGGCTAATGAATAAAACACTTGAATCATATGTGTTGTCTCACTTTTCTTACTTCTCAAACCGTAGAACAATTGATTACCTGGCACCATTAGGGAAAAACCTAAACCTAGTGCTCAACCCTCCTACCATTCAATCATGAATCGATTGGGACTCAAGCTCTCTAGTTTGTTAATCCTTCCTGACTAGTTCCAATAGCACACAAATGGGCTTAATCACCTTGACCTATTATGCAAAATTTAAAAGAAATAGATATACAAAAAAGAAGATAACTTCTTGAGTTATAACTAGGTTGTTAAAATGTAGAAGTATCTTTAAAAAATAATGTGATAAGAGGATATTCTTGTGACGTTCAAGTTTCACACGGATTAGGTTGTAAAGATCCACATAATGGGCAACAAAAAAGCTATAGAATGCCAAATTAAGTGTGCAAAAATGAGAATGTTAAAATAAATGATGCATTGTGCCGCATAATGATGAAACTAAAAACTAAATGGTTAGTAACCTCCTATCAATAATTCAATATGATACAAAACAACAAATGCAGTTAAGCACACATTAAAGATTCATATATCTTTAAATTCACAGCTTTATGAAAAATCTACCAAAAATAACAATTTATCAGGACTAGGCTGTATGATAAATTATACAATAAAACAGCTGGGTATTGGTTTTCAAAGAATATGCATGACAAAAGGTTTGATTATTAAGACACAAACCATTAATTGCTTCAATCGTTAACTAATAGATTGTTACCCGGCAAAATAGTGGTCATATGATTACGAAGAAGTATACATGCTGTATGGTGTTGGTAAATCGGTTGAGTCCAGCCAAATTGAAAACCACATCCCAACTACTACCTGCAAAGAATAGTACACTGAAAACTCAGTCACTTTAAGATTGACAAGAACATTGTCGAATTGAAGTTATTAATTACTTCACAGGTTCGACTTTCTTAAAGAAATTCTTACATGTAATAATAATTTCAGCCATCCAGGCAATTGGTTGCTATAATTCTTCCTAAATCGAAAAATATCATCAAGCAAACCAATTGCAGCAAAACCCAGAGTCACTGCTGCTACTGCAATAAAAAGGATATTATGATGTCCTATTATAGCTCTCGCTGTGGTGATGCCAACTGGAAGGAAAAATAAGCCACCAATTGTAGGTATTGATGTTTTAAGGGAATTAAGAGGTCTTTCCCTCTTGACGACCTGATGTATTTTCAGGCCATCAACAATGGCAACAAACAAAAACCCAATACATGCTGATAAAAATGCTGATATAGAAAATGGGTATGTCAAATAAAATGGCTTCAAAGGTAGCCTAACAATCCTCCATGAGCACCAATCAACAGATAAAAGAAACAATACCAAGAAGGCTGTCAATCCCAACGTAAGGATGACTCCTCGTCGAGTCCTGGAATAAAAAAGAAACATTTGTCAAATTATCAACAATTTTAGATCCAGAGGAAACATATTTTCATATAGGATATGAAGTGCATCTCATTCTACACAAGAAAAGCAGGAATCTCCAGGAAAGAACAAGAGAATGATATCAAACAATAGAGAAATTAAAAATGGAACTACTTTCATATTAACCTAAAATATGAATGCTCACCTATTCTTTCCGTAACCTTTTTGAATGGTTGCCAACCGGTGGGCCGACAAAGTCAATGCAGCATTGGGAGTTTCTAAGCGTTCCCTGCTTGTTGGCAGGTCAGTTTCAGCAAAAGGAGTTAGGAAAGCATCAATATCGCTATCCTCCCCTTCACTGGACGAAATTATATAACCAGAACTCCATCCATAAACCCCATCATTCTCAAGAGAAAAGGAGACATCCCCAAAATCCTATGCAGTAACAGAAGACCACATCCACATTAATTAACAAGAAGCCCTTTTGTCATTACAAATGAAAGATATAAATCAAAACAAGCAATTCTAATAAAGCAAAACAAGTCATTCTAATTGGAAGTAAAAATAAGAGTGAACATCAAGAAAATGAAAAAAAAAAAGTGAAAATTTTCTAAATTGGCAGTTTAAAATGAGAAGAAAATAAAACGAAGCAAAGAGTTCCATCTAACAGGACGCTTTATGCCTCTCCTGTAACAAAGTAAGAGCGGATAGTTATAGCTTGCTCCCTCTTTATACCAGCAACAGTTTATTCAACTTCTGTCTTCTACTGATCAGAGCATATATGTCAAATAATTATAATTTTTTTTTCTTTCGATATAATTTCTTTTCTAAATTAAAACCTCTAAGCAAAAAAAATAATCTACATGTTTCATTTTCTTTTATTTTCTCTCCACTTAAATCCCCCAAACTCGAAGAAGTACCTCATCAATCGCCGCCACAACAGGAAAGAAAGAATTACGCAAATCGCATCTCTGCAAGCTAATTTCCGCACCAATGCGCCGCTGCAAAAAGGAATAAAAAACAGCTATAGTATCATCATCACACATTCACACTAAACCACTCATCGCTAATAGACAGATTAAAAGATTTTGGTTTCGTTTCAGACCTTGATAAAAGAACAACCAGATTGAAGATCCGGGGCAAAGGAAGACGATGCTCTCCTGGAAACGCAGGGCTGAGAACTGGCTCTCAGGGATTGGGCCAACCCTAGACGAAGAAGATGGAGGCTTTCGGAACACATGAAGTCGATAGAGAGGTTGTCGATTTGATGGCCGAAGTAGGCCACTGGAGATTGGATCGGAGGTTGATGACGCTCTTATTAGCTGCTGTGGAAGGGAAGAGGAAGAGGACTAATCGAAGCACGACGCGAACGGGAAAAGTCCTCCATATAAATACCATCTTACCTAAATTCAGATTTGATGGATGCCATATAAATTATTTTATATATTTTTTAAATTTAAAAGATTATATAATTGATATATTAAAATATTTATATTAGGATGTTTTAATATAGTTTATATCAAAATAAATTTCAAAATTATTAAATTTATTTTAAAATTAATGTAATATAAAATATTTATGAATAATATTAACCTCAAAATAAATCATTAATTTTTAGATTATTTTCAAGACAAATTAAATTATATATTTTAATGTAAATTTTTTTATGTTTAATTAAAATAAACTAAATTATAAATAATATAATTAAAGAATTAATTTAATTAGTGATTGTAATTAATTAAGCTGATTAAATAATAATTTTTATTTAGATTACTTAAATAAAATATGATATCAATTAATAAAATTTTAATTCATTAATCTTAATTATTAAATTAAATTTAAAAGTTTTATTAATAAATTTATATCTAGTTTATTTAATTAAATATTACTTTTTTATTAAAAAAAATTTCAATTTAATAAGGCTAATCAAATTTATATTAGCATAAATTAATACATTAATTCATTATTAATTAGTAATTTTAAGCTTCTTAAGTCTTCTTAATCCTTCTTCGACGGCTGTCCTTTATGTCGAATCGGAAGTCGCGGAAGTTCGCCGTTCTTCCTGTTGGATCGGACGTACCGACAGGAGCTCGTTGGCTGTGAAGGTAACTATCGTTCTCCCATTCGCGCGCTTCTTCAGCCAAATCCCGTAAATCCGCCGAACTCCAGGATTTATTGAATCCGGTATTTTCGGGAAAAAAAAATTTAAGGAAACGGAGCATTTATTCCGCCGTGAGATCTACCGGCTGCTTAAATCCTGTTTGGGGTTTGGCAGGATTTAGGTCAAATAATCACTCCTGTTGCCAAACAGTCCCTTTTTAATCCTTCCAATGCCCTAATTTACCAAATATGGTAAATGTGGGGAGAAGAGGGATACAAGGTTCTGTTTAGAGTTGAAATTTTGTATCTGTTGAGAAGGATTTTGATAGACCAGAAGTTAAGTGAGAGAGAAATTGGATTTAAGTTTCTGCAGGATTTAAATTTACCATTTTAATTGTTTGGTAAGAGTCGAGTTAAATATCATTAAGTATTGTCTTAATGTTAAAGCTGCTACAAAAACGAGCTTAACATTGTTCAACGTTATAGGGCCTGTTGGAGGCATCCAGGAGATGCTGCTCCTAGCGATAGAACTCTGCCAGACTGGTTCGTCGAGCTCCAAATCATTGATGCTGAGAGCAGCCTACTTGACAATCAACACACCGACATCTGCCTCCTCGATATTCAATGCCAAAATCTGCGTCCTCCATAGTCGATACGGACATACACCTCCTAGATGCTGAGACTCTTAATTTGTCTAACTCAAAGAATCTAAGAAGATAATCTCCTGAAGGTACATTCTTTACTCACCCACCAGTAATTATTTTCGTTATTTTGAAAGGCTACCTTCCGTCAAATTATCTCTCCAGCTCTCACCTACATTTGCAGGGTTGAGTTTTTTTTTTTTTTTTTAAATAATCTCTTATGCTATTTTTTGCCATATTTGTCCTTCTTCTGTTGTATCATTGAATGGTATCATTCTTTGGAACGGAATGAGCGTAAAGGTTGACTGCTTCTTGAATTGTTTACTTTAGTGAGATCATTTATAAGAGTGTAAAACCATTCAAGTTGAACAAATAATATAACGAAATGCAGAAGATCCTTGATGAGATTATTGGATTCAAATGAAGGTTATGAAGTTCTCATGTCAATTATTGAAGACTATAAGCTCAATGTTAAGTGGTGGATCAGAGATATCAAAAAAATGATTTGCAATTGGGAGAATGTGGGGATGACTGAATAAAGAAGAAATTTAATTGGAATAACTAAAGAAAGAAGAGTGAGAGATGTGGATGCCCAGGATGGTGGAGAGGGGTTTGACATTCTTAATCCTTAAACTAAATGATGTCAGCAAGATTGCAGAGTTTGATCACCGTCTCCTCTTGGCTTCTAATTATCAACCCTGGAGTTGATGCTATCTTGATCTTTATTAGTTTCTTCCACAGGTTTGGAATTTTATGATTATAATGTTGAAAAATATTGAAGACCATATTGTTAGGGATGTTGCCATGTTAGTATTGCATAAAATCACATAGAATATTGCTCATGATCAAATGTACAATGCTAATCACTCATGATCTTTAATGAGATTATTGTTTTTGTTGTGTTGAAATCGCTTGCAGGTTGACCTTTTAAACTCATTATGTGATAAAATGTACAATGCTATCGCTAGCACTTATGTCATTGTTGTTCTTGACGAACCATGTAAGTCATGAGCACTTTCCAACTTGTTCAGAAGATCTATAAATATTGATTTAGACATGCCAAATATATTATAAAATTTCATGGGATGCATAACTAGTAGCTTGTCAATCTATTTGTCTCTTATATACGAGGAGTTCATGCATGGAGTTTTGTAAATATATGTTTCGCAATACTCATTTATAAAATATGAAATTGTTGATACAATATTTTTGCGTTGATTATTTTCTGGCAAATTGCTTATGTACTCATTATTTTTTATGCCTAAATATAAAAAAGAATTACGTAAACGCCAACGATATTTATTTAAACATCAACTTTCTTGGAATATGTACAGTATATCAGTTAAAATGAATGACTCAGACATTTCATCTGTATGTATAAATAATATAACTATATATGAAACAGGAAAAAACATTTATAAAATTAAATCAATTTAATTTAGATTTGTATAGAAATTTAAGTTAAACTTTCAGAGCATCCAATTAATTCAAACAGATACAACTATTAACAAAATGAAGTATTATCTACTCATATTTGAGTACGTGATAAGTGTAATCGGAACTGCAGAAAACCATATAAAATTAAATACAAAAAACATATTAAGGCAATCATTACAACATTGAGATAATACAACGCGCATCAAGTTCAAATTTAATTTCTATCATGTTTCACAAAACCCAATGGGCGAAAATTTTTTTACAGCACGCATGAGAGTAGCATGTGTTAAAATTCACAATGCAAATCAAATTATCATTTTTTCCATGATTAGCACCTATCCTAACAATATTAGCAAATGTCATCACATGCATCTCTAATACCTAGAAAACATCTCTTATACACTCCATGTATTCTGCTTTAGCTCTACTTTAAAAAAAAATTAGACTCTATGGTTGGCTTCCATAATTCGAGTTTTTCATCGACTCCCCCTCTACTCTTATTAACAAGAAGAATATCATAAGCAAAAATCATACACTACGGTACATCCTCTTGCAAATGTTTAGTAAGAACATCTATGACTAAAGTAAAAGATATGAGCTTAAAGTTGATCCTTGATGTAATCCAACTGAAATAGGAAAATACTTGGTCAAACTACCTTATATTTGAACACAAGTAATAACTCTTGTATACATATCCTTAATGAGTTGATTATAAGCATTATAAACTCGTTTCTTTTCTTGAACTCTCCAGAGCACTTGTTCTAGAGATTTATCATATGTTTTCTCTAAATTAATAAATATTATATGTGGGTCCTCATTACTCTCTCTATAATTCTCCATCAAACCTCTAAACAAATGTATAACTTCCATAATAGATCTGTTCGGCCAATCTAATTTTGATAAACATTAGTATTACATCGTAGCTTATGCTCCATTACTCTCTCATAATATTAATGTATGTCACATTAATTTAATTTATCTATAATCCAGACACTCTTGTACATCACTTTTATTCTTAAAAATAAGAATCAACATAATCCTCTACTCATTTGATATCTTTTTAGTACTCAAAATAGATTAAAAAGTTTAATATGCCAAGAAATTCTTTGATCTCTCAAGCATTTCTACATATGTATTGGAATATCATCACGTGCTATTTTTTTCCCATTTCCACATTTCATATTCTTTAAAGTCACTCCAACTTCGATTGTAGTAATACAATAATAAAGCAAAAAAATTTCTTTTGCTCTTGCCATGAAAGGATTTTATGAGAATAATAAGAAAATTGATGACATAATTTATTAACGGAATATTAAAGCAAGGGAATAGATATAATTGCTCTGCCTTCTGTAGCAACACTCATCTCCTTTAAAATTATTGGATTTTCTCTGAATTTATTTGGCTCCGTGCTCAACTCTTTCTCTCTTTGAACACTTTTAACGCTTTGCTTTATTATTTATTCTCATTTTTGTGTAATAATATTTTCTAAACTAAATATTGAATACAAATAGTGAGCAAAGTTTGGGAAGGGAATCAGTTGCGACATCTCTTCTTTTTTTTTTTTATTCAATCAACGTTTTTCATGACTAATTTCATATTGGTTGCTATTATTGTGATTGAAAATCTCTGATGTCTTGAATCATCTTTTAGCTGGATGCCCTTATTGTTGTGCTATATTATGGATATATATATTTTAGAATTCTATTTACATTGTCAGTTTAGTATTCTGTTTTATGGCGTTGTGCGCCAACAGGATTTGTTGCCAGGGTTGATGTTTGTTTGGGAAAAAGCTGGGTGTATTTTTAAAAGGTGGCTATTTTTTAACTCAAGATAAATCTTATTTTTCCTTAGCGGCACTAGATGAACCTAAGTTACATGTTTACATATTTTTTGCAACATAACCATACAGCTTCCATATAGTCTATACCAAGCTCCACATCTTATATTATTATTAATAATTTTTTTCATTTATTCTCGAATTTGACTCGGGCAGGCGGTGCCTAGTTTTTCTACATAAAGGTTTATGCGAAAACTCAAAATGAAGGCATCTAGCGCTAAAAATTGTAGTGCTACAATACTGAACTGTAATCCCTTAAAACTTTTATTTTGATAAAAACATAATCCAATGGAATTATTTGAGAAAATGGATCGCCTATGTTCATAATTTTACAGGCAATTAAAATTAGCATTTTTTGTGAGAAATTTTGGAATTCTAATATTGTTCAAGTTAAACTCTGAGACTGAAACAGTGAAACAATCTTGAAAGCAATAAATTTCAGCAACCAATGTACTACTGTTGTGCTTGGCATATCAACTTTTCCTGGTCATCTTGCTTACTTTTGGACTCATTCCATAAAATTTGCTACCTGTGCTGGGACAAGGAGGTTCCCTGATTTATTTGCGTAATATTGTAAAAAAAAAGTCTTAATATTTTCTTCATTGTTTTTTATTTTACTTGGCCCGTGAGCCAAAAATATGATTCATCGTGATGATAACCCTAGGCCTCCACTAGGTGATAGATTTATGTTATTTGCGCTCTTCCTCCTTAATCCTTATAACTAGCCTCCTGTTCATTCTTCTGTGTTATGCAGGGAGAAAAGGCTGATCTGGCTTTTTAATCCTTTATTTACGCTATTTCTGAGGAGAAACTACTGCGGTAGTTTTAGATATCAAGTTTCTCCTTAATTTTTGTTTAACTTGGACATTTTTCCAGTTAATCCTCAAACCTAACAGGCCGTCTGCATAGGAGATGGCAAGAAGAGGCGGGGAAGGAGAAGAGGATGAGCACCACCAAAATCCTTTCCTCTTGATCAGTAGTGGTGGCAAGGCTTCGTCTTCAAAACTTCAGTTCAGGTTCAGGATTTCATCCAACATGAACATTTATGACCCTTTAGTTTATCTATTTTGTTCTGTTTGGGATGCTTACACTTTTTAAGTTGTTGGTGTTTGGTTGAAGGAATGATGTTTCCATAGCTAGATGGGACGAGAAGCTGGGAATGGGAGAGGTCGTAGAAAAGAAAGGTAGCATGTGGACAACCACTGGAATTATTAGAAATGGAAAGCTTTATTGCCACATCGAGGAAATCATGTATGTATGAGCCCATTCTTAAGCTAGGGTTTAATACGTCTGAAGGGCATTTGTAGCTTTTATCTTCCTTTCCTAAGTGATGTAATGATACATGAATCATTGCAACTGAAATATTTGGTGATTTATCATTTTATCCCAAGCTTAATAGTATTCAATTGTTACATTCTTAGTTCTCTCTGTAGATAAACCTGTGAAATTTCTTAACTGTACCTTTGCGTTGGTTATTCCCAAGGTACTACCATCTTTGTTGGTCTTTTGGTTGAACTGCGGCATTCAGGCATGCGATGAATCTATTGGGTTATGAACCTCCATTCATAGCATTCTTGAAGAACATCTTTTAAATATATTGTTGTGTTGAATTCTGTATATTTTAAGTTTTGATGACTTCTTTTAATTGAGCAATAGATGTTATTTGCACAAAATCTGTTAAGGAAGGATGATTTTTTTTTTAGTAATTATCAAGTCTATTACTAGATCGTGTTATGCGTTATTGTCCCAAGGGACTGGATGCTGAGGGTATAGGCTATTTCCTTTGTTTTGCTGGTGTATACCAATGTGCTTTTCATTTATTCTAGGTTTTTAGCTGAAAGAGGAGCTTTACATCTGGTTGGCAGTGATGATAAGATCCTTAGCATTGGAGATCTTTATAAAAAGATTGCAGAAGAAAAAGATGGATGTAGTTGGGGGACATTTGAGGCTTACAGGCGCTTGAAATTGCTGGGTTATATTATTGGGCGTCATGGAATTCCTTGGACAATGAAGGAGAATAAAAGCTTCCTCTGCAATTCCCATCAAACGATATCAAGCAAAGATGGATCATTGGATCTAGATATGGAATATAGAATTTCAATTTTGTTGAAGGGAATGCAAATTGATGGAATAAAGCCAACTTTTGATGTTTATCTGCCCAACAGCAAGTTCAAAAAATCTTCTCCAGGCAATCCTGTCTTTCTGCTGTGTGTTCTCAAGTATGAAAAATCTGCATTAAGTTTATATTTTAAATTGGATTTAATAGTGGTTTTATAAAAATCGTAGAACTTATACCATTAACTTATATTCTACTTGTTTTCCTTACTATTTGGGATTAATTTGCATTGCAGGGTGAGTCCACCATTGAGACAAGAGGTTGAAAATGTTGAAAGAAGTTGTGGCGGTATTCCCATAAAGTTCTGCATTGTCGATCATGGGCAGGTTAGTTTCTTTTCATTTGATAAGGTGACACTTCCAGTCTTGCCATGATAAAAAGTCAACTACTCGTATATTAGAATTTCTGTAAATCTGCAACCAGGCCTTCCTAATTTTTGCCTGGTGCTTAAATGTGACCATTTTAAAACCCACTGTAAGATAGCCATTTTTATTTCAGCTGCTGCTGAAGATTTCTGTTTTTATCTGTGGGGTAATATATATAGGAGAGAACTGTAAAAGGAGGCATGGACAGTAAATCATCGGATTATAAGCACTAGAGAATTGCATTTACCAATATAATCCTTGATGTGATAATATTATATAGTATATGCATTTGAATTTGGTGATTGATGAATGATGTTTAGCTGTCACTTATTAGGGTGAGTTTCAACTCTAGGTTCTGTATTTAAGCCTCTAATCATGCTTTATTTTGCTGTTATGGAAAAATTTAGTTGGAGAAACCTTTTTTGGAAACCTTTGAGCTTTCTTATTATTTGTTGATATTTATAGCTTTATCTTGCTTAACCTTTGGCCAATGTACTTGCATACGAACTTAGATGTCTTTTTGTCTGAATACAGATGATGTGGATTTTAGGATTCTTGTTTTTTTTTTTTAATTTGAATCCATATATCTTGTGTAGTTCATTGAGAATTTCTTGACACAATCATTTTTTTTAAGTCAAATCTGATGTAATTGGGGTCTGATTTGTGTAATTTGAATTCAAATCTAATTTTCTTTAAAATTAATTTAATACTAACACAACAATAAAATTTGAACTTAATATTATTTAAAGAGAATAGTTAAACCTACTAAAATAAATAAGCTCAAAAACATAAAATTAGTAAAAAAAATAAAAATGGGTATAAGAAGCTTGAAAATTAGCTCAATTCAGTTTTGTTGGTGTCTGATTTGACTCCTTGTAATTCATTTATGGCCAAATGATCGTTGTCGTCTGATTTGGTCTACTTAGTGACTTAAATTGCATTAATTCCAGTGGGTTAGATAGTATTCATATAGTCATCTGAGAGATCAGTTTCTAGCTTTTGTAGTTCATCTTTGGTCATCTAGTTATCTTGTGAGGAAGTTTGCCTTTCCACCTAACCAGAAGTCTGTGCTAAACATTTATTTCAACTATCATTTCATAAAACACCAGATGACCAGGTTAAGAGAATAGATGTATTGAATTTGACCTATTTTAATAGATAGACCTAAAAAAATCTTGGCTAGAAAATATTTGAAATGGTATTTTTTAATTAAATTTAAATGAGAATTTGACTCTTAATAGTAGACAATGAAAAAAAAAAAAATTCTTATAACCGACCTCATATAGTGCAATAAAAGGTTGTTGTTGTTGTAGTATCATTAATTTGGAATGTGACACTGTAAGCATCCAAGTAGGCAGATGGAAATGGAATGATAAAGTTACAGAAGCAAAAATTGTAAAAAAAATTCCTCTAGCAGAATTATTAGGCATTTGTTGAGGTTTGAAAGATATTTTCTATTGCAATCAAAAAATTGCAAAAACATACAAGCTAGGACATTCTTTGAGAATAAGGAAATACACAAAATACCCCAATTAAACAAAACACCATACAACTTTCATAGTATAACGGCGATGCTTACAAATTTATGACATAAAACACCTAAACTTGCTTGCATTCCCTGATTCAGAAGAAAGATACAAGTGACGTAGAACTTGCGGAGAGAAGAAAGAGGTAAGTAGCCCAAGACGAAATTGAAGAGACGAGAATAGAAAGGGGGACAAGCTCGCAAGCTTTCCAACGAAGAAGAGAAATGGAACAAGCTCGCAAGCTTTTCCAAGAAGAAACCCACTGGTTTTGCTGTCCAAAAATTCTTCACATAATCTCTTTTTTTATCAACAAAACATCACATATTTATAGGAGAAACGGGGTAGCCAAACAACCCAAAATACCTCCAACCGAACCACTCAAAACAGGAGAAATAGAAGGCCAGCAGGCGGCCAGGAACAACAGCTGAAGGGCCACACAGGGAATTGGAACAAGCAGCCAGGGGAGAAGAACCAACCACGGGGAGTGGAGCCAGGGGAAGAAATCGAAGGGCCACAGAAAGGGGAAAGAAGGGGGGAATGAACATATTAATGAGCTGAAAAAATGAAGCAGCTCAGCCATAATGAGTTGGAGCCTAGCAGCTCCCAAAAAACAACAAAAAACCTAAAGCCTAAACCGAGAACCAACATAAGCCCAAAACTTTGGCACATGAGTTGCTCCCCTCTTTGCCTGCATCATTTTCAATGTTGAAAATAAGATTTGTAAACACATAGTAAGGCAATTGAATGCATAAGCATTAGAATTATTTTTTCTACTTGTTTTTAAAGGACCATAGGCACTCATAATTTCTTTTGTTTGGTTTGTACGAAGCATTTGACAACTACACAAATCATAACAAAGTCATATTCCTTGTACTCTTGAACACTTTCTTGACATTCATATCGTCAAAATATTTTATGGTATTCAATGCGATAGATTTTCTGATGATTAAAGAGAGTCGCCTTAGATTTGATCCAACTAAAATAGGAATTAAAGAGAGTCGCCTTAGATTTTCTGTAGATAAGATTAAAGAGAGTCACCTTAGATGGTTTGGTCACATAAATCGCTGGCTTTCTGAGGACCTGATTAGGAGAGTAGATGTATTAAATTTATCCTATGTTAAGAGAGTTAGAGGTAAAGGCAGACCTAAAAAGACTTGGTTAGAAAATATTAGAATTTTAGAAATGACCTTTTTTTATTAGATTTAAATGAGAATTCAACTCTTAACCGGACACAATGGAGAAAAAAGATTCATATTGCCGACCCCACATAGTAGAATAACGGCTTGATGTTATTATTGTTGTTGTTGTTGAACTACTTACATGCAAGTCAAGTTTCTACTATTTTTAGGCGTCCATAACATTAGACAAGCTAGTCTAATAGTGCACTTTGGTGCATACTACTTCCATACAACCACTAGCTGTATCTTTGTACTTGTCAATGTTAAATGTTCTTAGACTACAATTTTTTATTTTGCTAAATGTTCTATAATAAAAAAATAATTGTTTATAATAATATTTATTAGCATATGATAATTATAAAGTTTTAATATCAAGGAAAGTTTTAGTTAACTCAAAGCTCTCCTACTCAGCTGAACAATGATGTCGAGTTTTTGGTCTTCACAACTACTGCTACTCTAGCATTTCTTCCTCTTTAATAACATTTAACATTGGAATGGAAGTCTTAGGCTTAGTTTGGGATAACTTTTTTTATTGCTTTCTAAAATGACTTTCTTTTACAAAAATTTCTAATTCATAAAATTTTGTAATAAAAAGTAGTTTTAGAAAGCAGTAAAAAAACTGTCACAAACCAAGCCTTGGTATCATTGTTCTCCTACTCAGCTGAACAATGATGTCAAGTTTCTGGTCTTCACAACTACTGCTACTCTAGCATTTCTTCCTCTTTAAGTACATTTAACATTGGAATGGAAGTCTTAGGCTTAATTTGGGATAACTTTTTTGTTATTTTCTAAAATAACTTTCTAGTACAAAAATTTCTAATTCATAAAATTATTATAATAAAAAATAGTTTTAAAAAGCAGTAAAAAAGCTGTCTCAAACGAAGCTTAGTATCATTGTTTACACCCCCCCAAAAAAAAAAAAAATTGGAAAGCCTCTTGACCTCTTGTTATTTTAATTCAATTATGTTGAATTTTTTTAATACTAAGTTACTAATAAATAATTCTGTGAAAAATAATTATGTGTAAAATAAATTATTTTTGCACCCTTATATATATTTATATTTTTTTTATAAATTTGTCACTCCACTCTCCGAGAACTAAGATTGGTTTCGCCCCTAATTGACCTAAATGTGCCAAATCCAGCTTTTGATTTGTGATGATGTGAGAGGCTTTTTAAATATTTTTCTGGCTTTTCAAATTTCTGATTGCAGCTCCTTTTTGTCTTTCAAATCTCTTTGAGTTGTATTAGGCTAATGCCTATTTGTAATTAAATATATAGTAATATTTATTTTTTTAATTATAATAATTTTGTTTAAGGAGCATATAAATTATGACTATAAATATTAGTCAAAAAGTCGCACTGTTCTAGCTGAATTTCTCCACTGCTACACCCTTAATAGTATGCCACGTGGTTCATGTATTGCCACGTATTATGATAATGGTAAGGTTGGTGAGCATAATTTAATTAAAATATTACATATTTTATAAGAAAATTAAACAAACAAGTATAATTTAGCTATATTTTTTGTCACTGCTAATAGTCATTTTAATTTTAATTTTTTTTAGTCATTTTAATTTTAATTCACATAAGTTTTATTGAGCATTTTGGTTGAAGTTTTCAATAAATTTATAGTACTGTATGGAGGTAAGTCAATATGTTGAGGTGAGCTCGAGTTATTTCTAATTTGAGCTTGAGTTTGATTTATTAATCGAGCTCAATCTTAATTTTATAAATTCGAGTTTGCTCATTAGTTGATTCGTTTATAAGAAAAGAGAATGGTTACGGTTTAAGTAATTATTATAATAAAATAAAAAAAATAGAAATTAAAGATAAATAAAAAAGAATTATCATTTTATAAGAAAGTGAAATCTAATTTACAAATATTTTTAATAGTTTTGTTCTACATTTGAACTTGTGAATTTTAATATATTTTAAGTTTATTTATATTAATATTTATTAAATGAGTTGGCTTAAGAGCTAATAAGTTTACTTAAGGTTGGCAACCTTGGTTCATTAGCTCCTTGAGAGCTTTTTATTGAGCTGATTCATGAGTTAGCTTAACTAACTAATGCCCCGTGAAAGTTTGTCTTTTATAATATTTTACAAAATAAATATAATTTTTAAGTAAAAAACTTTAGTACTATTTTTGAAATTTTATTATTGTGATGATACTTTGTCCTTTATTTTAAGAGTTTATTGCTTTTATTTTTTTATATGAAATATGCTCAATTATTGGAAGTAGTGATCTTCAATAAGATGGTTATATTTTGCTTTGTAGGATCCAAAGAAGGGTTGTCAAATCTTTTATAATTCATGAATTGATGGCCTTATAAAGTGAGCCTTCCAATCCAAAGGACCACTTTAGCTTTCCAATCCCTTCTAAGCTTGCAAATTGCTTATTATGAAAGCAACTTCATTGCTTTTATATTATTATGTACAAAATAGTAAAAAAAAAAAATTTTTTGTATAGAAGAAAATATTAGTAATAGATAGCTTGACATAATACAAACCATTTATATATTTTTTAAGTGCAATACATCTCTCTTTCTCTCTCTAATCTCTTTTTCAAATGTATTGAGTTAAATACATATAGAGCGAGCTTCAAGCATTGTATAAACATTTAAAAAAAATTCAATGCATAAAAACCCTAAGCCTAAATAATAATATATAGCTTGATATGATACATAATAGGGGGATTTGCATACATACTATTTTATTTCTTGTTATTTATATATCTAACACTCAAAACTTTAATATTATATTCCTACTACTAATATAAAATTTTAATATCAAATATATCACTCATTTATTTCATTCTTACCAACCATACCACCCTATAAACTTTAATATTTCATTCCATGCACTCATATTTGTTCTATCGGTGGTAGACATGTAATATTAAAGTTTTAGGTATTAAATATGTAAATAGCATAAAATAAAGTTGTATGTATGTAAATCCTATAATATTATATTCAATTTACACAGCATATCTCTTATTCAGCTATATAATACATAGCTTGATGTAACACACATGTCTATGTTCATCAACACGATAGATTATATACTCATCTATCAACGAGAGTAATGTATCTTCTCTCTCTACTTTATTCTCCATCACAATCCATTAGCATGTGGAGGGTTCCCTTGATTCCCTTATGGCTAGGGAATGTTAGAAAAGGCCAAAGTTTGATTTTGTTGAAAAAGTGAATGAGTTTGATGAGATTGTCTTCTTCATTACATGGAACAATATTGATGGATAAGGTGTCAAGTGATACTACCATAGAAAGGAGTGGTAAGGGTTCAAAATTGATTAGATCAAAGTGATTTGGTTGAGAAGGGATTGGATGTATGTGGCATTACAATCGGTTGCATATGGAATTTATTATTATTTTTATTTACATTTTTCTTGGATTTAGTGTTGATATGTAGCCATAAAATTTATTTGATCAAGCTCAAATCTTGCTGCAATTCATAAATCTTAAGATATGCAAGTAGTTGATTAAGAAGCTTTCAGAGTCATTTTCAGGATCATTTGAACTCTATTTCAACTAACTTATAGCTGAAACAACCATCTGAATAAGAAAAGTCTAACGAAGTCAAGATCACTAACTATGATATCATTAAAGGATTAAGAGGTCTAAAAATATCTTATGATCAAGGGGTTTAATATAGACTATTTAATTGATCAGTGTTATAATTTCTAGTTGAAAGAATTGGAATATCCCTCTAAAAATGTAGAAATAGGCATGTCTTCTACACAATAATAGAGAGTAGGTTGAGACCACAAGGATTCTAAAGATGAGAATCTAAAGCTCCATATGCTAGCATTCGATGATCGCTACCACTATCACATGTGTCGCCCTCTATCAACAACAGAATTGACAACTACCATCAACACAAAGTTTGATGCTAGTTTTCTTCGTCATTGTGGTCTCCCCTTAGAGTAACCAAGTAGACCACAAATAATTTCACGTAAATTTAAATAAATTAAATTATTTTAAATAGTAAATTAGATTTTAAATTTTGAAAAAATTATCAACCATAAAGAAGAGATCATATTCCATCCAAAATAATATAGATGAGCAAAAATAATTCATATTTCATGTCATAATATATTTTAATGAAATTATAATCAAGATAAATTTTAAAATATTGAAAATTATTTTGAAATAAAAATAATATATAAAATTATATATTTTACTTATGCTAAATTAAAAAAATTAAAAAATATATATTTATTATCATCTGGAAAAAAACTCTCATTAATTTAGTTATTGTATGCGCCACAAATGCACAAACGAAGAGTTGGATTCTAGAAGAGTAGAAGTCGGCGTGCTTAGTCGGCCACCACCTGCCACGTGGCGACACTAAGTCGGCCATAAATCACTCGTCAACGCCAGTTAACGGTCCCTACTCCCTTTGCTTGCCAACCATGCAAAATTAAAATTATATTTAAAAACGATTATTTAGCAATATTGGCTACGTGTCTGATAATATTAATTTTTTAATATATATTTTAATGTTTTCATTAAAAAGCATTTAATTCGTGCGATTTTGTAATTATTTCATTTAATATAAACTAGTCATGATTTTGACTTGTATTTGAGTTGAAATTATATATATTTTTTTATGAAATTTATTTTTAATATTTGATCTTGTTCTAGTGTTTTTTTTTTTTTTTAATATTTACTTATGCTCTTAATTTATATACACATTTAATGTAGATTATATATTTCATCATATTTATATTTAACTATTTGGACACTTGTGTAACTTAGATGTTTATTTCTTCATTGATTTAAATTGTATAATTGAATTGATCTACTTACATAAATTTTTGTTAGAATAACTCACTAACATATTCATTTAGGCTTCATTTGGAACAAGTTTTTTAAACTTTTCTAAAACATTTAGAATTTTTATACTAGAAAGCTGTTTTAAAAAGTAATAAGAAAACTGACCCAAATAAAGCCTTAGACTACACTTCTCTGGCTTATTGTTTCTTGCTTGGATCCCGTATTTCATGAGAAATGAGTGGTTTATTTATAGAAATTATGTAGTGGCATGTATTGTAAATAGATGAGAGACCATGGGTAAATAGGGAGTGATCGGATGGACGGTCGATATTAAACCCCTTGATTGTGAATCGTTCGTCGGACATTTGAAGGTCTCAATGATCACGGAGTTCGGCGATCTTGGGCTCGTTAGATTCGTCTCGTCGAGCCGCTCGATTCGACTATAAGAACATCATATTTGGAAACCGTTTGGTAACTCAAATTATGGTTTGAACTTTCCAGCAACGCTTCGGGTTCTTGATTTGGACTCATTTGGGCTCGGACTGAGTCGAATTTCGTGTCGTTGGATTAGTATTTCCGAGATGCTCAGTTTGACTATAAGTTTGCTGAAATCGGAGTTCAGGTGATCCCGAATTTAATTTTTGAAATTTTCAGCTTTATTTTGCGTCGAGATTCGTGCCCGATCAAGATAATTTTTTTTATGACATATCAATTATATATTTCATCATAGTTATATTTAACTATTTGAACACTTGTGTAACTTAGATGTTTATTTATTATTTATCTAAATTGTATAATTGAATTGATCTACTTACATAAGTTTTTTCTAGAATAACTCACTTGCATAATTATTTAGGTTTCATTTGGGACAACTTTCTTACTCTTTTCTAAAACAATTAGAAATTTTTATACTATAAAATTATTTTAAAAAATAGTAAGAAAGTTATCCCAAACAAAACTTTAGACTACACTTATGCATTATAAACACTCCAATGAGCTCAACACTCGAGTCAAGCACAACTAAGAAAACTACGAAATCGAGCTTAACAACCGAGTCCAGCTCGATCTTTCTCAATGAGCTCGAGCCCATAATTTTTTAACCAATCGAGCTCGAGCATAGTAAGAATTAAACAAACATAGCTCGATTAAGGAGATACTTGACTCAACTCCTTTACACCTTATAAGGTGTGATCCTCAATTTTCCCTATATATATATATATAATAAATTTTGCTATACCACTTGGGGTGAAGCAAGTTATCTTTCAGTAGCCATCACCAAGTTGCCATAGTGACCATTAAGGTTTTATTTGAGGCGGTTTTCTTAATGCTTTTTAAAATATTTTTTTTTATGTGCAAAAAATTTTGTTTTGAAAAATAGTAAAAAAAACCGTCTCAAATAAAACCTGAACCTTCACATCTCTTTCAAAGAAAATAAATTCAAATTTTGGAAGATAAACTTTCTAAGGAAATGCAACATACACCACACAAGAGAGGGTTGTGAGTTCTTGTTCTTATGAGATAAGTGACCGACACCACCCGTATTAAATGACTCAAGACGCCAAAAATAAATCAAGAATATTCTCCTCCAATTTTTTTCATAAATATAATATAAATTTTGATCAATAATTAAAAAAAATGAATCAAAATATTCTAATTAAATTTTTTTTAATCTGAAATAATTTAGATTTATTTTAAAATTAATATTAGATATATATAACTTACGATATAAAAAATTATTTGTCCCATAACTTTACAACAACAAAACTTTGACGGACTCTAAGACTTCCTTTGACATGGCTTTCTTATTATTTTACAAAGCTGTTATGGAGAAAATAACTTTTTAAAACTATTGCAAAAAATATCTTTCTAATATTTATATATTTTTTTTTAAACAACAAAAAAATAATGACCAAATAGAAACCAAAATTACTATACGTAAAACAAAGCAGTAAGAAAGCTATATGAAATGAAGCCTTTGTTTGGGACAGCTTTCTTATTGCTTCTTAAAGAAGCTTTATAGTATAAAAAAAATTTATTTTTATACTAGAAAGCTGCTTTAAAAAACTGTAAAAAAACCATCCCAAATGAAGCTGAAATCTAAGATTCATCTAACCAATTTTTAGTAAAGATGTCTTAAAACAAAATTTTTTATTAAGAATCATAAATTAGATCAAAATTAAAGTAAATTTAATAATTACAAATTTATTTTGATCAAATTCTTATTTATTCTCACCCAAAATTTATTCTAAGAAGATAAATATGAAATCAGAAGGATTTATTCTTTGCGTTATTCTAATCAACTTTGACATAAAGAGAAATTTGAACTTCTCTACTGTTTTTAGCATCAATTCTCTCTTAAGCATATTTCATAAAGGATAAAAAAAGGGAGATTTACATACATACCACTTAATACTATTCTATTTACATATTTAACACATGAAATTTTAATATTACATAAATACCACCCATAGTTTATTTTCATATCAAATATGAGTGGTAGAAATGAAATATATGAGTGATAGGAAAGAAATATAAGTGGTATATTTGATATTAAAATAATATAGGGTATTATGCATGTAATATTAAAGTTTTAGGTGTTAGATATGTAAATAAGATGTTATAAAATAGTATGTAGGTAAATTTCCCTAAAAAAAAACATGTTTCATAAAGGTTTTTTATTTTTATTTTTATTAAAAAAAATTATCATCATATCATAAATTCTATATTTATGATAAGCATGTGATGGAGAAACTTATAATTAATCTGCACGTTGTTTATAGCCTGCAATAGTTATAGATTTATAAAAATCAGCTTATGGAATCACAAAAGAATAGGAACAATTCAATTCAATTTCATATCAAACAAGAGAAGCATCCAATGAGTTATTCTTGACACGTGATTATGTTAGAAAAATAATGAGATAAATTTTTTATAATTATTTAGATGATATTTCGAAATCTAAATGACATCAATATATATATAATATTTTATTTACATATATTCAAATTTATGATTTATTTATATGATTTAAATATTATAATATTACGTAACTAAATAAAAAAATTTAATATTAAAATATAAAAATAAATAAAAATTTATGAAATTTATATAAGATTTTATTTGGGACAACTTTCTTACTACTTTTTAAAATAGATTTTTAATATAAAAATTTAATTATAAAATTTTTATACTAAAAAGTACTTTAATGCAAATGCACATTGTAATAGTACAATACATAATCACATAAAATTATTAAGATTTCGTTTAGGACGACTTTCTAATTTTTATATTAAATAACTATTTTAAGAAACCAAAAAAAAAAGCGGTCCCAAACGAAGCCTAAATTAAATTTCTCCCTTAATGTCAAACGCAACAAAATTATTTATTTCTTTTTCGTGGATTATGATGCACAATATAGCTTCATTTGAGACATTTTTCTTACTATTGTTTAAAATAATTGTTTAGTACGAAAAATTCTTGAACTAGATATATTTGTACTAAAAATTTATTTTACAAAGCAATAAGAAAGCCGTCCCAAACGGAGCCTTAGGCTTCATTTGAGATTACTTTCTTACTGCTTCTTAAAGTATTTTTTTAGTACAAAATTTTAAACATTTTTATTTATTTTGTTCCATTAATGCAAATGCACATTTTAATAGTACAATACATAATTATTAAGATTTCATTTGGAACGACTTAAAGCAGCTTTTTAGTACAAAAAATTTATATAAAAAAGAAGTAATAAAAAAGCCATCCCAAAATGAAGCCTAAATTAAATTATTATTTTTGTGGATTATGATGCACAATATAGCATTTTCCCTAACATAATATGGATAAAAAGCACCTCATACAACAGCTAGCAGTTGGGAAAAAAAGACAAAAAGACAAACGATATCTATGACAATTATGATGATAAAGAGAAACATACCTCGTGATCTTCCACTGGGGCTCAACGTGAGGATTTACTGCTCGCTTTGAATTGGTCTGCAAAAGATCCAAGAAATAAATGAATGAACGGAATCATAACCGACAGATTCTGTTCAAAGTCTACAGTTAATTTGTTTTGTTCTCTTGACATTCAAGCGAAATAATCGCACATTTAAAATGCAAGATTTACAGAGGTCTTCTTGGTCGAGTTTTGACTACCAACTAAGATTTTATTTGAGACGACTTTCTTTCTGCTTCTTAAAGCAGCTTTTTAATGCAAAAAGTTTAATTTTTTACTAGAAAGTCGCTTAAAGAAGCAGCAAAAAAGTCGTCCCAAACGAAACCTAAAATATCTTGAATTTTTAATTTTTATATGAGATGCCTGTGATTTTACTTTAATTGACTAATAAATTCTCAAAATTAACCAAAAAAAAAAAAACAATACAAGATTAAAGATCTCTGAATCAATAGACTAAAATGAGATGTATTGCATTTGATTTAAAAATAGAACGTAGAACATGAGAGAATCATCATACTGAATAAAAATCATATCAGAATATTCTGATATAAATTATATAAAAAAAAATTAAAATTATTAAATTTATTTTGAGATTAGTACAGTACTAATACAAAATAAATTTAATGAATTTTAAATTCATCTTAATATAATTTTTCATAGAATCTAATTTAAAAAGAAACCATCAAAAGAGTTGCATTTATTTCATGGTACTAAGAAGGCACATGAAACTAAATTATTGGATGGGATCATGGCCGATGGCTATGTGGTAGACTTTACTAGAATCGTGCAACCTGTAGGGACCATGGATAGTGGGGGATAATCCAGCCAAGTCGGTCAATCAGATCTGTTAAGAATTAATACTTGAAAAGATGTTCAACTAACTTACTGCTTAAAGTAACTTTCTAGTGTAAAAATTTTAATTTTTATACTAAAAAACTGTTTTAAAAAGCAATAAGAAAATCGTCCCAAACGAAGCCTAAGTCAATAATCACGATGCTAGTTTAGAAATTTGGCCGTTACTAATTCTAAGCTTTGCGGACCCATCCTACCATAATAATGCCAATTTCAGTGGTTGAATGATGGAACCAAACCATTATTAACATGGTGGATAGCAGCTCCTGAATGCTTCAGCAAGACAGCCATGGAAGCCAGTATTTTGTTTCTATTGGTCTAGATATGTGAACTTACTGTTGATGTTGCAGAGTCTATTTCGATGATTTGAACTTCTGACATGAGGGAACTAATCACTCATCAATAAAAAATAAAAAAAAGATTCATGAATGTTTATTCTGAAATGCTTATATATCATGATCTATTTTATATATATTCGTGATGAAATTCCCTGAGTAGTCAAAATTATTGAATGATTTTGTCGGATATGTAGAAATCTCTGTTGTGATAATCGTTATCACAGCGGATCCTCAAAGAAACAAGTTTTGTGAAAGTTAGTTTCACACTTTGGCTCGTAAACATAAAAGTACAATATGCACTTTTATGCGAAGGTTAGGTTCGGGATTCTCAGAAGGATTCTTTTTTGAAGAAGAACCCTCTTTCTTTAATCATTCTCCAAAAAATCCCTTTTCTTTTAAACGGATGGATTACATAGAGAACGTATTTGATATTTTGACATTATCCGTAAAATTCTTGGTCAAGCGAATTGGACTGAGCCTACGTTTAAACAAAACAAATTAAGAGGAAAAAGAAAGATTCAATGAACGTACCGAGAAATCTCCTTTAGCAGAACCATTCATTCAGAATCAGACAGCGGCCTTGTGAACACTTGTGGCCACACAAACCTGCAACCAGAGTAGAAGCTCCCAAAAGGAATATTAGTGCCCTCCAAACTTCATCTCTTGGAAATGTTTCAAAGAAAAAGAGTTGAAAGCTGAAGGCTTTCAGTTCTCTTTAAATGAGCAGATTGATCTCAATTTTTGCTAAGTATAATACTGCTATAGTTCACAAAATCTTACCTATGCAAAAGTAACCTTCAAACTTCCATTAGGAGATGCAAATTTGCCGTTTTCATCATTTCCATTCACACATGCCCTTGCTCTATCTGGTAGGGTCAGATTCAAACTTCTTTCATTTTCTTTTTTTCTCTTCTATATCTTCCTTTCGTTTCATTTGGGCCCATTACGTGGCACATAGGTAGTTGAAGTAAAACTTGACCATGTTTTCCACATGTATAAATGCACAAGCCATTCCCACCACCTCATACCCAAAACTTTGTAAGCCAAACCAGCAAAGAGGAAGAATATGAGATTCTCTTGTGCTAAGTCCTACTTGAGAAGCTTCACTGAGGAGAACTTCCAATCAGAAAATGGATGGAGCTTCTCCACTGATCTATTGCCATCCTTGGGAGCAACCATTAACCAGTCAACCAAGCTCAGAAAGCATATAATCTCTCCTTATGATCGACGATACAGGTGAAGTAATAGTACGCCTACTTTTTCTTTTTCTTTTTCTTTGATAATGAACTAAGAAGGGCAAACTTGTTAATGATCTTCTTTGCTTCCCCTACACAGAGCATGGGAAATTTTTCTGATCCTCCTAGTAATTTATTCAGCCTGGATTTGCCCATTCGAATTGGCCTTTTTGAGATACTTGTCAAAGACACTCTTTCATGTCGATAACGTGGTGAATGGCTTCTTTGCTATCGACATAGTTGTGACCTTCTTCGTCGCTTTTCTTGACCGAAAATCCTATCTTATGGTAGATGATCGCAAGACAATTGCAGTTAGGTGAATACATGAATCTTTCATTCATTACAAAGATATTTGGTTGTTTTATAACCTGAATTTATCAACTTGTAGGTATCTAACCTCATGGTTCATCTTAGATGTATGTTCAACAGTACCTTTCCAATACATTAGTCTCCTCTTCCAGAAACATGGCTGCGGCCTGGGCTTTAAGTTACTCAATATGCTTCGGCTTTGGCGCCTTCGTCGAGTCAGCTCCCTCTTTGCAAGGTCTGTGTCTTCCTCTGTAACTTTGTAATTCACATCAAAATCCAATAAAGCATATATGTTGATGATGTAATTTCTCTCATCAGACTCGAGAAAGATATCCGGTTCAACTATTTCTGGACCCGCTGCACAAAACTAGTATTAGTAAGTGCCGAGTTCTTTTTGTTTATTCCTCACTCCCAGATTATCTATGAACTAGTCCCAATTGTTGATCACGTTATGTGATTGAACGACAGGTAACACTTTTTGCAGTACATTGTGCTGGATGTTTCAACTACTTCATTGCTGACAGATATCCTGATGCAAGAAGAACATGGATTGGTGCAGTAATGCCGAACTTTAGAGCACAAAGCCTGTGGATTAGATACGTAACAGCAATATATTGGTCCATTACAACGTTGACAACAACTGGATATGGTGACTTGCATGCTGAGAATCCAAGAGAAATGCTGTTCGATATTTTCTACATGTTATTTAATTTGGGCCTGACAGCATATCTCATTGGAAACATGACAAACCTTGTTGTTCATGGGACAAGCCGCACCAGAAAATTTGTATGTTCCTTTCTGCTTTTAGTTAGCCTGGCTTCTCCATCCTCACAGTTAGAATATTTAGGCTTTGTTCGGGATGACTTTCTTACTGCTTCTTAATGCAGCTTTTTAGTACAAAAATTAAATTTTTTTACTACAAAACAGCTTTAAGTAGTAAGAAAGCCGTCCCAAACGAAGCCTTAATCATATGGTTGAAGAACTAAAAACAAATAACAATAGTTTTTGCAATATCAAGGAAAAATAGAACTATAGAAGTATCGGAAGAAAAACCCAGCCCTAGATAGCGGGGATAACGCTAATAATGACAAGTGTTAGAAATACAATAAAAACTAGAACAAAATATAAGTGTTGATATAAGTAGATGTAATGTGATAGGCCGGTTCCTCCTGAACCGGCCCAACTTGTTTTCATTCTTGTTTGGCTTTAATTTTCCTACCGCAATCTATCGTTTTGTGGCTGATTTCACCCAGATTTTGCATTATTCTCGCTGTTTTTCACCAATTGGTGATAGGTTTGCTTGCAAACTCAAGTATTACCCTTAGGGTAACTTGCGAACTCAAGTATTTCCTATCATAATGACTACACAGAATGTGTCCAGAGTCATCTTGCTTGCCTTTGCCCTTATATTACGTATTGCTTCTAATGTTTATTAAGTAATACTGCATGCTGAGATTTAACCATAACTAGCATTCCACTCTTCAATTCTTAGTCACCAAGCAACTGGTCCCTTCGAAAAGTTAATGAAGCATTCATATTCTACCTTGTGCATCCATATCTTTATAATTGGTATAAAAGACCTCTTGAACTTAAGTAGCTTCATGGATAAGGTATATCTCAATAGGAAAATTTCTAGGATGTGAAGCTACTTATATATGGGTTCTACTCTGGGTGTTTTTTTTTTTTTAATAATTTATTTATTTTTTATTTTATTATTATTATTTTCTACTCTGGGAGTTTAATATAGACACAATTAGGATCCAAGAAGTCGGCTAAAAGGAAGTTTCAAAAGTCTTATATTACAAGTTTTTATGCCATCTTTATTTAGTTACTAACATTTTCTTTTCTATAAAATAGAGGGATAAAATCCAGGCAGCAAGTGAATTTGCAGCAAGAAATCAGTTACCACAACAAATAAAGGATCAGATGCTATCTCACATATTCCTGCAATTCAAGACAGAAGGATTCAAACAACAAGAAACCTTGAATGGCCTCCCAAAAGGAATTCAGTCGAGTGTTGCTAACTACCTATTTTTTCCAGTAGTTCGAGATGTGTATCTTTTCAATGGAGTGTCCCAAAATTTCATTTATCAAGTGGTGAGAGTCTAAAATCGGTCAAAGTTCATTGGCCATTGTTTGCCCACTGCCCTATTAAACAAATTCTGAGATTGCCTTGTATAATCTGACACAGTCTTCATGCCAAATACAGGTTGCAGAAATGCAAGCTGATTATTTTCCCCCAAAAGAAGATGTAGTTCACCAGAGTGAAGCACCAACAGAACTTTATATACTCGTATCAGGAGCAGTGGTTAGTTGTAGCTCCAATTCCTTACAGTTATATATTGGCACACTATTCCCCAGCATCATTTGAACAGGTTGACTTATTTACTTTAAATTTGTCGCAGGAGTTCACGGTCAATTCAAATGGAATCGAGCAAGTAAGTGTTCCTTCCATAAACATAAGCATCGTGCAAATAATTCACAAGCACATGGATAATGGAACAACATAAATTGGGTGGTTAAATATCATTACCACAAACTAGGGGCGGAACCAGCCATAATTTTCAGAGGGGGGAGGGGGCGCAAACTTAAAAGTAACTGTTGATAGATACGTCAGGGGTCTAAGGGGACAGCACCCCCTTGCGGGGTTCAACCTTGTAATAAAGACTAAAAAATAGATTGAGATGGACAAATTACCAAAACAATCGTATAATGAGAAAAAAAAAAGTTGGGGGGGAGGGGGGGGGGGGGGGATTGCCTTCTAGTATCAAAGTGGTTCTGCCCCTGCCACAAACTATCCTTACTCCAACAACTTTGGTCACTTAAGCTTATTCAATAAATTCATTTGGGTTTAATTTATCTGAGTTTTTCAAACGACTTCTAATAAAGTTATTCATCAACAACACTTCCGTTACAAAGCCATGCACATCGTATGAAAGGACACATCTGATTAGGAATTCCATTCCAGCCCAATAGAATGTATTCTACTATTTTCCATCATAGTTGACTTTTGCTCAAGCCTTTAGCCCTAATGTTTTCTTTACAAAGCATCTCAGATAAAATCAATCATCTAACTGTCCATGGTTGCAGACAAAACAAATGACATATTTTTCTTATTTTCATCAATGAATACTCTAGAACAAACCCTCTTGTTGATTCTTCTTCCTAAATTTCTAGTGTCGTTCTCTGATTTCGCTGAAATGGCATCTACTTCCTATTAAATTAGTATCAGAGCAATTTTCTAGGTTGAAATAAAAGTCGCCCTCGCTGAATTCTGCTGCATTTTTTGTCCGTTCTTGCTGATTTTTGTTGTTTGGAGGCCATATTTGTATCAAAGTTGTTTTTTTGTTGTTGAAGCCAAAATTCGGATACATATGGCAGGAAAAAAGGTACAAGTATTAGAATGGGAGATCGGACAACTGAAATAGGAGTTCGAGAAAAAAGTTTCAAAGTTAGAAACTCAAATTTTAGCCATCCGTGAGAAGATCGATGGTAAGTTTGCTATCAAAGAGGAGATGATAAGGAAGATGCTTGAGGTCCAAACCAAAATGACGCCGTCGAAAGAAAGGGGAGCAGTCGGCAGCCAAGGAAATGGGGAAAACCCTAATCTTAGGAAGTAGTCGGGTAGAAGGTATGGGGAGAGGCGTGAAGGGGTTGGGCATGAGCGAAGGGGTGATGAATTTGAAAAAGGGGATCGGTTGATTATGATTGGAGGGGTGCTGAATTTAAAAGAATAGGAGATGAATTTGAAAAGAAGCAGCTGATTATGATCGAAGTGGTGTTGAACTTGAAATGAGGGATTTTGACGAAGGGTTTGGGTACGAGTGTAGAAGGGATGATCAGGACATTTGGGGGGAACCATCCCCTTAGGGAATGGGAAATTATGGTAGAAATAGGGGGAATGGATGACATCCGAGGGGAAGGAAGCTGAAGATGCCTATTTTTCAGGGAGATGATGCACATGTGTGAATCTATAGGGTGAAAAGTACTTTACCGTCGATAGGTTGATGGCGGAGAGACCGACGGTAGCCGGAATGTGCTTGGAGAGAAAAGCGTTGGCATAAGGTACCAGTAGAGGGATACGAGGCGGCCCATACTAAACAGGAGGTAGTTTAAAGAGTTTTTGTTGGAACGTTTCCGAACCAGAAGGAGAGGAGACTTCTATGAGCAATTCTTTGCTTTGACACAAAAGGGGATAGTGGTAGAGTATTGTGAGTAGTTTTAACACCTGGCTAGCTGATTGAACCGGCTTCTGGAGGCTGTCATGGAGAGGAACTTTATAAAAGGGCTCAAAATAGTGATTGATGCAGTAGTTAGAGTAAAAGGCCTCATAATTTGGGGAAGGTTATGGAGCTAGCCCAATTAGTGGAGGATCAAAGGCACCTGGAGAGAGGGGCTACAGGCAGCAACTTAGGAGGTTCATACAAAATGACCACCATCTTTTTGGCATCCAAGCAGCCGACACTAGTATTCTTAGGGAGACCCTGAAAGAGAAGACCGTAGGAGGGAGACCTGGGGGAAAATTTACGAAGCTCACAGAGATGGAGTTACATGAGAAGAGTGAAAAGGAGTTGTATTTCAAATGCGTTGAGAGTTATACATCAGGGCACAAATGTAAGGACCGAACTCTTCAAGTTCTCACCATTTGTGATGACGAGAAAATTAAAGAGAGAGTTGTACAAGAGGATGAAGCAGCAGTTTTCATCTTTCCACCTTGCGGATAAGGTGGGTCTTTAGGAGAGGAGTATTGATGAACTGGCGGTTGAGCCGGTGGGTTGTACTAGGGTGGGTGGCGGGCAAGAAGAGAGAGGGGAAATTATTTAGGAAATTAATTATTATTGGGAGGAAATTAATTAGAGAAAAAAATCTATTTTGAATTCAAATATGAGAGAATTATTTAGGGAAAGCTGAAGGGAGTTAATATTCATTATGTAAAGAGGAATCAAAAGGGAATTATTTAAGATAGTATTAATTATAATTGGGAGGGAATTAATTAGGGAAAGATATCTAATTTGAATTCAAATCTGAGAGGGAATTATAAGGAAGGGGGGTGATTTGGGAGGGAATTAGGGGAGCCTATTTAAGGCTAACTATGGAGTGATTTCAGATTATGCTTGATTTTGCTAGAATTATCTTTGATTAGGTTGAGTGGGCTCAAGATGATGGCTAGGAATTTGGGAGAGCCGTATCTTCCTCTCCAATTGAAGATTCAACTGTATCTTGTGTTTTTCTTCTTAGTTCTTTCAATAAAAGAGTTCTTGTGTGTTCTTCTTGCTAAATTTATTATGCCGTTCTCTGGTTTTACTGAAATTGCATCCACTTCCTATCATAATCTAGTTACATACACCAAATGATCAACAACATTTTTGAAATGTTTGAAGTTTGTCCTTATGCATTTGTTATGTAGAGTACGTGTTCAATTTGGAACATTACATGTTATATCCCTCATTAGGCTACACAGCATCACTACACCCTCACCCTCTAAATTTTTTGTTTCTTCTCCCTTCTTTATATGAAAGATATCAAATTCTTAACCACACTATCAAAAATCAATTGCCATGCGCACATCCAAATACCCACTCCCCCAAAAGCACACACGGAAAAACGAATAAAACCAAAACTAACATAGTGACATGTCCTGAGCAAAAATGTGAAAGTGAATTCTCTTTTATTTCGCTCCTAATCTCCTTGTTTCTAGTTGACAAAAAGAAACAAAAGAAGATCAAAATCATGAACTACGTGACTGTTTTTAACTTATTCATATTTGTACAGGTCCAGGGAAGGGCATACGCTGGGGACATGTTTGGAGAAGTTGGTGTTCTATGTGATACCCCTCAACCATTCACCATAAGTACCACTGAGCTCTCACAAATTCTAAGACTGCGTAGAACTGCATTTATCAATATTGTCCGAGGAAGTATAAAAGACGGAACTCTCATCATGAACAACCTTCTCCAGGTATTAAGTAGATTTGATTTGAAAAACTCACTTTTTTTTTCAACCTTGGTGTCTACTTTACAGTTCAAAGGTAATACCCCTCAACCAAGCGGTTGGAGAATAATTTGGCAAACTATAGCATAAAAGGCTTTAAAAAGAGTTTCTTATTGATTACATGAATAGCATCTGATCATTCTGTGAACAATTTACAGAAGCTAGGGAACCATGACAATTTATCAAGAATGCAAATAGAAGGCTTAGGATCATTATCATTTCTCAGAGAATGGTCAGATACCTCTGCTGTCAGAGAGAAGTTTTCCACCACAGAATACCAGGAAAACAATGTGGATCATAGAAGACCCGTGGTTAAAGGAAACATGATTTCGATGGCAACTGAGGATAGTCAATTAGACCAAACAGACAAGGTCCTCCGCAACATAACTAATTTTAATTTGATTCAGCTGGAAAATTATGAAAAGAGGAAGCCTCTACTAAAGAAAAGAACAAATCTGGATGAAACACAACACTTTGGCTGGACAAAATCTTTGTTTGAAAAACAGGTGAAAGGGCATCCCGAAGGTTTTTTATCATTGCTAGAGACTAGAAGGAAAACTGAAAGCAAACAATCAAAAAGAACAAACAGTAACAGAGACAATCAGATCCAAAGAAACATAGAATTGGATTCCAGCTTCAAATGCTTGCAATATGAAACAATGGGACCTACTCACTCCGAAAAAGGAACACAGCCACTACGTAATGCTAGCATGAGATTAGTAAATAGAAGAATTACCATTCATGCGCTTTCTGAAGTGACATGTGGATCAAGAGAAAATTTGGGGAAGTTGATAATTCTACCTGAATCTGTGGATGAGCTTCTCAGAATAGGCAGTAAGTGTGGTATCATTCAGCAAAAGCATTCATTTAAACCTGAAAATATAACAAATTAACATATAACAAAAGAATTCATTTAAAATCGCTCAATTATCAGGACACATGCAAAGAAAAACTGCATGATGCACAAACTGCTACATTATCTTGGAAAGAAACAAAGCACATACGTTAGTTGATATTCAAATGTGTACATAATCTTTACTTATAAATGCCAGATTAGTTTTGAAAATTTTCATTTCAGAATACCATGCATTCTAATTATACCTGTAAAATTGAAAACTGCAGGTCAGAAGTTTGAGGGCTGTAATCCTACAAAAGTAGTGAATCAGGAGAATGCAGAAATAGATGACATCACCACAGTGAGAGATGGAGACCATTTGTATCTAGTTGAGGATCATTAATAATCTACATGACATCAAAAGGTTTAACATAACAAATGTTGAGAAGCACGGATCTTGTTATTCTTTCAATTATGCTTGGTGTATACAAAATTGTCAAAGAATAACATAAAAAATAGATAGATGACTTTTGCATTCACATTAAATAATTTACTGGAAGATTTCATCACTTACAACCGCCATTATTTTTCAAAATCATACAACAATCTCTCTCATCAAATCCCTAAACTTAATAGCTTCTCTGCTTGATATAACTCAAGTTATAAATTAAAGGAAAATGAAAATTCTACTCCATCTGTCTGGCTAAAGATCAGTTGAAAATGATCAATACAATAAGACCACTAATGGACCAAAAGACATTATGAAGATATGCATCCTAAGGCCCTACCTCAAAAAAAAAAAAAAAAAAAAAAAAAAAAAGAGGAAAGACACCGTTTTCTTTCTATAATCCACAAAGCAAACAGCCCATTAATTTCCGTGATCCAGTTTGATTTCCTCCAAGCTTGCAAAGCAGAAGGATTCTGTTCACTTTTCCCTCAAAAAAGATAAAAATTTGAGAGATGAATGTGGCAAAGAACAATTAGGCGGATCAGATAATTGGCAAAGGGTGTGCTTCTGAATTGAAAACAAACTTATCCAAAGGAAGAATATCATCATCTCCAAATAACAAATATAAGTACTTCAACGTTTCTCCCATGAAAAAAGTCTCCATCTTGTCTCTTTTGGGGGTGGGAACTCTTGTGACATCATTTAGAGAACTGTAACCACCAGAATCCACCTTGGTATGTTTTTCAAAAGCTAGGAAGATCTGCCAACCCCAATCCCTGTATCTGCAAGCATGGAAACATGATTTTTCACATAACCAAGACCAACCATTTTATCCTACAAAATACTATAAGTGTTTAAGAGAGCACAGAGGCCCTATAGAAGGTAAACCTACTTTGGATCTTCAGTAATGCGATGGAGTACAAATAAAGATTCCAATGTTTCAGGGCGCAGAAGATTATGCCGATCATTGTGCCTAATTATTATGTCATTTACGTATTCTGAGCTTTTGTTCCCACCATCAAGGCCATGCTCCAAATTACCCTAATTCAAAATAATAATAATAATAAAAAAGATCGTCGGCATCGCAGAAGAGAAATATGAAACAATAGCCAAGATTATAATCAATTAAGATGTGAAGATTATAATCAATTAAGATGTTATTGAAATAATCCTCAACTCATCTTCAACTAGCTCACCTCGATATTGAAATAAGCAATCTCTGGAGCTAGACCTGTTGAAGTTACAGAATACATTTCAAAGCATGTCTTAGCCAGATCCTCAGCAAGAGATAAATTTTCCAAATCTTCAGTGGTCAGCAGACTGAGTTCTACTGCTTTTCTCTTTGTAAGACCCTTGGTTGCACCTAGAGCAAGGGTACCTGGAAGAAAGCACGCCTGCAAGATGTATAGGTTCATCAACATGGCACAAAAATGACATTCAGGAACCCTAACAATGAAAATGTAAAATCTACAAGCTGCTAGTTAAAGAATAGCCACGAAAGGTGCAAAAAATATTATTGTGCAAGTAATAGCAAAATGGCATGCAGATTCACATATGTACTTGATAGTAATAGAAAAATTGCTACAGGAATGAGGATTAATCTTCATGTTAAACAAATTTGCTACATGAAAAATTGTAACTTACAAGGTGATCCATTTTTGGACTGAAGGAACCCTTGGATCCATAAGGCAGCTCTCCAATAAAAACCAATCCTTTTGGTGTAGACTTGCGAACAAGAAGGTGCTTTACTCCTTTCATAGCTTCCATATACATGTCATATAAATACTTCAGGTGATTGTTACGGCTATTCTTTTGCTGAATCCAAACTTTAATCAAGTATTCATAGTAACTATCACCACGAGAACCCAGTCTAATGTTCTCACCACTGAACTGGCCAGAGTAAGGGCTGTGTACATTAGAGGGAAATGGTATGAACTTTTTGGCTTAAATAAAAAAAGAAGAATACAAAAGACTAGAAACTAAGCAAAAAACAAAAAATGAAATCACAAAAATAAAGGCTTCATACCAACATGAGTCATAATAACCTTACCAGCCCTGTTTTCAAACATAATAGAAAATAAGATTGTTCAACGAGTGACCTACAGGAAAAATCAAAATAATTTGTGCAGCAATAGATAAGCAAAATTCTAGAGAAAGTTAGCCATAACAAATAGCTTTATGGGAAAGAAAACATAAGCATACCAAGCAAACGAAGCAAGTGTGAACACATCAACGCCTAGTTGTTACAATTCCATCTCTAACCTCTATTATAAATTCATAAGCATGTCGACATCCGACACTGAAAATAATGCAACAGTTAAGACAAATTGACTTAGCAATTTGAAACATAAGTGTAATAAAATCAACTCTATGATTGGAATTCAATGTCCACACAGCCAAAAACAATAATAGCAAAGAGAGAACACATCTAAAATCAGCAAGAAAGAATGACATTATGAGCTAATGTCTTTTAATATCGGCACAACAACCCATGATACAAGTTGATCTACTATTCGAGAGGTAGATTGACTCCACAAACCCTAGCCACTTCACCCAGGTCTTGGGTGTTTCTAATACAAAGCATCTCAAATAAGTTTCCACACTAATGATCACTACCTCGGTCTGCCCATTAGTCTGTGGATAATATGATGTACTTCGCTTCAAAATGGCCCATACATCCTGAATCTCTCCAAAAGTGACTCAGGAACATCTTGTCTCTATCTGTCACTATGGAATCCAGAATCCCATGTAGGCGGGCCACCTCTCGAATAAATGTTGTTGCCATTGAAACCACCATGTATGGGTTTCGCAGGGGAAATGAGTGAGCTTGCTTGCTCAATCTATCCACTATTACCAAAATCAATGAAAAACCCTCCGATTTTGACAGACATTCAATGAAATCCATGGTTATCTCTTCCCACACATTCTCGGGCAAAACTAGAGGTTGCAAAAATCCTTCTAGAGCACTCACCATGTATTTGAGTGAAACCATAGTTTTTGACAGGCTAGGATCCCCTTTAATAACCACTCTCCTCCCCTCAATCTTGAACCCCATCGTTAGAGCCTTCCAATCAATCTTAGTCTTCCCCAACTTCTGCAGACACTTCATTTCCAATAACATATCAGTGCTCCCCAAATCCAATGGCAGAAAGTCTTCTAATACCTGAATCTCTAGAAGGGTTAGGATCACTCTTTTGCAAATTCCTCTACTCATCTCTACTTTTCATATTCCAAACATAACCCTTAAGCCCCCCATATCAACTAATTTAAGTCCCAACTGATCAACCATCCTGTTGAAAATGAAGTTGTGGGTAGCTCCACTTATAACGTCCCAGAATCAAATTGGGAAGAATTATCTACTTTATCTTCTTAATTAATTAATCAGAGCTTTTATAAATAATCAAAATAATAAATATATATCCATAATCCATTGAAAGCAACTATCAATTGCATACCTCAAAATATTGCACTATATTCATTCCCCAAAATCAATATACAATAGTCAGGAGATCAATACAATTACTATTTTATCATAAACTCTTGACTACAAAAGAATAAGGAAAAAATATAAACAAAATCAAAAGAAAACTTGAGGATCTCAGTCAATCTCACTCCACCTATTCCTAGCCTCATTCCTGACCTAAAATCATTAAAATCCACATAATGAGCCAAAAGCCTAACAGTAAACCAAACTCACTAAAACTTTCAACACAAGACTAGAAAAATCAATCTGCATACTCAATTCAGCCAATAAAATCAATCTCATCAATTATCAATTATAATTTATAAAGCTCAAAATGATCAATAATAAAAGTAAGAAAATCATCACAATGAATCTAGGAATCAATAATAGGCATAAGAATCAATAAATCAATAAAATAACGATATTATAATCATTCAAGCATCAGTAAAAGAATCACAAGCACACATGAGTCAATATTATTAATCTTATCCTCTTACATCCATCATATGAATTATATGAAATCAATACTTGTATCATTCATATGATATCCATGTACACATATTACTACTCTATTTATTAATGATATCAGTATATGCATGCATTAGTATATGGTTTAGCAAGGTAGGACATCCAGCTTTAATGTGGTGTTTTCATCCTTTCATCTGTTCTTTCTTTATATCATTATCTTTCATCTTTTATCATTATTATTACAGGTGACTTTGAATAATCATTAAGAGCCGTCACCCTCTATCTATCGACATAATTCGGTCATCTGTTACAAGCTATAACCGGGATAATATCACAAACCATATTTAAAAGAAAGTTTGTATGCCCACCTTCCTGCACAAGGTATTATGTTTTAACAGTCAACCCATTTTATAGTGTTAAGAGCCAGCCTTTCTTATTTATGCAAATGCCACAATCAAAATGCAATATGAAATAATCAATTTTGTTTAACACAATGAAGATCTACATAATATCTATAACTTTAGAAAATCATAATTTTAATTCTATCTGGTGAAATTTAATGACATTACTATTAAAATGTCCACATTATTCATATCTATTATATACAAAAGTTATATAATAGAAACAAGATAAATCATGAGAAAATATATTTTTATCAATTTAGAAGAAAAGAAATATGTCAAACTCAAACTCAATGGAAACTAAAATAAGATTTGTTACCACGAGTATAAAAAATCTTTGAACAAAATCGATGGACGAAAAAACTCATAACCTTCTCTCTCCTTCATATATTTTCCTTCTTTGGCAATGCACGGAGCTGAAATTTAGATTTTTCATTTAAAACAAAAAATATTTAAAAATTTTGAGTTATTACACCACTATGCACCAGTAATACCACCTCCTGATGCTCGATATTCCCCTTAACCTTCGTGGTGTGGTTCAGTGTGAACCCGACCACTGATGTAAGCAATACCTCTACAACATCTAAGTGCAAGTGATCATCTTCCTCCTATACTTCCTCCTCTGCAACATCTTCCTTATCGTAGACTACCAGGACCTATAATAAATGATCCTTATAACAGTTGCCTAGAGCAAACTTCTCATCACACCTAAAACATAAACTCTTCTTTTCCTGAATTTATTACTTAGTCAACCTCTTAAAGTTCTGCTTGGTCGTACTCCCTGACCTATATCCCTTGGGGTTTTCTTCTACATAGGCACCATTTACATCTTTATTGATGTTAATGTAATGGTTGTGTGATAAGAGACTCTTGAACTACTGCTACGGCCACTCCCCTGCAAGGAGTTCTTATTCTCAACTAGCTAGGCCAACTCTATAGCATCTCCTAAGCCATGTGGTCTCAATACACGAACAACTGCTTGAATATCAGTCTTGAGCCCCTTCATAAAATTTCCCTCTACACAGCCTCTAACAACCTTCCCAATCGGCTCGAGAAGTACTTGAACTTCTCTCGGAAATCTATCATCGCCCCCTCCTGCACCAGAGCGAAGAACTATTCATAGAAGTCTTCTTCCCGATTGGTTCAGAAACATTCTAGTAGATAGTCTTAAAACTCACTCCATGATCAGATCATGTCTCGCAAGTCTCTCCACTGGTACCAGGACAGAGCCTTCCCTTTCTAACATAGAACAGTCGCAATAAGTTTTTCATTTTATGTCAACCAATTTACAGCAAAATATCACTCTACCCTATAAATCCATCTGTGAGCATCTTCTATCTCAAAAATTGGCATCTTCAACTTTCTCACCTTAGGATCACCACCGCTCTAATAGCTTCTTCCTCTTCCAGTGTAGGGGGTGTTGTGATCCCTCCATGTTTCTTTCTCTCCTCCAAAACAGCTCTTTGATGTTCATCATCCTAATTTATTCGTAGGCCATACCCTTCACCTGTTCCCCTCCTTGGAAGTGGCTCCAAAGGTGGCATCTCATCTTCTTACTCCAAAATTTCCACCTCTCGATCCACCCTCATCATCCTTATATTATGGTTTCCCCACTTCCTTGTCCGTTCAACGGTTTCCTTGCCTCCGATGATGTCGTATTGACTTGAAACTCTAACATCATTTTCATTATCCCTTCCATATTCGAAAATCTACCCTCAATTGCTGAAATTCACTCTCCGAATTCATATTTCCTCCGAATTCATATTTCAAATTTCTGACTTCCCCATCAAGCTTCTCCTCCAACACATCAACCTTCTTAGTAGCCATATGTCCCAAAAAGGTGCTCTAATGCCAATTTGAATGGAATTCGATCTCCACACAGCCAAAAGCAACAATAAAAAAGAGAAAACGTAGTAGAAATCAACAAGAAAGAATGAGATTATGGACTAATGTCTTTTTATATTGACAAAACGAACCAAGATACAAGTTGATCTATTATTCGAGAGGTAGATCGACTCTCCACAAATCCTATGTGATACTAGGAACAACTCTAAAGAGAACTACAACAAAAACACAGATCTCATAATGAAAATAAAACAACCTAATTAATCCTAAATATAGCTTCCGAATTATCTCCCAAATATGAATTCAAACCATCCATCTTTCCATAAATAAACATTCATAATTCCCTCCCAAATATGAATTCAAATCAGCCCTCTTTCCCTACATAGACCTTCATAATTCTCTCCCAAATTTAAATTCAAATCAGCCCTCTTTCCCTAAATAAACCTTCCTAATTCACTCCCAAATTTGATTTTCTATTGTAAGTTATTAAAGGTAGAATTAATCCTCTTAGAGCCTCTCTCTCTCTCTCTCTCTCTCTCTCTCTCTCTCTCTCTCTCTCCCTGACCACCGCCCACACTAGTGGGGCCCACAGGGATCTTCCGCCTGCCAGCTAAACCAGCCCCCCTTGCTAGGGCGGGTTGATTGGCTGGACCGGCACAACCGATCCATCACTCTAAGACCCTGTTAGAAAGCCAACTAGATGATTATCCAATTATGACATTCTGGTTAATAAACAAAAAATTGGGTTTGAGCAGAACTCAATTAAAACCTCACACAAGTAAGGTATATATATGGTTCTAATCTCGGCTACTAGATGTTATGCTGCCTATCCAATTATGACAACCGGCCCATCCCTCTGTCCCTCCCTCCCTCTTCTCCTCTTCCCTTCCCCATTCAATCAATAACAATAGTAAACCAACCACAAATGTCATTTGCCCATTTCCTCATCTCCTTCACCACAAAGCTGCCCTTTATCTCAATGTTTTCCAGCTAAACCTCCCCTATTCATCATAGGCTCCAAGTGGATGCCCTATCCTACTCATCCATACACAATAGTCCTCCACACTACCACTCCCCAAAGCTTTCGATGGTCTGCCAATTATAAATATAATAATATGACACTGCAATATGACCATAAGTCTTTAATTCTCCTTCATCATGCTACCCAACTTCTCACATAACCACCCCTATAATCATTATTTGCATGTCCTCCATCTATAAATGATTACCACACTCCTCAAGTAGCCTCCCTTTTATGATGTTTCCATAGCTCTAACTTATCAATCTCCATCAATATAAAGAAAATTGTGCATATGCCCCTCCACCCTATCAAATCAGATAAAGAAATCAAATTGAGACGATCAAATTCCTACGCAATTTAAATTCCCGGCCTCAATCTGAGGCTGATCCAACTCACAACTGCATTCAAAATAGTTCGAATCAAATTTAAATAGAACTTAACCTAATTTGAATTGAAGGCATTTAGATATCTTGGGCCTATTGTTCAGAGTGATGGTAAAATAGATGTGGATAATTATTGGTAGAATTCAAGTTGGATGGTTGAAGTGGAGGAATGCATCGGACTTGTTATGTGATAGAAAAATCCCTCTCAAACTTAAGGGAAAATTCTATAAGATGGTAGTGAGACCTACAATGCTTTATTGTCCAGAATGTTGGCCATTAAAAGAGAAGCATAATATTAAGTTAAGTGTTGTAGAAATGAGGATGCTCAGGTGGGTGAGTGGCTTTAGGTTTTGTTTGAGACTGTTTTTTTATTGCTTCTGAAAACGGAGTTTTAGTACAAAAATTAAAAAATTTGTACTACAACTCCGTTTTAAAAAGCAATAAAAAAGCCGTCCCAAACGAAGCCTTACTCTTAAAGACAGGATAAGAAATGAGCATATACGTGAAAAGGTTGGAGTAGCTCCAGTGGAAGATAATATTAGAGAGTCGTCTTATATGGTTTGGTCAAATAAAACGACGACCTTCCGATGACCAGTTAGGAAAGTAAATGTATTAGATATGATTTATGTTAAGAAAGGTAGATGTAGACCTATAAAGACTTGGTTAGAAACACATAAAATAGCGACCTTCCGATGACCAGTTAGGAAAGTAAATGCATTAGATTTTATTTATGTTAAGAAAGGTAGAGGTAGACCTATAAAGACTTGGTTATAAAATATTAGAACTGACATTTCTTTATTAAATTTAGATGAGAATTTGACCCTTAACAAGACACAATGAAGAAAAAGAATTCATGTCCCCACATAGTGGGGTAAATGCTTGTTGTTGTTATAGAGAGTTGATCACAAGTTGGCATACGCTCATCAAATTTATATCAAAATATATCAAATGAACCCAAATTTGATGATTATTAATGCAAGGGCATTCCCCAAAAGAAGTGTCATGATTTAAACCAATGGTAGTGAGAAATGGCCAAGTATTTGTTAAACATTAACCTTAAGTAATATGCTACAACTAAACTAATTGTTGTAAGAAGCATACTAAAGTTGGCTAGGACATCACTCACAACTGGCACGCCAAAATTTATACCAATTGCCATGAAAAAGTGAGCAAGAGTTGAGTAGTTATTCAATTAACATAACATTTGCTACATGAAATTTAAGAACATTAATGGCAAAACCAGATAACCAATGAGCACAATGACTATTAAGTAAATATTCATGTTTGAGAGAAACTAAATGGAAAGGGAAAAATCCAAAGAGATTAGCAAGGTTATAAGCAATTGATGTTATAAAGCTTAACAATAGAATAATGCAAGGATAGTGGTGGATGGAAAGCTAAAAGACAACAATGCTAAGGTGAATAATATAAGTAATTGAGTGATTTCTATTAATATCAGCTATCATGTTTCATTCCACAGGTGCTGAGAACAAATTTCCAAGAACTATCTAAAAAATTTAACGTAGCATTCATAAAGAAGAATAAAGTGATAGAAAATGTCCACCATAACTATCTGAACCAAAAAACTGCTCTTTGGATCACGATTCAAAGTAAAAGGATTAAGTGAGGAGTGTCCTCCCATGTACTTCAACAAAAATACAAGCCTTGAGAGTAGTTATGAAGGACAACGTTAGGCTGATAAATATAAAACGTTATCACTTTGAACACTCCGACAGGAAACCAAAACTGATAATATTTTGAAGTAGAAAATAACTCAGAATATTTGTAAATGTAGAATTCAGAAAAAAACTCACAATCCGATAATATTTGTAAAGAAAAAAACTATGCTATACAAAAATCACGATAGAAAATGATTGTTTACCTAATGTATATGGGTACAAGCCCTTCAACTTTGGGAAGTGTTTTGAAGTGCTCCAACACTTTCATTGCCACCAAACCATACCTAGGATCACCAGAAAGTTTACTGAGATAGTTAAATTCGAGCTGCACCGTCGAAACTTCTGAAGTGCTGCTTAAGCCATCAGGAGCAGCATGAGCAGATCTTTCATTCAATACAACGTCACTAAAAGGAATTGATGTTGGACTTGAAGAAAAAGCAAGCAATAGATGGTCAGCCAAATTCTTTGCTGCATCTAAGAAAACCTCAGACTTCACTCCTTTCAGTTTGACAGAGATCCCACTATCACTTAAAGTACCATGCTCAGCTCCACCCAAATGATAAGCACTAAGAAGACCGCCTAAAATACGTATTGTAGTCTCAAACAAATTTACATGCCCCTTCGTGTTAATTCTTTCCATAAGGTGCTTTTCTATCCAAGTACCTGCTTCTGAAACAATTTCATCAAGTCCCATTATCATAGCTGTGTCAAGGGAATCAATAATGGTAGCACCAAGGCCCCCAAGGCCGTCAACACCTTTTTGACTCAAGGGCATCAGCTCATCATAGCCAAAGGCATATTGTCTATAGCCAGACCACGCATGTACAAATGCTTCTTTGACCTTATTTTGCCTGAACTTTGATTCAGACTTATCATATTGCTTATTATGATTGAGATTCAAACTTGAGTTTCTAATGTCATCAGGTGAAAGCTGTGGTGGAAGTCTCGGGGGCTTTCGCAAAAATCTTCCAATTTTACCAATTCTTTCCTTTACATGATGTACATCCCCAACGGTGGTATCCTGAATAAGTCCACGGGAAGCCAACTGACCAGGGCTTTTATGAATAACCATTAAATAAGTTAAACCGCTAATCATCAATAGCATTAAAAACTTCCCCACACCACATCTTCCACAGTCATGTCTGATGCTATTAGTACTGAAAGCTTGTGTCGCAACCTAGAAGGAAAAATACAGAAAAAAGCAACAAAAAGATTATTTAAAACATAATAATAATACCAATTGATGACCAACACACAACCCAAGAGAGCAGAAATAAATTGGGCCTTAAAAAATTGGAATTTACACAATGTCATCTCAAGATAATGTGTGAAATAAAATAAATAGTACTTGAGCAACTAATGTAGAGTGTGAAATCAAGTAAATAATAAGAACGACAAGATTTTTACTCTGTTCGGCCCTAACTTGCCTTCATCAACGTCTAAGTATCAAGCAAATAATAAGAACGACAAGATTTTCATTCTGTTCGGCCCTAACTTGCCTTCATCAACGTCTAAGTATCTCATATGCTTAGAAATAGACTACTTAAATCAGTCGTTCATTAGCAAGCTAGTGGAGAAAATATTTACACAACTTCGTAGTTTCAAGGGTAAGAGGACTCTTCTCTTACTTATGGACATGGGAAACTCTTCAAGTCTCCACCAAGAGACCTAGCAATATGAAAATTTTAAGGATATAGAAGCAAATGATGAAAGTCCCTTGCACACAAAAATTTTCTATGTGAAGATTGAACATTTTTTATCACATTTAAACCAAAGATCATTGTTTAAACAAAAAAATCATTTATTCCCCACACTTTTTTTTTTTTGTGAATGATTTTTTTTGTGTGTGGAGATGAAAAGCTTTTATAATGAATCTTTTACTATATATATAAGAGAGTACCTCCATATCACATATTCCCACGAAAGGGGCTTTAAACAAGGAATATAAAGCATTACAGTGAGGACAAATCATTAAACTTTTGCTGAGAGCCGATGGCTCGGCCAATTATGTCATATGCACTCAATTTGCAGACACATCACTAATAGTTTGAGGAGAGTAGCTATAAAGGAGAATTGATGAACTTATGTTCTAAAGCATTACAAGGTTATAGTAGGAATAACCTCCCATTAAGGACCACCTATAAGGATGATTTCAAATTTAGTTGGCTCGTGGTGACAAACTAGCAATACTATAATTTGAATTTCATCATGTTATGCGAACACCTTAATGAATCACGATAAACAAGGTATTATACCTTAAAACTAATATTCATCACAACGATGATAAACTTATTAGACTGTTGATGATGATTATCACAATAAAGTTGGGCTCTGATGCCAATTATAGTAAATGGAGCAGTGGAAATCATGAAAGGGCCTAAGAAGAGGGTGCCACCATTATGATAGTCAACACCTTAAGAACAACAAACTGCAAGCACATATCATCAAAAATTTCATGGATGCCTTGAACAAATCTTTATCAAGCACTTACCGTCATCTTGCTAAATTATCAAAGATGATTATCGAGATAAAGTTGGGTTTTGATATCCAATTGTTGTTGAGAGGGGTAATAAAAATTTGTCGAAAACCTTAAATTGGTCAAAGAAAGAGAATGAACAAAAAAAAGGGTAGAAGATGTAAGGAGAAGAATTAGGTGGACAACACCAAAGGGGTGAGAATAAAGCTAAGTACCATTTTCATTCCAATAATCATAGTATGGTTATTACATGATTATTGGCCTTTTATTTACAATAGAAGATCTAATAAACCAACAAAAGACCATATTGATCATGATAATTAAAATAAGGACTAAAAATGAACTAATAAAAGAAATTAAAAAAAAAAATTCAAATAAAATCTTATGCAAAGCACATAATCCATATTTCTCAGACATTAGTAGTCCTTGCCAAGGAAATTTGGCCAAGGTTACATTAAATGTCTATTCGGGACAACTTTCTAGTTGATTGCTTTTCAACCATCAAACAATTTTTTGCTATAGTTTTTTTACTATTTTTCAAAACTTTGTATAGCGGAAAGGTGTTTTTGCAACAAGAGTAGTTAAATTACTTTCCCACTGCAACTTCACAACTAATTTTATAAAATATTGCAGCCGTCTCAAACAGGCCCTTAAAAACTGTGGGCTCCGAAAATTCGGCCACGGCCTCCCCGCTCACTGCGATTTCTTTTTTATCTAAGCGAGGGAGTTTTAACGAAATAAGTTCCGGGGTAAATTTTGGAAGGCAGATGGGTTTGTAGATAAGACACTACCCAGAGATTTCGCCCTCATTTTGTGAGGACTTTATAATCTGAGTTCTGGTTTCCTATAGGCGCAAGCCCCTATAGTTAATTACCCCTCCCGATCACGAGAGAGAACTTTCGATTAAGGCTAGTCGTCGATCAGATACGTAGAATATACGTGCATCTGGCATATAGTAGCAGCAATGGGTTTAGGATGTTTGTAGAAATTGGATTTGGAAATTGAAGAATTTAGTTTGGAAGATTTGGAAAATTTTATATTTAAAATAAAAATTTCACCATCGTTCACTTAAAGCGGATGGTGGGGGAATGGATGATGGGCCCGATCAAGATCCCATGGTTCCGTCGTCCCGGGCCATCGTGGTCCCTGGTCTACTTAGTCAGAGGAGGTAGTCGACCCAACCTGACAGAAGGATCCTTGTCGGCAGCCATGGGTTGCTTCGTCCAAGGGGACCTTGTAGACCTGGGTTGGATGTTTGTCTAAGGGGACAAATTTAAATCCATCTTAGCTGACAGAGGGCTTTGTGCCTTATCGATCATATCCTATTGATTCATATCTCAAGGATTTGATGCCAATAAGGAGCGTATTGGCTCTGGCCATAACCGGTATTTCGTGGTGCCATTTGGCGGCAAAACCACTCGGTTCAGAGGGCCCCGGGTCGTCGTAACCGTTTATCCTGCGGTGGCCATTTGGCGGCAGACCGCCGGTTAGAGGACACGTACCACGTCCTTACTGGTAGGAGATTGTTTTGAGAATGGATCCTAGTGATATTTTCGGCTAGGCATTTAGCTCTTTGTGAGCTAGAGTTTATTCGAATTTGTCCACCCCGACAAACTGTTGCAGAGGGTGGATGGATTTTGCTTTAAGTGCGTTGATGGATTTATTTCAATTTTAAATATTTTTGGGATTTTAGAATTTGTAGATTTTTGGATTTTCGTGGGTATTTGGATGGAGCTTTGGATTTTGTGTAGACTTTTGGGAGATATTTGAAAATATTTGGGAACCCCTCCGGTTGAGATCTGCATTCAACACGGCCATCATCGGGGTGTTTGGGGGTCATTTCATTTTGTTGATTGAACCCTGTCAACTCGCCCAAGTTGTTGCTCGAGGATTGGGTTTCTCGTAGGCTTCGTCCTTTTGTTTAGTGAATTCTTTTGATTGTAGGCCTAATAGGAATGTATTGCAACAAATACATAGGTCCTCACAACTATGTATTTGTTTAAAGATTCGAACCCTGTCGACTTCTATTGATCCGTATAGAAGGATCAGGTTCGAACAAGAATTCACTTATCGACCTGCGCAGCATCCCTAGGCGTTACGTGTGTACCAATAACACGCTCGCCGGGACCCATGCAAGTCGAGATTATATTTTCCCCTTTAGTGTACCTATGTGTATACAATTTATAGTGCACGTGCAGGGGTATTTTGAAAATATTTGTAGATGCCTTCTGTCCGCTAGTACGAATGTTGCGGATTCGGTGGCGTCTGATTTTGATGTTGACTCCCCCTTTCTCAATCACCGGGGAGGATTTTCTGGATTTTGGAGTCAAAGACTGCTGATTTGGAAAGAACTCCTTTTAGGCTTTTCGGCGTAGTGAACTTGCTATTTCCGGTGTTTGTGGACACCCGAGCTGTTCTCTTCTTTATTATAGAACCAAAAAGAGACTTTGGAACACCAGGAAGTTTGGTTCTAATTTGTTCAAACATTTCCCTCTTTCTGCCCGGGGGTATCCTTTTCATACATAGAGTCGCCCTTGTACTCAACGCACTTGTAGATCTTGATCACCACTGTCGTAGATGATATCCGTACCTGTGTCCACAGTGATTCATTGTAGTTTCCATACACTGTTGTTATCCACAAGCATCAATTTGCAGGGGACTGTCGTATCTACTACGATCTCCTGAAAATGTTTGTAGATGACCCATTACTTCTGCATCATATCCACCCTTTCACCAATCTCGGGTGGTTGTTGTACTTGTTTGACCTTGTAGGGATCGTCGCAGGAGATACTTGTACTTGTGCCCACAGTGGTTCGATGGTGCTCACGATATGCTCACTGTTGTTATCCACAAGTGGCTCGTATTTGTTTGTAAGGATCAATTGTGTTTAATACGAGCTCCTAGGAATGTTTGTAGGAGACCCTCGTTTGTCTACATCATGCCCACCTATCACCAATCTCAGGTGGGTTTGTAGCCATTTGTAGAGGACCGTACTTGTGCCCACAGTGATCCATTGTACTTGCAACACACTGTTGTTATCCACAAGTATTCATGTGCATTTGCAGGGAACCGCTGTATCAACTACGATCTCCTGAAGGTATTTGTAGAAGACCCATTGTCTCTGCATCATATCCACCCTTTCACCAATCTCGGGTGGGTTTGTTGATTGTACTCATTTGTAGAAGACGGGTCTTTGATTGCTGATCCCCAAATATTGCCATCTCAATCAACAGGCATATGTAGGGATTGTCGTAGGAGATTTCAATAGTGCATGGATACTCGTGCATTTCATTCTTGCAGATACGATGCACCCAATTTCGTAGAGACTGTTGTAAGAGTCTACTACATTCTTTACTTGTAAGCACTGAGATCTTGTGTGTTGTTCTTGAAAGTTCAAGTTCTTTTATTGCTCATAACAAGTTTGGATCCAACTTGAGTTCAATCTGAGTGCTTTGCTCTCCATATATTGTTTTTGCTTGAGTTCAAATATGTGAATCATATCTGATGTGCAAATCAAGTCTGATTTGAGTTCGATTGCATGTCCACACTTAGTTCAAAGTCTTCTGCAGTCCTTGCAAGCTATATTTCAAATTCATATTGAATTGGCTTTGAGTTCAATTTTGATTTGAATTTGATTTCAATTTGGTTTTACTTTATTCGGATTTGGTCCTTTAGAAATCATTTGAATTTTGTTCTGATTCAGGTCCTCTGATTGTGCTCAGTCAAGTTCAAAAGTTCACTGCTCTTTCTCGTTTGGTCCAAACATTTTGTTCTTTTTTTTAGTTCAAAACAGGTCCGAGTGTAGTAACATTTCACCCGAAATTTCGGCAGCCTCCCGGGTCTCCCCCGTTTAGGGGAAAACTACGGAAAACTGGGCCTTTCCCACCACGCTAAGAAAAGCGTGTATGGTAGGTGCCCTCTTTCGAGGACACCGCGGCCGTGTAATTTCTTCGTCCCCACCAAGCTAAGAAAAGCGTGTATGGGTCTTCTATCGGTACCTGTTGCAAGAGAAAAAGCTGTTGTTTCCCCGCAAGCGGGTACTTATGGGTATCCCAACTTCGTCGTACGCATCGCACCGGGTTCCCTTCCCACCACGCTAAGAAAAGCGTGTATAGGTGGTTTTCCGGTGCGTTACGAACTTCGAAGAAGGATTTGTAACCATGGGTCGCTCGCCTACCTTGTCGTAGGTGTCGCGTCGGTTGCCCCTCCCACCACGCTAAGAAAAGCGTGTATAGGCAGACCACCGACTCGACACGCATGCCGAGGTAAGAAAGCAAACCTAGGTTCCAGAAATTATACCTTGGTCGGCTGGCGGATCAGCAGATCGTCGGTGATGGGGGCTCAGACGTCGAGGCGGAAGAAGGTATCTTATTCATTAATTATAATAATCATTAGGTAATTATAATTTAATAATTAATTATTAATTATTAATTAACTATAATTAATAAGTTAATTATGATTATAATTAGTTAATGATTAATTATAATTAAACGGAGTTAATTATAATTAATCAAACAATTATAACTAATAATTAAATACTAATTAATAATTAATTACAATTAACTAATTAATTATAATTATAATTAAATAATAATTAATGTAATTAATATTAACAAAGATTAATCAAATCCCTCCCCCCTCTTTCTCTGTTCACGGGATTCGGCCAAAGAAGCGGGTGATAGGGAGAAAGTTACCTACACAACAGCGAGCTCTCGCTCTTGTTTCCGATCCGAGCGGGAAGGGAAAGTCGTAGAAGGAGCAAGGTCGGACAGCCACTGAAGAACCGAAGAAGCACACGAAAGGTAGGGAGTTAACCTCTCGGCCTAGTGAGCTCCCTGTTCTTGCCTCCGAACAAAATGCCGTAACTCCTGTCCGAACAGGAGGGGGAAAAGTCGGAGAAGGAGTGGAGTCGGACAGCACCGAAGGGAGAAAGTTATCTCACAGCCAGCGAGCTCCCTTGCTTCCGATCGGAATGGCGTCACTTCCGATCCGAACAAGACGGGAGATTCACTCGAAGGGAGGAGAGGAAAGAGGGAGAGCGGGAACCAGTCGGAGAGGAGTAGAGGATTTGCGTGGAGAAAGGGATATCGGGATAGCGTGCGGAGGCCGAAGGCCTCGTTCTCGTCTCTTTTTAACGACGCCCAGTCGTGCGAGCTGCCGCGTCGTGGGTTGAAACGACATCGGTCGTGGCTTAGACGTGCGAAGAGCTGCGACGACATGGGGAGCGACGTGGGTTGGCAGGGCAGGTAAGATTTGATTTTGATTTTCTTTTCTTTTCTTTTTGTTTTGTACCGAATACAGGTCAACAAAAACAAAGATTAAAAGCACTATAAAATGTTGTAGCCCACTCCTTCTATAGTGAGTTCTCTTCACTTCCTCTTCCCTCTTTTCTCCTCCCTTTCTCCTCCTTAATGGTTATCTCTTATTTAATGCAAAACTAAATTAGGTTAAGGATGATTTTATTTATTGTTTTAAAATACTATTTTTGTGGGTTATAGCTTGCTTGAGGAGAGGGTCACTATTTTGAAATTAAGATTAGGTTAAAATAAATCATGTACGTATGTGTGTGTGCCCTGTAGTTTGGCAACGTATCCTAAATACTTTATTAAGTGAAATTTTTGTGAGTGATCTCTCAATTTATAGTCCACTTGATGTGATTAGGGAGCAATAAGGTTGATCGCATCATTGTGATAGTTAAGTTTAGCTTAGGGAGTATAGCTTAGATCGATTAATATGATTGTCTCAAAATGTGTGCTTATAATTGTTTGATTTTGATTCTTGTAGGACCTTCCCTTGGTGGAAGCATGCAAACAACAATAGAATTTGAAATTTGTGCCAATTATTGTTTATTAATGGATAAATGTACTCTTCTTTATTAGAAGTGTTACTTGTGTTACTTGTATGAAGTTCCTAGTTATTTTAGGTTACCATACTTGTGTTAAATTCTTATTTATTATTGCATACCTACAGTATATATTATTTATTGTTCATGATGATATTAGCATATATAGAGCCAATATTACCTTAATTGATTGTTACACTAGCTCTTATTCATTTAATTTAATTCATGTGGAAGGAATTTAATTCATTCAAATTAATTCTGTTAAATGCAATGATTAATTTTTATATATATTGGTTATGAAGCTCCTAACTAGTTATATTGACTATATAATACATATGGACACTCACTTATTAAGGATATGAAAATTATATGCATGTGTTAATGGTGTGTAGGTCGGTAAAACACTATTGGATATTGAATAGTCAGGCCAACGAGCCATCAGAGTGACGACTTTATAGGAAATCATTGGACTTCCTTGGGTTAGTGCTTACCATCCCAATGTTCGAAAGTAGACCAAGCAACGAAACAAACAAGAAAAATAAAAATACAACGAAGAAAAAGAACACCAAAATTTAAAGTGGAAAACCCCGAAATAGGGAAAAACCCAAGGATCCATACCACACCAAGAAATTCACTATGAATTTGAGAGAAATTATACATATATCTCTTATCATCCTCTCACTTCACTTCATACAGTAATAATACATCAAAAAGACAAAGAGATGCACTTCTATTACACCAAAAGATGCAACTCTTCGAGTGGAATAAGAAAAAGAGGGAAGAAAAATGCTCAGCCCAACTTGTGGCGTCGTAACGTTGAAGTATGTAGCACTACGACGCTCTGTTCTCTGTCTCTAAGTTCACCCAGCATCATAGCACTGCAGCTATAGCACCGCAACACTCTTCCCTTGGTCTCAAACCAAAGACTGCAGTATTACAGTGCTCGAGTATATAGCGACACGACTCTGTAAGGTTGTACAGGCATAATTTTTTTTTATACTTCAACCCTGAATCCCCAAGCAGGGGGGGAATGCCACCCTCGCAACCCTCCCCACCCCCCCCCCCAAACCTCACCAATGAGCTCATCATTGAGCTCGACCAATAAAATTAAGGTATGAGTCAACAATACAACCCGATTAATCACACAATCAAATTGCACACAAAATTAACACCTAGTGCGAGGTATTTGACTATATATATATATATACATATGTGTGTGAGCGCGCATCATAGGAATCATGACAAGTGATATTGTTGCACTAATACGTTAATTGTCACTTGCCATTCCTACCCGCTTAATTGGTCATACAACATGCTTCATTCATTTGTTCTTTATGTTTTAATAGATAGGAGTTGCTTGATGGCTTTAAGTTATCAAACTCACTCATTTTTTTTTTTTTTTTCATAGCATGTTTTGTGGGAGTATTAGGTTGAACATCATCGCAGGAGCATATCTACCAGCCATAACATATATTTGGCATTTTTATAATCTATAGTAGGTCATTTGTATATTTTTCCTTTTGACGATTTGTTATTTTTCTTTTTGCAATTGTGCCTTTCAAAACTCTTTTGCTTGAAGTTAGTTTCTATTTTGAATGGTGTGCGCTCATTTGAATTTATGATAACGAAATAAGAGTTTAGTTATTTCAGTTATTTATTCTAATATATATTTTGTTTATATTACTTGAATATGCATTTTTTCTTCTTGTGTGTACCAAATAAGTTTTCTTATTCCTTCATCACATCTCGTACTGCCAGGGCGTACTACCTTCCAAACCATGGCCATGATAAAAGGGAACTTGATAAACAAAATGAAATGAAAAATCATGGAAGATAACTGCCCTCTATGATGAGATTCCCCTTTAAGATTATCAACCTCTTCAGTACTCACAGAAGAATTTTCAGCTAAGATCCACAAAAAAAGACTAAATTACAAGGATTGAGAACAGGGAAAACAATCTAGACCAAGAAATATGACGAACGCAAACCCAGCTTCCAGACTACCAGAAACGTCTATCCAATGACACAAAATGACGTTCAGATATCTAACAGCAAGAATTCTTTCAATACTTTTCGACCTGAATCCCAATCAGAGTGAAAACTTGATCCTCGGGCAACTTCATCTATGCTTCTTGCAAGACACGGGCCGTCTCTAGCATAAGATACCATTTCAAGTCCAAATGCAGCCAAGATCAACAAAAGCTGAATTTTTCTGCCAAACACGATTTCATAAACCGGCAACATTCGTGCAAAAACAATCAAAATTTGCTTAAACCCGCCTGCTTGCGGTAAAAGACCATACAACCGCCAAATAAAAACAAAGCTTTGAAAACCATACCCATCAAATATAATCATATTTCCACTCGATCACGCAACAATCAGCAAAACAATCAGGATCTACAACTATGAGGAGAAAGAAGAACCTTGAAGGGCGATCGGTATCGGAACTTTGCGTTGTCGTAATCAACATCCTTGCTCGAGTAAGGAAGAGTCCTCGATGACATGGCCGGTGAGGAAAGCTAGGGTTTTCAGATCTTCGTCTCCTGCGCCTCTTTTGAGATGCGGAAAGCGGAGGGAGGGGAAGAAGAAATGGCCCGCTTCTATCATGCGAGAGCGTTTTCCATTATAGTCAACTATGAGAAGAGATCGTATTGTTTTCTAAAGAGAAGGATGGAAGCGTTTTCCATTGCTCGTTCATTGACGGTTTCTTAGCAGCTCTGGTCGATGTCCGTCGCTGCCGGTCATCGGCCGGCAGCTGTCCACGTTTTTTGGGCTTGAAATTTGGTAATTAAATTCTTTTGTAGGGGCTGTTTGGTAGCATCTTGGATTTGATTTAAGTAGGATTTCTTAAATCCTCTAAATCTGGATTTTGAAAATCCTGAGAGGCTTAAATCCTGAAAATTGTTTGGTAACATTCATGATAAATCTTCTTAAATCTTATGTAACTGTTTGGCTATAGAGCAGGATTTACTGAGGGATTCTTTCTCTAGCACCATGGATTTCGTAAATCCAGTAAAATATAGGATTTCCGAAATCCTATATTTAGAGCGAATCGGCGGAATTTTCCGTCCACGGAGGATTTCATTTGCCGTGAGATTTGGATTTGCATTTTAGACAGTTTGGCTGGATTTCGCCCAAATACGGCCTTAAATCCGCATACCAAACAGCCCCGTAGTGAGAGATGCAAGGAAGGTTTCTTATAAGTTTTAAGATATTTAGGGGCAATTAGGCTGCTTAAATAAGAAATGCAGTGTAAAAAATGTGGTTTAAAAAAGTATTTTGAAGTTGTATTAATGAGTGAAAAAGAAATGTAAGATTTTAATTTTTTTTTGTTGGTTTGAATTAAAGTGAATGTTATGTAAATTGTAAGAAAATTATAATTGGGTACACAACAGCCAGTGATGAGTAGCAGCGTGATGAGGCTACTGCGACTGGCTACGAGGCTACTATGGCTATAAACGAACTAAACGTTTGACATGTTACTCGAGGCTTGGCTCAATAAAAGCTCGCTCGTGATCATTTAACTAAGTTAACAAACAAGTTTAAATATTTTCTTAAATAATCGATGATTTAATAAACAAGCTTGAAGAATTATGTGCTTGACTTGTTTTTATTCATAAACAACATCGCTCGAAGCTCGTGAACATGCTTGATATGAAGTTCGATAAGAAGCTCATTAGAAGCTCGATTCTTGTTTGATAAAAAAATTTAATAAATCTAAAATAAATATATTATGTTTATTATAATTTAAAAATATAATGTTGAGTTGTTATAGAACAAGTTTTCTTATAAGAAAATTATGTCTCGTTTGTTTGTGAACGAGCTCGTTTGATAGTTCAAAAATACCTACTAGATGTGCTCGTGTACATACTTATTTGATAGTTCGAAAACCCGTACTAGATATGCTCGCAAATAGGAACGGTTGGTAGCTAAAAAATATTCGCTATATATATTCATGAACATGCGCATTTGGTAATTCGAAACAATCGCTAGGAATGTTCACGGATATGTTTGTTAGTAGGCTCGATAAAGCTCATTTGTTAAGTTGATGAACATTTAGAAGTATAGCTCGTTAATAGCTTGATAAGGCTCATTTATTTAAAGCTCGATAAGCACAAAGTAAATCGAACATGAACAAAACACAAACCAAACATGAACAACCATCAACTAAAATGAACAAAGCTTGCACTTGAACATGAAAGCTCGAATAGAGCTCGAATAAATATGAACAAGCTGATAATAAATAAATACAAACATGAACAAATACCTGCATGGCTTGGTTCGTTTTCAGCCCTAATTGTGGCTACTAGTGGTGGGACAGCGGGAAGTGGTGACAGACATCAACTACGGTAGTAGGCAGCCGGTCGGCGGGCGTCGACGACGATATCCTGTGACGATGGTAGCAGGTGGCAGGCAGTAGGCAGCGATAAAGACGGTGGTTGCCATGGGCGGTCAAGAAAGCACTTGAGTGGTGTAAAGCGTTTTTTTTAAGTGGTGGTGTAAAGTGTTCTTGCTTAATTTGGGAGAGAATATTTTACCTCAAAAATGAATTAAAATGTAATACACTATACTTACCTAACTTGGGTTGACTTTTCATTCAACTAAACATCAAAAAGTCAAACAATAATGCATTTATTTTACTTTATATTCATTTTTTCTTCCGACCAATTAGCCTTTTAAATAAGAGAAATTTGAATTTATTTGCTTTTAGAAAAATTAAAATCGGAGAATATATATATGCTATTTATTTCTTAAATAAATATATTTAAATATTTTTTTTCGAACTAAAATACTCTTGAATTCAAAGTAATGTTCTAGTTTCTATAAATAACATTTTGTGCAAAAAATTAATCAACCAATTATATTCTCAGTGTCATCTTCTTCTATGATGATTATGATTCCCTAATGATGATTTTGATATAAAGTTCAAATGTAATATTTTTTTTTAATCTTTATCTTTGTTTTTTATCTCTAGCTAGGCGACAAATATGTTAGACAATAAACCTTAACCCTAAAAAGATATTTGATAAATCCCCAAAAATCGTCTTGAATGAGCGCAAATCTTTGCGCATATATGAATTGAAAACTTTTAATATTAAATTTATGGACCATATGAACTCCGCAACTCCAATTTCAACAAACGCATAGTAAAATTGAACATTTGGATGAGACGGGCCCAACGACAATAAAATCAGAACAATTATAGCCCAACAGGGTCCTGATTAATGGCTTGAAGCATATTTGAAAACTTATGAATAGTAATTGGATGATCAAAAGATATCTAAATAGTGCATGATTATAGTCAAATCGAGTGGCTCGAAGAGATGAATCTAACAAGCCCAAGTTTACATAATTCTGATATCATTAAGGCGCATAAATACTGAATGAAAGATTTGGGAGTGGGGATCCATACGGATTGTCCGATGGAATGCTCCTAATTTTTTAATATGTATGGAGTCTGCAACTCTAAAAAATCTATAAATAGGCTCGACTTCCTACAAGACATGAACATTTGGCTAGAGATTAGAGAAAGCTTTGAGGTTTCAAGGATCCTAGAGCTACACCCAAGCACTTTCATGAGCAAACTTCCATCATGCAACAGCTTGTGGACCTCCTCCTAGTAGCCCCTTCACTGCTAGACCTCCCCAAATCGCTGACCACCGCCAGACCTCCGTCCGGTTGTGGACCACCATCGGACCTCTTCCTAGGGTCGACCGCCGCTGGACCTCCGCCCGACCACCATACCATCGACGGACCTCCGCCCGACCTCTGCTCGATTGTTGCCGTCAGACTTTCGATCTTCGTTATCCTACCATAATCATTACAAACTCCCGAGTATCCATATGAAATTCAACCGACTCTCTATACTATAATAATTTCATGTTTTCCAAGTTAAGCAACGAGTCAACATTTATAACTCACTCAAATATAGCGACATCTTCTCACCTGGATAAAGCCCCATGATTTTTCTTTTCTTTTTTTTTTTTTTGGGTTTTTCACATAAAAAATTTCTAGTGTTTTCTTGCTGTCTCTGTGGAAAGTACAGAACAGAGAAAGAAAAACGCAGAAGCAAGAACAGGAAAAGTAAAGGAAATGAAAATGTATTATTTTTGTATTACAGATAAGACGGATACATTGATATATATAGAGGTTTTACAACCTAAGGTTTCTTGCAGACAAATGAAATAATGCCACGTAAGCATTAGTATAACAAATATAATATTTAACTGGTTTTATATTCTAATATGCCCCCGCAAGCTGATGGATCTTTGGAGGCCGTCAGTTTGGATCTGAGCATCTCAAACCGAGGTGTTGATAGAGGTTTGGTAAGGATGTCTGCGGTTTGATCAACAATACTAATTGGTAGAAGACGAATATGATTTTGGTGAATATGATCTCTGATGAATTTTTGATCAATTTCTATATGTTTAGTCCTTGCATGGAACACCAGATTATTTGCTAATGCTATGGCTGACATGTTGTCGCAAAACATATCGGTAGGACAAGTTTGATGAAGACCGAAATCTGAAAGTAATCTTCTGAGCCAAATAATATCCGCTGTAAGAGCAGCTAGAGCTCTATATTCTGATTCGGTCGACGACCGAGCCACTGTATGTTGCTTTTTAACTGTCCAGGAAATGAGAGTTTTTCCCAAGAAGGAATAGAACCCGGAAGTAGATTTCCTTGAGCTAGGATCCCCTGCCCAGTCAGCATCTGTAAAAGATTTAAGCACAAGATCAGATTTTGTAATAGGAATTCCAAATTGGATTGTACCTTTAATATAGCGTAATAGTTTCTTGAGCATGTAGACATGTTGTGATTCCGGTTGATGCATATGTTGAGAGAGTTTGTTGACACTGTATGCAATATCTGGTCGAGTTAACGTTAGGTACTGTAGAGAACCTGTAATTCGGTGGTAGACCTCCGGATCAGATAACAGAACGTCCGGTTTTGGGTTATCCGGAATTTTGGTATAGGTAGGATTTGAAGTTGGATTGCAGTTGAGTAGTCCTGATTGCTGTAAAATAGAAGTGGCATATAGTGTTTGGGATAAAAAATAAAAATCGCTGTACCGATCAATCTTAACTCCAAGGAAGTCGTGTACAGAGCCTAAATTTTTCATTGAAAATTGTTGGCTTAATTTTTGCATAACCGAAGCTACCAAATCTGTGTTAGAGCCAGTAATTAATATATCATCTACATAAACTAGTAGATAAATATGATTAGATTGTTGACGAAGGATAAACAGCGACGGATCAGCTGAGCTGCATTCAAAGCCAATGGATATTAGATATTCTGTAAATGTAGTATACCATTGACGCGGGGTTTGTTTCAAACCGTAGATAGCCTTGTGGAGTTGACAAACATGTTTAGGATAGGTAGTATCCTCAAACCCTTTAGGTTGAATCATGAAGACTTGTTCAGAAAGTTTCCCGTGAAGGAATGCGTTCGCCACGTCAAGTTGATGTACCTGCCAATTGTTAGAAAGCGCAATTGCAAGCATAATACGAATAGTATGAAGTTTTAGAAAGCGCAATTGTTGGAGCTTTCGGTTTTGTGGAGCAGATAGGATATAAACCTCGATCACACGGGCCTTGAAGAAGCACCTGCTGAGTCTTCAAATCCTTAAAATTAAAACTAGATGGATCAAAAATTATCTCAATATTGTTATCTTTTGTAAGCCTTGAAATAGACAGAAGATTAAATTTTAAAGATGGAGTGTGTAAAATTTGAGATAAAGAAAGCTTACTGGAGGGAGTCGTTAATAAGCCTTTGCCGGTATTGGCAATGTTGACCAATGTCCCGTCATCAACCGTGATCATGTCAGAACCTTGATAGGGTGTAATGTTGGACATGTTGTCTGGCGAACTGGTTAGATGAGACGTCGATCCGGAGTCCAAGTACCAGTTAGAGGGAGTGCTCTCGGTTTGTGCGGCTAATGCTCGGCGAGCATCCGTTGTATGCGGTTAACCATAGTTTTGATCAAGTCGGTGCCAGCAAGTATTCGCTGCATGACCTTTTTTTGAGCAGATCTGGCAATTGACGTTAGCGTTGGGGTTGGGCTAAGATCTTGTAGAGGTGTTGACATTGTTGTAGTTGCGTCCACGAGCTCGTCGACCGCGGCTTCTTGGCACGAAAAGAGCAGTATGCGGATCAGTAGGAGGGGCAGATCGAACCATATCAGCAGCAATATTAATCTCCTCACTGAGGAGAAGAAAATACAATTGATCCAGAGAAATGGGATTTAGCATTTTCCTTATAGCGGTTTTAAAAGATTGATAGGATTGAGGTAATCCATTGAGAATATAAAGAATCACATCCTCATTATCAACCGAAGAACCAGAAGCGGAGATTTGATCGACAAGAGTCTTAATCTCAGTCAGATACTGCGTAACCGATTGGTTCTTGAGGGCAATGTTATGGAGCGAATTTTTCAACTGAATAACTTTGGATCGATTAGAAGCTTGAAAACGTGTTTCAAGTGTGGACTAAATTTCGGCTATGGATTCAAGATTAACAACATATGGAATAATGGATGTGGATATGGTTGAGCAAATGGCGGCGGCTAGGTTTTGGTCCATTAAAATCCATTGAGAGGACTGGGGATTGAGTGTAGAAGACGGATCAGAAGAAGAGGGTTCAAGAAATTTCTCAAACCGATTTGCTCTGAAAATTTTTGCTATCTGGGCTCTCCATAAAGGATAATTATCTGCTTGAAGTTGCAGATGTACAAGCGTGCGTAGATTCGTGACAACGAACTTTAGTGTCGCCGGAATGAGCGGATCTGCGACTCCTTCTCCGTTGAGTTGTTCTCCAGAATTTGAGGTAGCCGAGCTCATTTCTTGATACCTCTTACCGAGGCTCTGATACCATGTGGAAAGTACATAACAGAGAAAGAAAAGCGCAGAAGCAAGAACAGGAAAAGTAAAGGAAATGAAAATGTATTATTCTGTATTACAGATAAGACGGATACATTGATATATATAGAGGTTTTACAACCTAAGGTTTCTTGCAGACAAATGAAATAATGCCACGTAAGCATTAGTATAACAAATATAATATTTAACTGGTTTTATATTCTAATAGTCTCAACTATATATTTGTGTGCTAGATATTCATGCATCGCTAAGACGAAAAAAACTCTCTGTCGCTGCTAATTTATTAGTCCGCAACAATATCACATATAAGATTAACAACTTTGAATATTGCTTAAAATTTAATTTGACCTTGATTGATACATGTTTGGTACATAATCAAGCATGCTTTGAAGCTTATTCGAAGCATATTTGTATTTTGGAGCCAAGAATTAATAGTTGTCAAAACAAAAAAAGTTCGAAATAATCTTTTAGCATAGTTTAAAATAAGTTTGTAATAATAGTTGAATAAAGAAGTATAGAGCAATACTTGTGTTTGATCTTATGTTCAATAAAGTTTGGAGCAAAGTTCAAATTTGTTATTTTTTCAGCCATTTTGTTGTATTACTATACATGTTGATGTACACTTAGGTCACATATAGATTTGATGGTTTGATAGAGAAAATTGTTCCACAATTTATAACATTTAAGGCTAATTGCATCATTATGTTGAATATAAAAGGCAAACAAATAGCATCTCAATATACAAATATTTGTTCTTATACCTATAGAGAGGCATTGCATGTATGTCTACGAACATGATGCTGAAGATCAATGCAAAGTTTGATGGTTTGTGGCTTCGTTTGTACTCAACATTATGGAATAAACCGATTTACATTGCTAATCATCGTATGTAGTATATTACCATAATCCTCACTATGCATTGCACAACACTAAACCACACTACGGCCACAATAAATTCTAATATGCAGCTTCAAAGTTTACAATCAGAGCAAAAAACAACAAGCCTCAAGACCATCAGTCTGTCACAGACTGCATTCAAATACATGAAAAATGAATATGGGTGAATACATCCCGAAAGTCACCATGAGTAAGCGTGGATATCCAATCAGAACCCCATGTAAGACTTTAGAGCTAAATTTCTCCATGTTAGTGGAAAAAAAAGAATTTTTATTTTATATGACTTGAGGTGTATGAAATTAAAGAAATATCTCTTTTTTTTTTGTGAAATATATTTGAATTCATTAAATGAAGAATAGAGTAGACCAAAAGCACATGGCATATCATGACAAGTTTATCTCAACGTCTATCTGGTAATCAAATTGCTCCTGTAAACCATCAAAGTTCATGGTTCTCTTTACTCAGTAGCCAAGCCATATCAGGTTAAGAATTTCTACTACATATCTAATTACTACAAATATGAAGTCTGCTACTTATCTGACCAAATGCCTCATTCAAACTAAAAAAAAGCTGAGGCACAACCACTTCCAGAATTTAGATCAACCAGAGGTTGCTAGAAAAAACTAATAACTACAAATCCTGATACTTACTGGGATTACTCCCCTTCTGTTCTAATAAACAAAAATGAATATATTCTTAACTTATGTACACCGCCGAGTTGTCCGATTCGCATCGACAAATCCAATATAAGGCTTCGTTTGGGACGGCTTTTTCATTGCTTCTTAAAACGGAGTTTTAGCACAAAAATTAAATTTGTTTAACTAAAACTCTGTTTTAAGAAGCAACAAAAAAGACGTCCCAAATGAAGCCTAAATATCCATCAAACCCTGAGCGATGAATTTGTACACGAAATAGTACTACCGTGCGAACAATCTGAGCGATAAAAGGAGCCAAATATAGAAGAAATGGGGTCGAGTCCAGCAGAATCTTCATGATCAACAGTACTGAATGAATTTCTGGTGCTCTCAGTGGTAAAAGATGACTCATCTGAGCTTGTAAAGAGAGACCAATCACTTGATGTAGGATCAGAGAAGTCTGTGCTGATGACTGTATCTGTGTGAATTTCATTGCTGGAAAAGAAGCTCCTGGCTTTTTCAGGCCTTGAGTTCTTTTCAGCATTAGACAGTAGAGGGCAAGTTTCAGTTTCCTCAGGCTGCCCATGTCTTGAAGATTTCAGAGACTTCAGTGAATTATGCATTAGAGAGGGAGCTTGTAGTAGTGCTCGATTGATACAAACACTTGGAGGGCGTGGGAACGACCTAAATAACAACGTCGACTATTTTTAACTTTTTTCCTTCTGCTTCTGTAACAATTTAGGCTTCATTTGGGACCGCTTTTTTATTGCTTCTTAAAGCAGCTTCTTAGTACAAAAATTTTAAGAAGCTGCCTTAAAAAGCAGAAAAAAAAGCCGTCCCAAACGAAGCGTTAATCAATGGTTCTATCCTAAAATAGAGTATTGATGATTTTACCTTGAGTAAAATAACATGTATGCACCTTCAGACATAACCTGACTCAATGGCACAACCTGCACCTGTAACAGTACAAACTCAAGTAAGATGACATTTCTTCAAACGCACAAGAGACGTGAGAGAGAGAGAGAGAGAGAGAGAGAGAGTATGGTAGTAAATATAAAATTGGATGAATATTACATACCTCGGAGTCATCAATTCGAAACCAAGTTCCTTGAATGTCTTTGACATAGGACACATAATGACCAGAGAAGGATGTATTTAAAGTGTCCAAATGAACGACAACAGCATATAGAATGTAGAGAGGAGGGCTATCAGCAGACCCAGTGACAAATGGAATCATGTCCAGTAAGTCTGGAAAGGTGACACATTTATTGATTTTCCCATATTTCCCTGTCTAAAAAAGCAACGGTCATCAGTTTGAGCTAAAATATGAGTCACTGTTGTGGACCAGAACACTTAAAAAAAACAAAAGGTTACAGATTTACAAACTTCTATGGCGTTGAATGGATAAATTGCAAGTAATTGTGGAAAATATCACTGGAATGCACTTGTAATTGTTTCATGTTTTTCTTCATACCATCGTATACTGCCATATTTGATTTTTTTTTATGAGATTGACTTGTTTCCATGCATACTAACACAAATGCTGTTACTGTAGTGATATTGCTGTTCTATGCACACATAAAAACTAAAAAAAAAATGAGAAGATTAATGATTAGGAATATTTATCAAATGCTCCAATTCAATTTTGAAGCGGACAAATAATTTTGATGGATTGGAATTATGAATGCTAAATGCAAAAAAAAAAGAAAACATTTTGGTGTGCACGCTTTCTTGAACTTCGACAAAGAGATGCACTTCAGAATGAAATGAAGCAAAATGACCGTTCTTCATTTACTGTTAACGGTAAAATCAAATTTTTGAATAGACATAAAATGAATTTTTAAATCACTTCTTCATAACTCCAAATCCTGCGTTGAAGTTGAGCTTTACATGATATTTCTTAGGTAAATTTTCACCCACTCGATTTTATTTTTTATTTTTTTATATTATATGCGTGTCATTTTACAGCAAATCACAAACCCAACATCAACAAGAAAATGAAGGAGTTTAAGCTTGTTGTGCCCGGGAAATCAAGCAGGGAGAGTGAGGATCCATCTTAATTGTCTCAAATGTTCAATTACACACACAAGCTGATGAGGACATCGACAGACGCTACCGACATATTTATCGCCGGCGAAACCGCAGATCGACGGCCACGATTCAGCGTCTCTACTTTTGATTTAGATGACATGATGTATTTTATTATTATTATATTGTTTGATTTACTGTTTTCCCATTTTACCCCTGTGGGGAGTTATGTTTCTTTGTAGCCCAGAGGGCAATTTAGTCTTTTCACTTTTTTATGAGTCAAGACCTATATATAGTGGTCTCTTGTATCATTTTGGTTTTTAATGAATTATTGAATGAAAATTTGATTTTTGTGTTTCTTCTTACTCGTCTTGCATGAGAGCTAGAGAGAGGTGAGAGAGAAAGCCAAAGTGAGGGCAAAAGCATTACCCACCAGTCATTGGAAGAGTCCGTGACTCGTGGTTTATCCCCTTCACCCCTTTCTTCTTCCCTTTCCCCTCCCCTGTAGCCGGTCCAGAGATTTTTCCTTACCCAATTCCGCCGACTTCCCTTCCCCGCCCCCCCTTGCCGCCGGCCACGCCAGCCACCGGCCCCAGCCAGGCCGCCGCCTCCTTCAGTCCGGCCATCCACTTCCCTGGTGAAATCCCGCCAGCCCTTCCCCTTGAAATTTCGAATTTCCTGCCTTAATTCTGTCATTATTTCTTTCCTAAAATAATGCCCTATATTTAGGAATAGATTTAATGGAAATCCCAGTCGTTTTGAATTCAAATTTCAAATTCCCTTACTGGATTAAAATCTGAAAGTTACATTCAGACTCTAATTAAATCCACGGGCCCCTCTTTTGAATATGCAATAAATTAGTTTCCTAAAACTCCCTCCCCTTTTGGAAACTATTCACGTCATTTTCTTGAGCCAAATCCCCAATAATCCACTCAATTTCTGCTTACCAATTTCAGCCCCACAAAATTGGAAATCATTCTAAAACCTAGCCACCATCCAGCCGTCCCTCCCCTAGCCTTCTTGCTGGGTTTTATTTCTCCAATTTCCGATTAGAACTGATCCCGTGCAAAATTTCCTGCTCTCCAAGTTGCTGCCGAGAGTTACTGCACTTACCACCTGTTCCCTGCATGGGTTTTTCTCCACCAAATCCTGCCCACAAGTCCTCCACATAGAGCCTTCCACGTACTAGTGCTGCAGCCTGCAGCCAAAGATTTCCCACTTCCCCTGCCACGGCTCCAGCAACAAGAGACCCGATAGTTGCTGTTTGCAAAGATTGAATTGCTGTCCAGCAATTTCTGCTGGATTATTTTCGCTACAGCATCATTGAAGAAGTCTCTCTTGTTTTCTTCCTTCCCCACTTCAATGTTGAATGGCGGATCCTGAATTTGAGTGGGGTCTTGTATTCAACGCCGACGGAAGTATCAACGTCCTAAGGTCTCCTTGCTTCGACGTCGGATTTGAAGACGAAGCCACTGTGGAAGAGTACTTGGAGAGAGTTGTGCCAATCCTTGCAAGCATCTACGACCGACAACTTTCAAAGCACACTTGGAGCCTCAACGGTCACCTACGACGTCCGTCCCCACCGCCTACTTTTCCTCTGACGAAGTTCTTCGGCGCCCTCTCTCTAGTGGTAACATCCTTCATCGCTTGGATCTTCTATCTCCTCCAAAAGCCTACCAATATTTGAGTGAGATGGCCCCGAGGTGAAATTCTCGTTGCTAAACGTTGGGTTTTGTTACTTGTACTTCGCATTTAATTCCCTTGGATTTTGAATGAACTATTTTGGTTAATCTCAAGTGCATCTATTTGGCCTAATCAAGTTAATATTTTCAAATTCCTAGTTCAAATTTTATGTGCTAGTTTTTAAATTCATAAGGAGCAACACTTTAATCGTTTCTTTTTTTCTAAATAACTCCTTGTAGTTTCACATCACAAGCACTCAATCAAAGAATAGAGAAACTAGATTTTTATGTGGAAAAAAAAAAAAGCATGGGACAAGTCCAAAGCTTCTACAAGTATGAAAAAATTATAAGGCGCATCCCTTACCATATATTTGGAGAAGGCATCAAAACAGTGCAAGATAATGACCCAAGTAAGAAAAATTCAACAACTATTACATAGAATGGAAGTTGCTATTGTCCATGGGGGAACAATTCAACCGGAAGTTTCAGCAATGAATGATGGAGGATCATAGTTATGATGTACTCAGTGATAATTGTGGTCAAATTAGCAGTGAAGACATATATCTAGAGGTAGCCATTATGCAAGTCCAAAGTTGGTGAAGATGGCTGGTGAGAGTTGTGGTGTAACAAGATGTATTATTACAGATACATATATAATATTGTATTATCTTAATTAATACTGAGGTGGCTCTGATACTATGAAGAACTTGAACAGCAAGAACAAGAAGAGAAAGAGAATGAGGGAAGAAAACAGGAAACAGAAAGTGAAAGCTCTCCTTGCATTCGTATAAGATACATGTATATATAGAGAGTGAGGATGGCCTTATTACATATGAGCCAATAGTTAAGTGCCACCTCCATATTAATTAAGATAATACAATAATATATATGTTTGTGTACTAATAAGATGTAATTACTATTTAAGTCTTACATGAGAAAGTTGTGGTGTAACTGGCGAGCGTTGTGACGCCAATTTTACAGGTCAGATAACATTTATAATGCTAATCCTTCCGACGGATTGTTGTGGTGTTAAGTCATGTGAGCAATGACTTGACATAGGTTGTGTAGGCGACGAATGGTTATAGGATTTATCAAAGGACTTGGGTCACCTTCTGAAATAGAAAATGTCCAGAATGAACTGAGTAATAGAATATTTATAGTTTTCATTAAGGTTAATAAGGTTCTTATCTAGCATTTATCTCATATTTATCAACACCAAAAGGTGTGTAGATCACACCCTCCCATAATCCAATCATAATCATAGTATCATACAATTTTGCCCCTAAGATAACCAGACTGACTTGCTCAAATTTACATTAACACAAGCGATTAACAACGCCCGACACCGATGATATATCTTCTCAGCGTTTTGAATATATCATGTCATAGATATTGGCAGCACAAGTGTCTCAATGTTATCAGAACAAAAAATAAGTGGTCAAATTTCCAAGAATAAAGTTAAGAAGTTTGTTGCCTCCTTATTGGGGTCCTTAAAAAAGAAACCTTGATATTTTACATGAACCAACTCCTATTCTACAGAGAATAGATTTTGTTTACCTTTAAAAAGGTCAGCAGAACTTTAATTCTAAATTGGCATTGGCTCATCACATTAAAACAAGCACAGTTTTAACTCACCCATCACAACCAAGAATCAATAGGTACTCCTCCGAGGTTGTGACTATAGCCTAAAAATTCAATTTTGAAAAACCCTTCAAACACCATATGCTGTCAATTAGCCTTAATTAGGCAAGCTCAAAGTTGCCTATTCATCTTGTTCTTGCAATTTTCTATAACGCTTTTGTGATTTTTTATTACTTTTTTTGGTTTTGCTTGCAGAGGATCACCTTGTTATTTCTTCCTTCTTGATCTCCAAAGTAAGAAAGAATTCCTTCAATTATTTTCTTGAGATAAGAGCCTTCCAGGCTGGTTGTCAATTTCATAAGTGTATAAAAGGAAAGAGCATATGGAGGAGAATATTGTGAGAAAATGTACTAAAAGACAGACGATAAGAAAAGACCATTTAGAGAGAATAATGAGAGAGAGAAGAAAGAAGAGGACAGAAGGAATCTTTTCAAATTTCCTTCACTCAGAGAATAATACAGTCCTTAAAACTCATATTTATAGTAGATTACAAGTTGGAATTTGAATATAGATAACGAATAAAATCCCTTATAATCAAATTTGAAAAAAAAAATACTAAGAAAATCAAATGAATCTAATTTGAAATAAAATCTTAAAAATATTCTAGAATACTAGAATTATCTCTTCTTTGTATCACTCGCCAATATTCTAAAGTTTTGCCAATTATGAGTGCAGGTTTAGAATTTTTATTTGTTCTCATGAATTAAAGTTCGGTTTGAAGCTTTATATCATGACTAAGGCTTCATCTGGGACGACTTTCTTACTGCTTCTTAAAGCAGTTTTTTAGTAAAAAAATTAAATTTTTATATTAAAAAGCAATTTTAAGAAACGGTAAGAAGCCGTCCCAAACGAAGTCTAAATTGTAAGAAATCCACAATCTTGATAGAAGTTAACCTTAGCAATATCTTCCATGAACTTTAATATTTTAGAATATTAAAATTAACCATTTCTTCTTCTTCTCTGGCATATTATTATATACAAGGAAAAAACTATGTCAATATAGTCAGCGAGTATAATTACTAAGGCAGACAATCAAAGCCAAAAACAATGTCCAATTGTTACCTGGAATCTCTTCAGAACAATTGTTAAGATATTTGGTACCTCATGCAAACTCAACTGTTTCCTTGCTCTAACATATGTGGAGCACCTACAATGGATTTCAGAGAGTATTAAACAAAGCACCTAAACATTCAAAACAAAAAAGGAAGTACTATGCCAAACCTTCCACATCTATACATGTTTTCTCCATCCAAATCCTCCGGGGCCGTAAACTGCGTTAGGGCATCCTCTAAAGATTCAACCCACCCATAGATCTCCAGTGTAAGATCCATAATATTTTCATATCGTTCGGACTCATGATGACATCTCAGGCACTTAACCTAATTCAAGAGCATAAACAAGCTAGGTAATCTCTTTAAAAGGAAAAGAGAAAAAACGGAAAAAGATAATCCCCATTAATGAAAATAATAGAGGTCCAATGATAGAAACATTGCCTTAGATTTAAGGCGACCACCAAAAATCTGTTGTACAAGAGTAGTTTCTTGCAGTCCAGGATCAACCTTCTTCTCACCACCCAGATCCCAAAGGCAAACAGCTTGCATGGACATAACTAAAAGTCTGGTGCATATTAACAACGACTTTTTAAGCAACTTGAGCTTCGTATGTAAAGAAGCAGAAGATTGTTTGGAAAAAGTATCATTATTTATTAAGATGTTTTTCTTTTTTTTTGGAAATTTACATACATACCACTTTATTTCATGCTATTTACATATCTAACATCCAAAACATTAATATTACACTATGTTTAAAATTGCGCAATAAGAGGCGCGCCTCTGTGCAATTCCTCCCAAAACCTCAATGAAGCCTACGCAATTCCATCTCTGCTAGAGGCGTACGCCTCACTGAGACTGAGGCGCGCCTCAGAGGCGCAATTGCGCAATTTTTAGTGAGGCGTACGCCTCATGGCAATGGGCCCACTCACTTAAAATGAAATGTTTTTCTCCTTCTACCCGAACCGCAGCAACTCATCCGAAATCTCCCCATCCCGCAGGCTCCAGTTCGCGAAACAGAGGCCACCCGCACCGTGCTGACCTCCTTCCCGCCGCTTCTCCCGCCGGCGCCGCCTCTCTCCGACGAAGTTGAAACTTCCGGCCGCCCTCTAGGAGCACTCCACATTGGATTTTAGGTATTCTTTTTAAGTTTAGGGTTAGATTTTTCAAGTTTTAGAAAATCTAGGATTTATGTTTTTTTTTTTGTTTTTTTTTGTGTTTTTGGATTTTTGCTTTAGGAGACATGGTTAGAGGTAAAGTAAAGGCGAATACGTTATTGCGGCGTGACCCTTCTTGGAAATATAGCGTGCAAGTTGACGTAGGAGGGGGCGAGAAAACGTATGTCTATTTAAAATGCAATTTTTGTGAGAAAGTGGTAAAGGGCGGAGTAACCCGCATGAAGGAGCACTTATCATGCTCTTACAAGAACGTAGCACCGTGTGCAAAAATGTCGGACAATGTGAAGGAAGTAATAAGTGCTTACATGAAGAAAACTACAACGGCTAAACACTTACAACGGCGAGAGTGGAAAGGGCTCTTCCTCCACTATACATAATAGAGGTGCACGGGATCCTATGGATCAGTATATGACTACTCCAGGAGCGGATAGAGGAGAAGCAGAGATGATGCCTGCAGCTGGTACTAGAGAGGGTCGGCGACAGGTTTGCATGGACATTGAGAGGTTTTTCTTTTTGAGAATGCAATACCATTTAATGTTGCTACATCGCCTGCCTATTTCAGTATGCTGCGGTCTGTAGGATTGTATGGAAGAGGGTTGAAGGCACCTTCCATGTATGATGCACAACAAGAGGTTAAGAGATAGGAGATTGAGGAATAAGAGGTTGAAGGATGATGAGGACCTGTTGTTGTGTGATGATGTGTCGTCTGATAATGAGTGGTTCATAGATGATGAGACAGATTTGCCATTATCAGACTTATAGCTAGAAGATCTAAATTTGAATGTATTAAGGGGCGAAGCAGATCAAGTGGGCACATCCACTAGTACCACACCACACACATCCACTAGCTCTGCAGCACAACAATCAAGTAAAGGTATTCCACAACTTCTTATATGCTATCGCAGTATATTTATATCAAGTGAGCAATTAACATGCTAATGATCTTTTCTCTTATTGAACATGGAAGATAAAAGTGAGTCATATTGAAGATGATGATGACATGACATTCATAGATACAATTGGAGAAGCAGATTCACTTGAAGACCCATTTAGTGATGGGATATGATTGCATTTTATATGTTTTTTGTACTTTGGGAGTTTTGTTGAACTAATATTTTGTGATTTTGTACTTTGGGACATGATTTTATTGCATCTACTTTCTTACTTTCCACTATTTTCATATATCATTTAGATGTTTTTATTGTAAGATACAATATTGCTATTATTTTCCTGCTAAAACCATTAATTTTTCATTTACGCAATTCTGTGTCCGTGAGGCTTACGCCTCAAACTGCCTCGGGCTTACGCCTCGCCTCACGGACGAAAACCGCCTCTAGGCTTAATTACGCAATTTTAAACCTTGATATTACATGCCTACTGCCCATATAAAACTTTAATATCAAATATATCACTCCTATAATTCATTCATACCATTTATATCATCCTATAAACTTTAATATTTCATTTCATGCACCAAAATATGTTTTATGGGTGGTAAGCATGTAATATTAATATTTTGCATGTTAGATATGTAAATAGCGTGAAATAAAGTGGTATGTATGTAAATCCCTCTTTTTTTTCACCGAACCTTAGAAACTCATGAGCATCTTCCTGTTTTCCGCCACCCATTCGACAACCATCGCTCATGTTTGAAAGAATTTTACTTGGAGATAGAGGGCCACCACCTTCCAATAGCTCTGCAATGTGTTGCTCAAGTTCGCACATCAGGCACCAATCTGTCATCCGACCTAAAAAATGCAAAACATCTCAGGCTGTAACTATGCATAATATCCATATATGATCAGTAGGAAATTAATTGGAGCACTCTGAAATTACAGGTTCTTGAGTGTGATCTATGAAGTAAGTAGACCATTATAGGCTTTGTGAAGGTCAGACACTGCAAGACAGCGTTGGCATAGCAACTGCAAGAAAAGGGTTGTCAAGTGAATGAAGATCATTAAAGGAAATATTTGCAGCAAAAATTTGGCAACAATTGAAACTTATGCTTCGTTTGAGACAACTTTTTTATAGCTTCTTAAAGCAGCTTTTTAGTAAAAAGTTAAAATTTTTGTACTAAAAAACTGCTTTACCGAAGCAGTAAGAAAGCCGGCCCAAACGAAGTCTTAATCTCCCGATTGACACCAAACTCATAAACTAAAGCATTTAGATCCTATGTTCTTGGAAAATATTCAAGGCAACTAAATTATTTGAATGTTAATAATTTACTAAAATAGATCTAAAGATTCCTTCAGAATGCTTGACATTTGTTAAACGGAAAGTTATACTTAATTGGAATCCTCAAGGCTCAAATTGCAAGTAAAAATTTCACTATTGGGTCAAGAATAGTTAAGGACAAAGAGGTTTAATTAAAAAGGATGAATTTTAATTTTTATGGGTCACTCTTTCTTCTAAATAGAAAGTTACATTTATTGGCTATGCCAAAAGATTTGTCCCACTCATTGCATACATCTTCTCTTCTACAGAGAGAGTTTGGAATGTAAGAAAGAGAAAATAAATTGTGTCAGGAGCTCCTACTGCATTTCTGCATTAGTAACACAAGCCAGATAATCGAAATAGGAGATTTGATAAAAAATTCATCTTGCAATTCTTTTCCATGGGAAAGTAAAATACAAAAAACCAAAAGTGAAGGAATAGTACAAATTCCCACGAACTGTATCCTTGGCTATAAAACATGCTTTACATAAGAATTTGAGCTAAAGTAAGGTCCTTTCATACAATATTGATGAAAGCTAAATCATCTTAGATTTTCACTGGCACACAGTCCTTAAGAGTTGATCAATTATTTGAGATCTATGGGCTCATAAACAAATCCTCAAACCAATATCCAACAATGCATGAAAAAGGTTCCAAAATCAATTTCATATTAGTTAGGCTCTCTCCGAAGTAAAATCATGTAAAACAAAGGTTAAAAACTTAAAAGTTACAAAAGTAAAACATAACACCAGATGTACCTGTTTCCACAATTAAGAAGGCCCCTTGGTGATATGCCTGACACATCACACTGGAAAAGCTTCACAATTTCTTCATATGGAAAAAGCAGCTAAATAATGTGACACAAAATGAATTGGTGAGGAATTAAGAAGCCTACAAAATTTGATGAAATAACTTTATTAAAAAATAAACCTTATTTCTTTTATAACCATTGATCAACCCAACAAGACGATTCTTAGGATTTCTTGAAGAAGTTCTTGATGTTTTGAGAGTCATTTCTTTCCCGTTTGTTATTCCTTTGAAACATTGTTCAGGGCTGCTTGTGGGAACAGATGGTGGGATTCCTATATAACAGTAAAAACAGCCTAAGAACACAACGAATGAAGTACATTATGAAAATTGCAAAAAAGCTTTATATAACCTCCATTTGTTACTTGAGATTGGCATTGTCTTGGCGCTCTTGCTACTGATTTGTCAGGATCCAGAATGTATGGGGGTCTTTTATAAATCAAGTTTCGTTTAACTAAGTTTTCTTCAGCTGAGGGCCTCAAGCCTGAAGTTACAAAAGATGATGAAAATCTATCTTCATATGAAATAAAATTCTTCCCTGCTTCACCTCCGTTTGTTGCATTCTCATGAGAACCAGTGGGGTATCTTTGTTTGAATGAGCTAGTTGCTGCTCCTGTTGATTTCCTGAGTTCAGCTACATTTGGTATGCTCTTGTTTTCATCCTTTAATCTTTGGGACTGAGAAGCAGAATTTCTGACAGTGGATCCATTATTCTGAATGCCTGTGCTATCATATTTCTGATGCTCATTTGTTTCAGTAAAATTCCCAGGTCCGGACTGAAACCATCAGAGGGTTTAAACATGCAAAAATCAAAAATCAAAAATAATTATTGATTTAAGATAATGCCGCAGATGGAACAAAATGATACCAACCTCAACTTCAAACAAAGCATCCTGAAGCAAAGTGTCTGGGGAGCTCCCATCCACCAATCGAGCATCGGCACAAGTGTTATTGGTGCCAACAATAATGCTCGCTTCATCACTTAACATTTCTCTTTTTGGTCTACCTCGAATTCTCAAGCCATTATCTGACAAATTTCTTTCAGGGTGTGTAACAGTAGGTGCATCAGTTCTCCAATAGGATGCTTCATCAGAATGAACACTGCTGTGCTGATGCTCCTTTGTGTAACTTCCATTAAAATCTCTTGAGACATCTGTGATGGACCCTCTATGGATAGAATCGGTGATAGAACCGTGACCAGCGGAAAAATTCACAACACCATTTTGCCATTGCTGACATTCTTGCTTATGTCCCTGCCGCCAGTGTACTATTTGGCATTTCCCAGAGCTGCAAACACATGATGAAGAGAACTTCTGAAGAAATTGAAAATTTTTAAGTTATACCTGACAAGCTGTTTAAAAAGAAGAATAATGTAAAAAAGCATCGCCCACCAAACTTTACAGAATTATGAAAATCATAATTGATTAAAAAAAAAGAAAATATGATCTAAAGTAAAGATCAATTAGAATTCCAAGTTAGCCGATTGTATATTGTCAAGTTCTGTACCATCCAAATGTTCCAGTAGATGGCACATGGAAGCTGGAACATTTTCTGGAGCAGACTTAAATTGAAAAATAGAAATGGGGAGGGCATGCTTCAACATCAAAGATAAATACTTGCGAAGGTTTTTTTTTTTTTTTTTAATCATTGCTTATAAAGGGTGCACGTAAGAACTCCCAAACAGATCATTTATGGTAAGAGGTAATGAACCATTGAACTGGAATAAAAACAATTATGTCCCTAATACTCAGTACACATCTGAACTAAATATATGCATTATAACAAGAAAAATTAGGAAACCAAGGCCTAAATTTCAAAATAACTAAAATAAGGAATTGATAGGTGAACTTGGACATAAGAACTTGTGGCATCTTGCATAATAAGCTTTTGATTATTTCAAGACTTACTTACAACAACATCAAGCCTTTATCCCACTACGTGGGGTCGGCTACATGAATCCTTTTTCTCCATTGTGTCCTATTAAAAGTCAAATTATCATTTAAATCTAATAAAGAAAGGTCATTCCTAATATTTCAAGACTTACTTATTCAAGTTAAATCAGAGAAATGCATACAAACAACATGGAAAGAAACTTCGCTTTTCCATCTCTGATTGACAGAAATTTTGTTGGAAGTAAAACAAAATGAAACAAACGAAGAAAAGAAAAAAAATGGAAATGAACGACAGGAGTAACACGGAAAAACATGAAATTGGGAAAGAATCACGGACCCGCACCACACTAAGAAATTCACAATGAAATTTGGGAGAAATTGTACAATTCTCTCTCCTCACTCTATCATTTGTCTCACTTCACTTCATTATTCATTCACTTAACATAACAGACAAAGAAATGCACTTAAATTACACAAAAAAAACACAACCCTTAAAGTTAAGCATGAAAATCTAGAAATAAAATTGTCCGGCCCAACTCATAGTGCCCCAGTGCTGGGGTTTGGAGCACCGCGACAACCCACTCTCTATTCCAGCCTGACTTGCAGCACAACAATATTGACTCTGGAGTGTCACAGTGCTCCGCTCTCTGCGCCAAGTCAAGATTACAACGTTAATGCGTTGCATCTTACTACATTGTACCACACAAATGTATAGTGCTGCAACGCTCTAATGTACAGTGCTGTAACGCTCTAATGTACAGCGTCACGGTGTTGTACAATTGTACAGAAAAAAAAATCTCCTTGGTTTAGGGGGAGCCCCCTTGCAACCCGACAAGTTTGAATAATGGAATTGAGATCCGAGCCAACAATACAACCTGATTGATTGACGCAATCAGATTCCACAAAAAACTAATAAATTTAGATAGAGAAACACAAACACACATATCAAAAAGTCCACCAAAACCCCACCACCATGGGAAGTTGAAATTAATCCATGAACTTTTTTTCAATGCATTTTCCCACCTCCAAGCACTTTCTTATGCTCAGCTTCCATAATGCTCTAACACCTATCTAGTTAATAGAAGAAGACTAAACTTTTTTTTTTCTCCTTTTGCGGACACACCATCTTTCTATATTGTTTTGTTTGAAACCCTCATCTTTCATTGATACTTGTCGACATAATTTTCTTTACAACCAAACAAATCTAAGAAACAACATATAAGAAAATGGAGTTTATTTTAAGTTATCATGGGACAAAAGGAAAGGTAAGTAAATAACATGAAATTTCAGCAATTCACACCTCTTCATAATTAATTTGAAAACATTCACTACAGCCTCAGCCTTATGTAACCATTTATGTGAGCTTTATAAATCATGCTTCTACATTCATTCTTATTGAGAGCGGCATGAGATGTTAAACTCTAACTTGTGCTAATCTCCTGGCACAACCACTAGCTATATGTTACGTTAGGCCTACCCCTTTTAAAAAAATCAAAATCGATTTTCATTTCCTTCCATTCATTCACTTAGTATCCAAAAGTTCCCTAAGTTTCCATTTGTGGTTCTCCTGTCCTACATAAGTAGGTGCCTTTACCATTCCAATTTTCAGGTTTACCAGATTTCATGAGTAAGGCTTCGAGTCTCCTCATTGCCCGAGGTCTTTCTCACATATTTTTCCTTTCCCTTCACAATTTTGTGTCTTTAATCTTCATAGAAACTAATGTAGCCCAAAACATACTTTTGGTTCTCACTTTGGTGTAGACTAATAAATCATGGATCTACATTGGAATCATAAATGCTATTAATCATGGATCGTGTCTTAACATTTCAGAAAATAAGTACACTAAATTGATTCCATTTGCACCTATGTGCATCATTGTTTCCCGGGGTCAGTAACTCTTACAATAATTAAGGAACCTTTTCTTCTTCTTCTTTTTACATACCATCAATATAATATTTGACCAGACATATCACAAGAACCACGCACTTACAACTGCAAATAAAACTATCATAAAAACCAAAGAAAAGGTTGGCATAGGTCTTTAAATAAAATATCTTACTCTTTGATTGCAAAAATAGCAAAATCTTTTCAGACCCTTGTGATAATTTTAACTAAAATAACGTCTAGTCAAATCACTAAAACTACCAATCCAAATCCTCTTTCTTCCATTTTCTATTCTATTTATTGTTGAAGAAGAGATCATTATATTCATAAAGTCTATATTTCTCTTACTAAACTATTCAACATTATCAAGATCAACTTGTAAATGAAAAAAAAAAAGGTAAAAACAATTTTCCAGAAACCTGAAATAACTTGGGTTCAGAAGATGATAAGAAAATAAATTAAGAAACTTGAGGAGAAAAGAAAAGGAAGGTCAAGAATAAGAAACTCACTAAACTGCAGAGATTAATAAATACAGCATTGATCTTACCAGTATCCAACAGACTTGCATCTGGAACAGCGAGATGTGGCAGGGGCATAGCATTTGGCACACACATGAGTGTCAACTTTCCATAAAGGAACTACTGGTAAAATATCAGCTGAAGCCATAACTTCTTCTCTAAAAGACTCTTCTGCTGCTAGCTGAGCAAGTATGTTCGCCTTCGCCGCCTTCTTTGAAGTATCATTCCACTTGCCAAGAATAATATAGATGATGACAGGCAACACAACCAAAACCATAAAAAGAACAGGTATATCAGCTTCCCTTGGCTTGAGCATGTCCACCTGACATAACTGCCTCTCAAAATGGCATTTGAAAAAGTTAGCAAAGTTAGTAATCTGCTCAACCTTAGGTTTCGTTTGAGACGGCTTATTTACTGCTTCTTAAAGCAGCTTGCTAGTACGAAAAATTTTTTTACTTCTTCTTAAAACAGCTTGAGAATTTTTGTGCTAGCAAGCTGCTTTAAGAAGCAGTAAAATAGACGTCTCAAACGAAGCCTTAGATGTCCTAATGGTATTCATTGATCTAAAGAGAACATAAATTACTTAACCAAAGAAATAAAATGAAAATTTTCATAATAACTTGTGACCTAACTGCAAACAAAACTAGGTTAAAATGAGATTAGTTAAGCATTAATGCGTGAAAATAAGACAAAGCTTTCTCAATAATCTACCTTTAGGAAGCTCATAAAACTGGAGATTCAGTTCTTTCCGGATACACATTCTGAAAAGAAAGAGAATCAAACATCAGTAAGTGTAGACAAAGCTATGAAAACAGGCTGAGAAAGTATACATATAAAATCAAAGAAACTTACAGATCTTAGTGAACAAGCAATCATTGAAGGAGAGAAACAAGGTCCAAATTTGGTCAATTATAGCCCTCGATAAGGTTCAAAAAAGAGGACGACAGCCATAAGTTATGATTTACTAATCAAGCAAGTTCAACAAAAACCTGGACAAGATGGGAAAATTCCTACATCAGAACAACCGAGCTGCCATAATAGACCTAACTTCACAATTTCCATTAATAAAGGAGAAAGACTAGAGAGAAATATTCTTTAACAATTGTTTCAAAAATGAAAGGAAAAAATCGTACAACGAATCTGCAAAAAGGACAAGATTTCGATTGAAAAAAAAAATGCAAAAATAACAAAAGATCACCACATTTGCACCTCAAGATAGGAAAAATAAGCTGTTGAAGATGAAAGGGGAAAACTAAGAGACGGGAAACTTCACCAAGTCCTCATTTTTACCCCCAAAAAGCACATGAAATATAGCAATTGTGTCTCTCATCGAACTAACCCACGTAGAGCTAAACCTCTAGAAGAAAAAAATGGACTTTGAAAAAAAAAAGAAAGAAAGAAAGCTTTTCCCACTCCAAAAACACTGGAAATTGCTCTAAGATCCCATAGATAAAAGAAAAGAGATGAAGAAATACAGAGCAGAGAGATTCACTTACTACGATGGATGTTAGTAAGACAAATGAAAGCAAAAGTCTCTTACCTATGGGAATTAGGGAGCCAAGTCCACTATACCCAGCTCCGCATCTTCTCGAGATTCGGCGATTCCTCAGTACTTCCAATAAAGAAGCAAAGAAAAGCGCGAGGTCTCTCTCTCTCTCTGCCCTGGCTTCACCTCTCTCTCTGCCCTGGCTTCACCTCTCTCTCTCTCTCTCTCTTTGCTGCCCTCGCTTCACCTCTCTCTCTCTCTCTCGCCCGTACACAGACTTCACTCCCTCAGTTTCACTGATAAGCTCTAGTCGTTGCTTCAGCTCTTCTGCCTACCAAAACAAATAATAATGAACAAAAAGAATGGAAACACCAAAAACTTCACGTAATTTTTAAGAAAGTAATTTTGATTTTGGAAAAATTTTAAGGACCCACCAAAGTATAGGATTGTTGGTGGGCGAGCACGATTGGGAACTCTGCATCTCGGATTTGAATCCTCTCAATTACAGCCTCGCCTCTTCAATGGAGCAAAACAAGTGTGGGCCTGCCAGTTGTCGGTGGGTGGCCTCGTTAGATTCCGTCGAGGGCTTAGTTACGCCGCTAAGCGCTCCCTTTAAAGTGACAGCAGGTAGATACCCCCGTTCTTAAAAAAAAAAAGAAAAAATTAAGGAACAGCAGTAATAATAAAAATTTAAAGAGGAGCCAACATATCAAATTATTTGAAGAATGTGTCAAATTTGGCGCATTCGATATGCACGAAATACGTGAAATTATTTGGTGCATTCATAATGCATGAAATGCGCTAAATTATTTGACGCATTCAGAATAATTCGGAATAGTCCGGTTGCTCAACCCACCATTTGCTCGACCCGTTTTGTGCATTGAACTAAAACCATCAAGATGTATACAATAAGTAATTGTTAGTTAAAGAAATCAAACTAAGCGTGTTCGGAGAGTTTATTAAGCTTATTATTTGTTAATGATTTAAAATTTTAGTAAAAGCTTATGATAGATTTATATCATAAATGATTAATTATTAAATATATTCTATTAACGAATATTGTATAGTTTTAATTTCGGTATAATATGAAATTAAAATAATTTAATCTTCCCTTATATTGGTTAGATTTAAAGATGAGCAAGTGTATTATATTGAATTTATTTGAGGCATTCTTTGTGAGCTCCCAAAATTCTATGTTGGGCCCTGGCCTCTCCGCGTCAGTCTATTTTTCTTTTAAGTGTAATGACGACGGCAGAGAGTTTTAACGAGAATAGGTTATGGGTAAATTTTTAGAAGGCATATTGGGTTTTAGATAAGACACTACCCAGAGATTTTGCCCTCATTTTGTGAGGACTTTATGATATGAGCTATGGTTTCCTATAGGCGCAAGCCTGTATAATTAATTACCCCTCCCAATAACGAGAGAGAACTTTCGATTAAGGCTAGTCGTTAAAGATGTTACATAGGTTGTAAATTCAGTGTATAATAGCAACAGTTTTAGGGTTTGAATTTGAGACATGAATTTTGAAGTTTATCACCATAAACTTAAAACTGGTGATGGGAGGAATGAAGACGAGCTCGATCAAGATCCCATGATTCCGTCGTCCCGAGCTGTCATGCTCCCTGGCCTACATAGTTAGAGGAGGTAGTCGACCCAACCTGACAGAAGGTACCTTATCGATAGTCATAGGTTGCTTCATCCAAGAATACCTTATAGACATGGGTTGGTGTTTGTCTAAGGGGATAGATCTGAACCCACCTTAACTGACAGAGGGCTTTATGCATATCGAATATATCCTATGATCCATTGCTAAAGGGTTTGACGTTGTTAGGGAACATACGGGCTTTGGTCGTGATCGTAATATAATGGTACCATTTTGCGATAAAATCATCAGATCAGAGGGCACGTATCACGTCCCTACTGGATAGAGACTATTTGAGGATGAATCTTAGTGATACACTCGACACGCATTCTCTCTTTATGAGCTGATGTTAATTTCAAATTTATCACCCCCAATAAACAGTTGCAAGAGGTGGATAGATTTAGTTTCAAATTTTTAAGTGAAAGATTTCATTTCATATATTTAGGCTTTTGTTGGATTTTGAGTTTTAACTCCTCCGGTTAATATTTACATCCAATACGGCCATCATCGGGGTGATATTAAAAGTCAATTTTATTTATGTGAGAGTTTGGGAGGCATTTTATGATTCAAGTCAAGTCAACTCCAGTCCATTCGAGGAGGAGGATGAGACTTGAGTTTTTGACCCGCATAGAATTCTCAAACATTGGCATTTGGGAATTTATCGTATTTGCTGGAGCACATGCGAGATATATTTAGTTTAAACATAGAATGTGCATTTGATCCTGCACAACATTCTCAAACATTTGTGTCTGTAATGGTAATAGGTTTGTCGGAACACATGCAGGGTGTTGCACTTTAGTTTAAGGGATTATATTTAATACTTAAGGGGAGGTTGGGGAGGGCACTTGCCCTTTTGCCTCGATTGGCCGGATCAAATCAATGGCAAGGAGGTTGGGAGAGCGATTGAGTCTTCAAGTCTTCAATCCCTCGGTCGAATTAGCTCAACGGCCAAGGGCTTTGGGGGACCGTATCAACCCCGGGACTTCCTTCAGATCTTTGCTTTGGTACTTGTTATTATTATTTTATCTAAATTTAATTTTAAAAAAATTATTTCCCCAAAAAATTTGATAGCCTTCCAGCACCCCCTCTCCTAGCGGGGAGGTTTTTGGAGGGTGTGGACCTCCGAAAGGGTACCGCTGTACGGGGGGAAAAATGCAAAGGGTATATAATTACACCATCCCAAAGAACGAGACAATCGCAGGCCTTTACATTCTTAGCAAGTGGGCCAATGAAAAGGCAAATTAGATCATACATACTATTAACTATTGAGGATAGTGGCTCTCGCCAACTCACCCCGATAGGTAATAATATGCACAACCTGATCGGAATCACAGGATTTCCCCCACCCAATACATCAGCTTGAGTGGGATTTATTTAATGGTAGAATTCAATTTCTCATGTGCATAAGCTCCCGTGATTAATTTCATCTCAAGTCGGAACCTGACAAGATTACCGATTAAGGATAATATATTATCCTTTCAAATGGAATTGACACATAGGGAGGAGACTAAGAAATTCCTAATTAAAGGGAAAAAATTGTTTAATTTGGCTTAGTCAACACATGGCTCACATCAATATCCTGAGGGACTAAGGTAATGAAAAGAAACTGGATAAATATAAATAATCAATACACTCAAAGCCGATAAGAGAGAAGGATGGATGTGGCATCATCCATGTGATGTGGATAGGCATAATTTATAGCCTTTGAAGAATACGAAACTTACCCACCAATGAGGCATACTATGAGACATTGAATGCAGCAGCTTTGAACCCTAAATCTAAGTTGAATTTAGTGTTCTACACCCAATACTAACACATGTATCCTAACTAATGCTTTCTGGACTTATATCCTACCTAAAATGGAAATTAAGCTAGCTAATCAACTAAACATATAAAATCCATGTTGTTTGGTCTTTATGAAAGACGGGTGGGTAGCTTAGTTTTTGAAAGTAAGGCCGACGTTTAGAGAGTTTTTTAATTGGCCTTATATTTTTGTAGGGTAGAATGCTCCTAGAGCTAATGCAATTAATTTTTTGATTTAATTAGTTTTAATGTAATGCATACTGGTTAAAAGATTTTCAAATCATGAATGCTTGGAAGTTAAAAATGCTTGGAAGCTATTAGCTTATCCTTGTTATCTGCGTGGTTTTCAGGCTCTCGGAAAGGGAAGGAAGTATTGAACTAGCAGTTCTGTGTCTGATCAGTAATTAGGTATTTTATACTTTTGATTTTTGTACAGTCATGACTTTTCTGTTCTGTTCTTTCTGTCTGTAGCCATGCATTGTATTGTACCTGATTATTTTGATAAAAGAAGAAAATGATAGATGAACTATTCTGTATATTTGAAAGTTATAGTAGCTCTGTGTTTTTTGTTCTGTATGTCTTAAAATTGGAAGAAAGTCTGAAGCAAATTTCAAAACTAGATCCTGGAGTAATCATTTGTCGCAGCCCGATGCGAAGGGATTCGTTCCGGCCGGGTTGGGTCGTGACAGTTTGTTACCGAGCAAAAATTTGACGTTCGTCGATAGCCGTGCGAAAGTCCAGAGACTTTCGGTTGTTGGGCGAAAGTTCAACGATGGTCAAGGAGTCTGGTGGTAAGAGAACTCTTCCTTATTTTCTTTCTCTTCTTACTTAGGGTCCTCTCTTCATCCCGCCCTTCCATGAGAAATGAAGGGTATATTTATAATTTTTGAGAGTGACATGACCAGTAAATAGGCGGAAGATCAGAGTAAATTGGGAGTCGTTTGAATGGATGACCTTGATCGTGGACCATTTATTGAGCATTTGACTATCTTAATGATATCAAAATTTGACAATCATGGGCTCATTGGATCTGTCTTGCCAAGCCACTTGATTCGATTATAAGCATGTCACATTTGAAAATTGTTTGGTAATCCAACTTATAGTTTGAACCTTCCTAATATGCTTCGAGTCTTTGATTTGGACCCATTTGGGCTTGGATTGAGTCAAATTTGGTGTCATTGGATTTGTATTTTTGAGACGTTCAGTTCGACTATAAGTTTACTGAAATCAGAGTATGATGGTCCCCAATTTAATTTTGGAAGTCTCCAACTTGATTTTGCCTCGAGATTTATGCCCTGTCAAGATAATTTTTTGATGATATATCAATAACAAATTTATAATACACATTAAAAAAATTTGTAATCCAACTAACCCAAATTTACAGCCCAACTCGACCCAACCCAAATTCACATTCTAACTCATGTAGTATACATGTATCTTTTGTAATCCCATATCATAGGGAAGATTGAAGTAGTTGTCTTTATATAATATAAAATACGTACACCTTACAATAAGCATGTTATGTGAGAGAACATGCATATATTATGGTTCAATTCATCTCCATGTTTATTTAAAATATTTAATAAACTAAAACATATTATTTAAAATTTAATTAAAATAAATTAAATATTTTATAGAATCGTCCGATTCTACAAATCGGCAGGGGCGGAGGGAGGGGGGGGGGGGCAAGGGGGGGCACGTGGCCCCCCCTAAATTTTTTTTTTTTAATGGCTGCATGTAAGTATGTGACAAGATGAAGCAATTTTTATTTTTTTTTAGAAAAGGAATAGATTTAGGTATAATTATTTAGTCACCAATTTTATTACATATAGTATATTCATAAAAAAATATTTATCAAATTTATTGATCAAAAAATTTTTTTGTCAAAATGAATCTTAAAAGTATTGTATTTATTTTAAGATATGTGTAATATACATTTTAATTGAATTTTTTTATGTTTTGCACTCATTTTAAAGCAAATTTAAATGTGGAGGATTAATTTACATAAAAAATTAGCATTATGTTTATAAATAATAAGACCTAACAATTTCATAATTTAACATGCAAGAATATGCCTTAAGTTTTGTTTGGAATAGTTTTCTTATGAATTTTCACAATAAATTTTTTATAAAAATTTTCACTCTGGCAATAGTATCATATCACAAGCTCAAACAGAGACTGCTTCCAAATGGCTTGCTTTCCCTCGACACAAACTGATTGCTTCGTTTTCCCCTATGCTGATCTCTCGCAACTCACAATCTCGAGCACAGCTTTTCTTTTCTTTTTCGCTCCTCTCTCGCCATATTATTTGCATTCTTAATTTTGATCATACAACTCCTCTTAGCTCCATAAATTATTAAGACAGAATATGAAACTATTTTAATGTATTTTGACATTCAAGATGAGATGACAAACCGTCATAAAATTGACCGCCGGAAAATAAACTGTCAGAAAATTGCCGGAAAATTCTGCCGGTAATGGGTGATTTTCCTGTAGTGTTTAATTTAAGCCCCCCCCCCCCCTGAATAAAATTTCTGGCTCCGTCACTGCAAATCGGTATCGGTTAGATGGTTTTTTAGTCGAACCGACGATTCAAACATGTTCGAGCCTATTTGATGCAAAAATGATTTTCGAATTTGATCGGATTGGTAACTAGACCGATTCTTGGTCATGATCAAACCTCCCGATCCAATAGAACTGGTTTAATTGGCCGATCTGATCTGATTTTTAAAATGTTGCTTCCAACTTCTATCACATGATATGATATATACAATATATGTTTACTAACTTAAATTAATGTCCTTCCTTGATACATGACATAATTTTTAATAAATGATATAACTATTTTAACCAGCCTAAGCTCATGATTTTTTTCTTCTTACAGATTCTAAGACAACAAAATCTCAATTGCTTGAAAAATTATTACGTGCAGGAGCTGAACATGTCCGGACGCCGATCAGGAGCCGCCAAGTCTCCCAATGTACAGTGCATTGCATGACATGACGACTCATTATTGATTTCAAACGCATTCAGCATCGACACGTAATAATCTCTTTAATTTTCCTACTATTTTCTTTTCACTGTACACAGTAAATATATAAAATATTACTATAAATTAAATTTAAAATTAATCAAAATTTTATTTTATATTATTTTTATAATTAATTCAAACATAAAAAATCATTAAAATCCTGTATTTAAAATTGATATGTCATCAAAAATTATCTTGATCAGGCACGATTCTCGACGCAAAATCAAGTTGGAATCTTCAAAAATTAAATCCGGGATCACCTGAACTCTGATTTTAGTAAACTTATAGTCAAACTGAGCGTCTCGGAAATACAAACCCAAAGACACCAAATTCGACTCAATCCGAGCAAAAAAAAATGAGTCCAAATAAAGGACCCGAAGTGCTATCTGAAAGTTCGAACCACAATTTGAGGTACAAAACGGTTTCGAAACATGACGTGCTTATAGTCGAATCGAGTGCCTCGACGAGACAAATCCAAAGAGCCCAAGATCGCCGAATTCCGACATCATTAAGACCTTCAAATGCTTGACAAACTACACGATCAAGGGATTCAATATCGGCTGTCCATCCGACCACTCCCTATTTACCCCTGATCTCTCACATATTTACAAGTCATGCCACTCCAGAATATCTATAAATAGACCTCTCATTTCTCATGAGAGGGGACCGAAGCAAGAAGAGAAGAAGAGAAGATTAGGAGGGAAGAAATTCCTTCTCGACCACCGTCGTCGGAACTCCGTCGGAATTCGACCCGACTTCCGAAGTGACGTCGGAATTCCGCCCGACTTCCAAGTGACGTCAGAATTACGCCTGACTTCCAAGTCACGCCAGGATTCCGCCCGACTTTCAAGTGGCGCAGCAATTTCGCCCGATCTCCAAGTAACGCCGGAGTTCTCCCCGACCGCCAACTAACGTCGGACTTCTACCTGACGCTGGACCTCCGCTCTTTGCCAAATTTCTACCAGACACCAAACTTATGCCCGTTGTCGAGTTTTCGCCAGACATCCATCTGATGCTGGATTTCTGTCCATTGCTGGACTACTACCTAAGACAATCCTTCTGACCTCTGTAGCTCACCTACTACAGTCTTCCTTATAAAACGCCAACTAACACTGTCCTCTCCGTCGAGAACCTTTCCCCTTGCTCTTCCTTCGTCTACTCCAATCCCTTCTGAAGTACAGCAACCAACCATGGCAGAAAATCCCAAGCAAGATCTCCAGCCGAAATCCTACTGGCGAATCCGCCACGATGACTTCTTCCCGGAACCCTCCTTCCGCAGCTGGTCCGCCTACCGCTCTGCCCTCTCCCAAACCCCGCACCGCATCTTCGACCGCCTCGTCGGCCGCTCCACCGACGCCGACGAACTCGGCGAGCTCCGCTGCCGCAGCGAAAACGATATGCGACGCACTCTCACCTGGTGGGATCTCACCTGGTTCGGCTTCGGATCCGTCATCGGCGCCGGAATCTTCGTCCTTACCGGCCAAGAAGCTCACGAACACGCCGGCCCCGCCATAATCCTCTCCTACGTCATCTCCGGCATCTCCGCCATGCTCTCCGTCTTCTGCTACACCGAATTCGCCATCGAAATCCCCGTCGCCGGCGGATCCTTCGCCTACCTCCGCGTCGAACTCGGCGATTTTGCCGCCTTCATCGCCGCCGCTAATCTCATCCTCGAACACTTAATCGGCGGAGCAGCCGTTGCTAGGGCTTGGACTTCTTATCTCGCTACTCTGATAAATAAACCCCCAAATTCCCTAAGAATACACACCAATCTCGCCAAGGAGTTCAATCTGCTGGATCCGATCGCCGTCGTTGTGCTATTCGTGACGGCGGCGGCGGCGATGCTGAGCACTAAGAAGACGTCTTACTTCAACTGGGTTGCATCGGCGATTCACGTCGTGGTAATCGCATTTGTAATAATCGCCGGATTTGCTCACGCGAAAACAGAGAATTTATCGCCGTTTTTTCCTTTCGGAGTGGAGGGGGTTTTCCGCGCGGCGGCGATAGTGTATTTTGCGTACGGCGGGTTTGATAATATCGCGACGATGGCGGAGGAGACAAGAAATCCTTCGCGAGATATTCCGTTGGGATTACTCGGCTCTATGTCGATCATCACTGTTATCTATTGCTTGATGGCACTGGCGCTCGGTATGATGCAGAGGTAATTTTGAAATTTTTTTCTTAAAACTTCAATTAATTGAAAGAATTTCTGACAAATTTTATACCAATTAAAATAAACCTCAAATATTATATATAATATCTAAATACTATAATTATCTTAATATAAATTTTAGAATAATAAAGTTTATTCTTTTTAATTTAATAATATTATGATTATATATATATATATATATATATATATATATATATATATATATATATATATATATATATATATAATTCAGAGCCTTTCTCATTCAAACTGAAACTCTCAATAGGTACACCGCCATCGACCCCAACGCCGCCTACTCCGTCGCGTTCCGCAACGTCGGAATGCGGTGGGCCCAATACGTGGTAGCCCTCGGCGCCCTCAAAGGCATGACCACCGTCCTCCTCGTCGGCGCCATCGGCACCGCCCGCTACACCACCCACATAGCCCGTAGCCACATCATCCCCCCTTTCTTCGCTCTCGTCCACCCCAAAACCGCCACTCCCATCTACGCCACACTCCTCATGACTATCGCCAGGGCCATCATCGCCTTCTTCTCTAGCCTCCATATCCTCGCCAGCCTGCTCTCCATAAGCACTCTCTTTATCTTCATGATGATGGCCACAGCTCTGCTGGTCCGGCGTTATTACGTTAGAGGCGTTTCGACGAAAAAGGACTTGGTAAAGTTCGTTGTGTGTTTGGTTGCGATTATCCTGGCTTCGGTGGGGACTTCGGCTTATTGGGGGTTGAGGCCGGGGAGGTGGGTAGGGTATCTGGTGACGGTGCCGCTGTGGGTGGCGGGGACATTGGGGATGTGGTTGTTTGTGCCGAAGGCGAGGGAGCCGAAGGTGTGGGGAGTACCGATGGTGCCGTGGCTGCCGGCGTTGTCGATAGGGACGAACTTGTTTTTGATGGGGTCGTTGGGTGCTGACGCCTTTGTGAGGTTTGGGATATGTAGTGGGTTGATGTTACTTTACTATGTGCTGGTGGGAGTTCATGTGACTTATGATGTGGCGCATGAGCATGAGGGAGGAGAAGAGAAGGCTCTTCGTGGGAAGGTTGAGGATGGAGGCGACGGCGATCGATCTGTCGCTTAGTGATTGTAGAAGAGAGTGGGTGTTGTGTGTGTGAATAGAGAAATTATGTATCTTAATTGGTCTAATTAAGATAAAGAAGAATTGAAGTAGAAGAAAAAGCTTTCACAGCTGGATAAGTTTGAAGATTTATGATTTTATGTGTGGTTGTGAAATGAAACAAATGTTATTGGCAATGTGGGTTTCAACTTTTTTGACTTTTTTTGAATGATGCATTGATTGAAGGGAGGTGGCAGATGAAATTGACAACACAATGTTGTTTTAGAATAATTTATGGGTGTTAATGGAATTAAGTGAGATCTAATTTACTTATAGGGTGAAAAAAATTAAAAAATTGAATATGTAAAATATATTAATAGTTTACTTTTGTGTTGTTGTCATTGGAGACTTAGGTTTTGTTTGAGATAGCTTTCTTACTATTTTTTAGAACAACTTTCTAGTAAAAAATTTTAGTTATAGAAATTTTGTACTAAACATTGTTTTAAAAAATAGTAAAAAAAGTTATCCCAAACAAAATCTTAGTTTAGCGGACCATAGTATACAAAGCACTTTAAGAATCTTAGATAGATTGATTGACAACTAAATTTTCAAAAGATGTTTTTAAGAGATCAAAGAATTAAGCTTCACAATTTAACATAGGATTATGCTCATGTTGGTGAAATTTATCAAGTATTGTTTAAAATATGTGCGTCAAAGTACTTGTGTTGGATGGAATGAGTGGTTTAGGAAAATCAAACAATAAAAAAAATATTAGAATTGCCTTAAGTGTGTCATACAAAAACAAAATTTTAGATCTGTCGATAAGGAAAATCTATTTATTTGTGAGTATTTTTGCAACCGGATGCCATGGTATATATATGTTGCAAAAAAAATCTGATAATTCAATTTTGTACTCTACCTCACAATTATTTTCTCTCTTCCTCCATCTCTACCTTGACCATACATATGGCCACCTTTACATGTGATTAGTTGAGTACTTTTGACCTCACCCTTCCTTGAACTTCTCTTGGATTTCCTACACACACTCTGTTCACCGATGACAATCTCTTTGCCTAACTCATTGCCCCAGCCTAGGGGTGTCAATTCATGTTGGTGATTTGGTTTGAGTCTAATTAAAAATGACTTGATTCAAAAATGTTTGACCTGAACGTAACTTATTTATCATATGAGACAAAATGCTTAACCTTAAACCTAACCAATTTGACCAAGATCATGTAAATTTTTAAATCGATAGGGCTTGCTTGACTCAATTACAATACATTTAACCCAAACCCGAATGATAGATGATTCAATTTTGGGTCATCCCAAACCCGATAAGCAAAATTAATCATGTCAAGATTTCAAATCTGAACACAACCAACAAATTTAATCCAGTCAACCTAAACTTGAATTTCTTGAGTCTAGTTTGGGTCAAGTCATTTATTGACACGCCTACCTCAACCCTCTTTCTTTAGGCTTGACTTTTGCCTCCACATATCACATGTATGAATTTGGAGGTGGTTTAAAGAATAGAAGTCGATATCTACCTACCTCAAAGTCTCAAAGAGATAAAAAAAAGGAATCAATCAAATAGAAGATCTATCACCCATTTTCAACTATAAGTAATACAAATAAATTATATATATTACATGTTAGAAAATTTGAGTCGGTAGAGTATGTTTTATATCTCAGCGTTGTACAAAAATTAATCACGCATAGATAAAAGTAGTAAGCTCAAATATTTTTTAATAATTCATCTTTCCTCACAGTTGATGAATAAGATGATCATTTGAGAATAAGATGTATGATTTCTCTTATGAAGGTTAACATAAATCAAATGCACATAGATGAACAATTAACTCCCAACATGATTTGATTTCTCAATAGGAATTATAAAAAGGAGGTGTCCACTGGCAGTGGTGATAGTGGCGAGTATTGATGGTGATCATCGGCGACGATGGTGTTTGTCAATGGCAATATTGGTGGTGATCATCGACAGTGATAGCTGAAAAATATAAAAGAGCTTGATCTCTAATTCTTTCTTCTCCTCTCATGTGGAGAATGTGATTCTATTTATTAAGTTTATTAAGATCTAGCCTGCCGGTTCAACCAAAAACTGGCTGGTTCGATATGTGTATAAAATCGAAATAGCACCAAACCACCCAAGAATTGCTCGAACAGGCAATCGAACCAGCACCGGTTTTGCAAAACTAGGCGGTTCAAGCCCAGCTAAAGTTGAACATATTCGGCTCGTATTTAAATAAATGAAATAATTTAATAAAATTATTATTAAATATATCATTTGATAAATTAATTTAAATTATATATTTTTTAGTTAAACAAGTATCAACAATGCTCTATCACATAGCCCAACTTTCTACGTGACTTCTTTTCCCATGTAAAAAAAAAACTAATATATACATGAACAATTCTAACATATAGTGTCTAGATGATGTACGACTAAAAAGTAGAGTTGGAGTTATCAAGTTCACCATACATATATTATATATTTTTATATATTTTTTAAATTAAAATTTAATAATGCAAATAATATTTAATTTTACATATTATTTTTTTCATTTTATTTAATTGTATAATATAAAAATTACATATTTTTATTTTTATCTATTTTTTAATAATAAATAATATAATATGAATTTATAGATATAATTTTATAATATAAATTTTGTATACTTTCCATATGTATAAATTATATTTAAACATATAACTTAAATGAGAAATTATTTATATTAAATTTAAAAATATATATGTAAACTAATTTTATATTAAATATGAACTATACTATTTGTAAAGTATGATTTTAAACCTCCAACTCATTCTTAATTTGAATATTTGATATATATATGATAGGATGAGTTTATGTTTAAGCTTAAGGTTAGATTGTCATATTCTTATATTAGTTTTATTAAATTTTAATAATACTATTATTTATTACATTATCCAGTTCAGTTCCGATCGAACAGGTTGAACATGTCGAACCATGAACCTCTCCTTCCAGCTCGTTATTCAACCCGTTTATTATAAATTTGCTAATTATAGGCTTTTTCGGATGAGCATTTTGATAAGTTGAACTATAATACAAAACACAGTAACACACCATCGTACGGTCCATATTGATTCTCTTGATCATGAAACATTTATTTAGCATTTAAATGCATTAAGGATGTCAAAATTAAGTGATCTTAAACTCGTTGCAACCGTCCGCCTCATGGATCCGCTCGATTTAACTATAACCATGTCAAATTTAGAGATAATTTGGTCATCCAATTAAGGTTTGAACTTTCCAATTATGCTTCAAGTATATGATTTGGGCTCATTTGGGCTTGGATTGAACCACTTTTGGTATAGTTGGATTTATCTCATTTAGACGCTAAGCTCAAATATAAGTTTTTTGAAATTGGATTTCATATGATCTTGAATTTAACTTCTAGAAGTTTCCAATTCAAAATTTGTCTTGAGATTTGTTCAATCAAATCAGAATTTCATGTATATATGAACAAACTCGATAGAAGCAAAGAAATTTTTTTGAATTTTTAAATAAAAAAACTATATTTGTTATTACTGTTTATACAAAAGTATAAGAGTACATTAGGGGCATTTGATTTGCTATTGGATATGTAAAATAGACAAAGGCAATTACTTTTTTAATTTTGCTTAAAGTTAAATAAATACAATTTACTGCTTAAAAATAGTTGTGGTCGGTGGCCGATGAAAGTCGATTAGGGTGATGATCTGTAGCGAGCAGCAACGATAGCAGCAGTAAGTGGTGGACAGTGATGGCCAACGACAGAGGTTATTATTGGCGGCAACAATAGCAAAGAATTTTTAGTATACGTGAAAATATATCAAATCTAACTAATTTCAAATACACCAAAATTAAATTTGATGGTGCATTCAAAATAATTCAAAATTTAAATATATATCTCTTTTACTTCAAATCAAACACTATCATTTTCAAAACTCCTGTATTTGCAAAACTTTACACCCCTTTTATTTCATACTAAACAACCTCTAGATAACAATTAAATAAGTAAAGGGATACAATGAAAATTTTAAAATTAAGGGCTTTGAAATTAATAGAAATTAAAATGAGAAACTAATTAAAATTTAAAATTTTAAGAGTTTAAATTTAAAAAATAGATATACATTAAATGCATAATTTAAAATGAATGAATGAGATTCTCTTTTTGTAATACTTTTTTTTTATTAGTGGAATATTAACATTTTCTAACTAAAATCCAAAAAAATAGGGGCATGAAATTTGTTAGCTGAATTAACAAAATACAAAATGATGAGCCAAATAAGATTCCATATTTTATTCATAAAAAATTTAGAATATTTTTACAAGATGTCCTGTCCATGAAAAATCCACTATAATATTTATTAAACATGTTGGATTAAGGTTGATTGAGTTTAGATCGGGTCAATTTTAAGTTGGACAAGGTCAGGTCCTATTAACTAGTTTTGACACTCCTAAACATACAAATGAACAATACTAGAAAGCACAATGACCAAGTAGTGTAATACTATTAATGATCAGTAACTTTGCTTTAGAAACCACAAATAAAAAAAGATAAAAAAATTTGCATTTTCTCAAGAAAACAATTTAAAAAAAATCATTCTTTTGTTTCATAAATAGGTAAATAAAGATGGACCTAAACTTGACCCACTGGAAACTTGGATGACCCAATCATGGCTCGATAATCCATTTTGATTTAAAAATTTTTCTGACTTGTCAACTATAGAGTTTAGATAATTAATAAAAATAAGAAGGCATATCAACAAGCAAAAGATTTATGGAAAAAAATGATCACTATTGGGTCAAAATTAGGTCACTATTGGATTCATGGGTCAACCTAAACCTGACTTGTTTATTAAACTAGTCAACCCAAACCCATATTTTTTTTACTGGATTTGAATCTAATTGTGAGTCAAATCATATATTGACACCTCTACGTTATTTTGATTAAGAAAATGCATATTGTGAGTCAGATCATATATTGACACCTTTAACAGAAGCCTTTCCATAGAGGCATAATAAGAGTTTATTTATTAACATAACATTAATTGCACTTGAATTTATTTTATATATTTGAATATGCACTATATAAAATATAGTATGCACATGTTCCAATGTTTTCTTATAATTCTATTTTTACTTATAGCTCCCTTTAAACCTCCCACTTATGCATAAAGCACTAGAGGCAAAAATTCCTCCCACATCTATGAAGGACAGAATAGAAAATCTATTACATCTGCATAAAACAAGTAAGACTAGAAACCCTCATATATATACACAAGGTAGATAGAGTCAAAAAGGACATAGAGGGCCCTTGTAATATTACTTGTAGTATACTTTTAACATTTCACATACTAGAACTTCTTGCACATTACATGCTAGGAATATACAAACTAAACATTTTGACAATTAAACATGGCTTTAAACATGAATGTGATGATGCATAAAATGCCACATGTATAAAATTTGGGTGTTATTAGGTGTGTAAAATACTTACATACTTACCATTGGCCTTTCCAAATAACATTTCAAAGGGATGTTTAAAATATTAGTTTAAGACTTTTATTAAACTACATTCAATGCTAGAATTGTCATATTTATTTAATAATCACATGCATAAAATTACAAAGAGAAAAGCAATCAATAAAATTTTAATTTCTTACAGTCGAAATGTTCTTGATAATACATTATTTGATATACAAAAAGTTACATGGTGAAAACTTATTAAATCCCTAGAAACATACATTTCAGTTCATATATTTTCATAAAATTGCTCAAAATGAAATTAGAAATAGCAATTTAGAAGCCTACCTCATGCTCAATAACTATCCCGACAGGTGAAACCAACTTCATAGCCTCTGAATTCCTCTCTTCTTTTTGTCTCCTCTTTCTACTCTATAGCTTCCCTCTTCCTTTCTCTGCAAGCAATTGGCATTGGAGGGTGAGAGGTAAATGGGTTTGAATTTTTTACTTATAAAAACATGTTTTTGTAAACAATTCTATGACTCTCTAGCATGCAGAACCGACTTGCCACGGTGCTCAATCGGTATCTTCTAGAATCCCCAAGGCATTCCTTCAAATAGAGAGTTCAGCACTGCAGTGCTCCCTCAAACCTTAATCCAATACAGAGAGGGTGGAGCCGTAGCGCTGCCACTATCAGCTGCAATGCTCATAAAAGCACTTGACCTACTATATATTCTTCTTCTCCATTTTATTTCTAAATTCGTTTAGATTTAAATTAGACCTTGAATAATTTAAATTTTATAATGAAATCAAAATAAGTTAGAATTCATACATGATCAAGTCTAAGTAGAATAGATCCAAGAACATTAATTATTGCAATAATACTCTTAATCTAATTAATTAAGCTAAAATTGATAATTCTTAATTAAATGAATATTAAACTATTTATCCAAAATATAGACTTATTCACATTAGAATAACACAACAAGACACTTCTATTGGTGGACTCAGTCTCCAAATGTAGAAAGTCAGAATCATTAAAATGAGAAAAAGAACATATCAAATATTCTTAAACAATTTGTGTTTGAATGGGTTTGAAAATTATTAGATTTATTTTGAGATTAGTGCCTTGCACCGATCTTAAAGCAAATCTAATAATTTTCATATGCATCTTAAAATAATTTCAATAAACAGATCCTATACAATGTTTATTCATTAAAATGAGAAGGTCATTTAAAAGCCAACTCCAATTGGCAACTTTAACAAATTTGTCTTTAACTTAGTTGAAAAAATAGTTTGAATGACTTAGTAAAAAGTAGGAAACAATGGTGATGAATTTGTGATGAAAATTTTAATTAGGATGGACATTAAGGTTTCGTTTGGGTTGAATTTTTTACTGCCTATTAAAACAATATTGTGGTGCAAAAATTAAAATTTTTACACTAAAAAACCGTTTTTTAAAAAGCAGTAAGAAAGCCATCCCAAACGAAACCTAAAGCTGTTGGATCTGCTTTGATATATAAATTATTTATATATTGCACTCATCTCAATGCAAATCTAAAAATTTTGTTAGAAACATACTTATATGAATCTTTCCTAAAAATAACATTAGAATATAGAATAATGCATTGATAAAGATAATAAAAATGGCATTTTAAACCTAATAATTTTATTTTAGGGCTCAACTGGTTGTAAATTAAAATTATGTTGTTAAAATAAAAATTGTATTTTTTTTATTTTGAACATAAAAAAATAAAATTAATATTTTGAGTTAAATAGTGGCGAAGCTAAAAATATTTCTTGACTGGGCATAAATGAGTTATTCTAAAAATACCATCAATATTTTTTAATGGATATCTATGATACAAAACTTTATAATTTTAAAATGATCACAAACTGAATTTTTTTTTAAAGTTATATTATGCAAGTAAAAAATATATGATATATAAATAAATCATAAAATTTTGGAGTGGGCACTTGCCCTTTTCTCGAGAGGTTATTCTATGCTGACACCAAACGGAAAGAATTATTCGATTTTGTCTATGTAAACAATAAAAACTTAGCATGAGCAGCTGCGCTTTTACTTTAAATAAAATTTTTACCACAATAAAATCTTCATCTAAAACATAACTATCACTGGTCTAAAAAAATAAATTAAAAAATGACCACCTTCTTCTCATGCAATAACCAGCACGGGAGTTCACCAGCCAAACGTGAGCGATGCCAAAACATTCTTATTCTCTGACGACATGCTTTCTTCCATTCTGGCGGTATCATGTGAGCTTACTTTTCCATGGTCTCATGAGCCAAGCTCAAGCTCAACTCGAGTTTAAGCTCAAGTTCAAGCTCGTGATTTGATTGTCAAGTCAAGCTCAAGTTAGGCATGGCTCGAGCTCGACCCAACTCGTTTACATACCTAGTCATGTGGTTGGCTTTCACTTTCTACAGATGCATTATCATGAGTTATGATGCGAAAGAGAAAGTTGTCATTCAAGTAATGTTCAAAAGGCACCAATAAATCTTAACCATGTTATTATCTATCAAGTTGACTTTCTATATTATATTAAATAACCGATGTTATATTTAATTTATGCACTCTACTTGCTAGTTTGGTGGTTCGGTCAATGGACAATTATATGGAGTTGGCATTTCAAGTATAATTTTAGATATCTTAACGAACCTAGCTATGCTACAGACCATCCAGCTCATCCATATACTGATATACATCATTATGTTGTGTTGGGATCTCCCTTATCAGATCCTTAACCCAACAACAAATTTGAAACGTTTAAGCATGATGTTGCAATAATACATGATTATGATGGAGTTTATTGGGCATAAACCTTACACCTACAGCCTAGTGGATGCCCGCCCAAGTCAAAGACATGAGGAACTCGAATTATCAATCTTCCAACATTTACGTGCTCCCACGGCCAAACTTGCATAAGTGCCACACATCCGGCAATGTATGTGTATGTCGGCCGTGTCGCATGACACAAATCTCTATAAAAATATGCCAAAATGGCACTGCCAATAAACATCTTACCAAATGCATCCAAGTGCATGAGTAAGTGGAGCCACTGTGAGGATACGTGTGACAATGATGTGTTTGGTATCAAAAAAATATCCTATCATGAATAGGATGTACGCACGAACATGTTCCAAAAGCATGGCTAATGATAAATCATCTTGGAGCAACCAAAGAAGAAGCATTGAATTTACTTGAGCAGTCCCCATCATAAAGATGGCTTGCACGTCATCATCTCTGGGAACATGACAAATAATATGACCACTAAGAAGCTTGTCATAGTAATCTAGCCAACCCTCCTATTGTAATTCATCTCAAATGATAATCGCTTCAATAAGTCTAGGGCTATCAAATCTAAGACCAAGAACCACCTGCACATCCTTTAGTGTAATGGTCATCTCTTCAACTGTCAAATAAAAAGGGTTGGTCGAAGGATACCATCTATCTATCGATAGTGTAATGAGATTATGATCTAAATGTATGAAATATAGGTGATTGAGGGTATCCAAACCATTCACGTGCCATAAGCATATATGTAGCTGCAACAAAATGAGAGGCCTGAAAAAGGTAAAAATAAGGTAAGCATGTCAAGACCTAAAACAATATGACTACCATAAAAATAAGTTTAATCAACTTTTTATACTTGATCTGGGTTAGTTGCCATGCATGAAGTGCCAAATGAGGATATACTCAACTTAACAGCTACAATGCCATTCTCCTTAATCTATCAGGTAGTACGTCACTGCAAATGATGTTGTGTCGATCTACCTATATTGTCTTCCATACCTAGTTCAAAGTTGAGCAATTAGTAATTAGGGAAAGATTGATTAAAATATCACTATGTATGTATACCAAGGAGAACATAAAGGACATGTTCAAACCTAGACGAGCTAGTATTATTTGGAGAAGTTGCCCTGTTATGGCCCAAGTTTTTACAAAAACTACAAGCCTGCAGTGATGATGTAGAAGGCTCATCCATCATATTTTGGATTCTAGTTGAGCGGGGTCAACCGACCTGATACCTAAATACAAGGACAATCAAAAGGATAATTTTGTATTGGTTATTAAAAGGATTAAAATGAGGCCATAAGTATTTCTCTAGAATAACATGAAATAATCCATAGTATGTCACGACCCAGCCCGGAAGCACGAACTAACGAGACGGAAACAGACGATGGATTAAATTTTTAATTCATCTAAAACTATCTCAATAAACTTTGAAAGAGCCACTAAAACTTCAAATAAGAGCATAAACTAATACAAAATCATTCAATTACCTTTCATTCAGTATCTCACATCTATGATGCACACTTTTTCATCTTCTACTCATTTTGATTATATTAAACTTACCTGAAAAAAAAATTAGAGCAACTAATAATAAACAATAATTAGTGAGTAAAACATGTTTTTAAATTACAATAACTCAAGGCAATAGAAACTATATGCAAAATCTTCTTTTTCTTTATTCATTTCATATTATAAAATAATTACTCTTAATTATATCATTTTATTTGAGACTTTTTTCATTACATGACTTTCATTTTATGCATAAATCATATTTATCATATATATCATATATGTATTCATATCTTTCTTATATCTCATTTCTCATAAATAATACAACCGTCATAAGAGTCGCCGTCTAATTTAGTACCAATGAATGTACTCATTTACCATTTTATTTTTTGTAACCTTTTTCTTTTAATATGCATGGATACATTGCATCCCCAGTTAGTATCATAAAGGAATGAGCTCCATCAGTTAACATTCACATGCCAGCATAATATATCATATCATTTTATTTTACTTTTTCATATCATTTTATATTGAATCTTATAATAAATATCATGATAACATAGGATTTATGTTATCTTTTAATTTAAAATGATCAATTATCTATCATAAAAAAAATTCATGTAACATTAACAATGAGGAAATAATTAATAATAGTACTTGATACATCATGTGCAAGAGAAACAAATATCATAATTAAAAGTCATGAGTACTCACATTGAATGTTTCCAAGCTTCAATATTTTCCAAAACCTCAAGGTTTGCTGTAGATTCCAATACTTTTCTCAACTTAATTATAAAATCTTCCACTGTTCAAATAACATCAATAAGATCTTAAACCTTCAACTCGGAGTTCTCAATTGTAAAGCAACATCAATGATTCCTATTATTCTTACGATGATCTAATTTACTTTAAACATTTCTAAAAATACTACAAACATTTCTATAGAAGAAGTATATTATTAATCATAGCATAAAAGAGTTCTAATCCATTCCAAAACTCCTATTACCCAACTTTAAATCATAATTCAATTTCATTAAATGAGCATTTTAAATGTCATTATTTTTGGATTTAAATTAATCCCAAATTTATAAAGTCCAAATTTTGGTCAAAACCTAGGATTTCCTTTTTCTAACTCTTTATAATTACCTAACTTAATATTAAATGAGATAAATTTTTTGTTTTGCCTAAAACCCTAAATTTGGAAATTTTTATATTTTCATCACCAATTTATGGTAAAACTTTCCCTCTTACCAAACTAATAATTAGGACATAATGATTTTTTTAATTTTCTTTAAGTAAAATTAGATAATGTAAAATAGTGATAAACTCTAATTTGTATCATTAAGAACCTTTATAAGGCTATTTGGGACAACATTTGTTAAGGAATCTTCATAGAAATCAAAATATGGAAAAACTCTAGTTTTGAAAACCTAAAAATTTTAGAAGAACTTTAAATTTTTGTGGTAAAAAATCATCATTAAACTTTCCCTAAACATTCTTTTTCTAGAATTTCAAGTTTTGGGCAAACCATAATTTTTTTATCATGAAAAATCTAAATGAAAAGAAGGGATTCTAGGTTTAGAAACATACATTTTTCCTTCTTAAACCTTCCCCTTCGATTTCCCCCCAAAGCTACCGCCGAAAACCACTCTGAACCGTCGTGGGAACACCTAGCTCATCGTCCTTTCTCCCTTCTTGCATTCGGCCGAACCAACAAAATGAAGGAATCAAAAGTTTTCAGTCCCTTTGAGGCTATTTGGGCGGTGAAAAGGAGGAAAGGCCAAATTATGCATGTGCCCTTACATGCATAAGAGTTATTTAGAGAAGGGATGAGTTATTTAGTTATTTGGCCTTATATAATCTTTGACAATTTTTAGTTTTTTAATTCATGCAAAATTAATCCTAAGTTCTTTATATAAATCGATCAAAATTTAAATTAGAACTTTATAAAATTTATTTTATCAAATTCTGACAACTTAAAAAATTCATATATTTTCATTGCAGTGCATCACAGCGCGTCGCAACACTATAATTTGACATTTTCGGGTTTAACATACCAGGTCCTTATAAAAGTGTAGTATATAGTGGGATGATATTAAAGAATCATAATCCCATCACCTCGCCTCATCTATAGCAATAACATAGACACATGGAATGTGATAATGCTACGGTTTATTACATGTGCACATGCAAATATCTATACTTTTGATCTTGGCCTTATGTGTCTGACAAGATATGCCAAAAACTTTAATTTCCTGATTGTTTATTATGACAGGCTCAGGGAAATGATGGGCCTCACTTTCTGAGCACTGGAGGCTTATCTTTATGTGTGGAACATAATTTGAGTCACCCTACTCTATCTAGTTAGATGCCTCACCCTAATATTTCAGGAATGATGCAACCAAGTTCTAGTAGATGGTCATTCAGGCCTTCCATCAGCAGTCCATGTAAACGTCTAAGAACTACATTGAAGCATTATGATGCATTTGTCATCATAATACCATAGCAGCGGCCTTCATTGAATAAGAGGGTCCATCTCGACATATCATGTTTGACCAGCTTATCGAATTCATCTCGACATGTGTGTCATTCATGTTTCTAGTTATTTTTGACAAGTCTTGTGTGTCTATCTAAAAGTATGCATATGTCTTTACATTCTCTGACATTGCTTATAAGATCATGGAGCATTTGCAGGAATTAACTCATTGATTCTTAATTTTTTATTCAATAATTGCAAATGCAAGTAGAAATAAGTCACCATTGCCATCGATCCCAACAACCACTTGAAGGGTGCCTCGATACTTGACCAGCAAAAATTTTCTATCCAAGTTATGGATTGGCTGACAGTATCACATCCCTCAATATATACACCACTTGAATATTGTAGATAGTCCCCTGTATGGTTGTATGAGTAGCCTATATAAAGCAGAAGAGGAAGCGATGGGAGTCCTCATAATTACTGAAAATGGCTTGAATCACCTTTCTGCATGCACCCCATACCTTAACGTACGAGACCTTAATTTAAACTTGGATTCCAATCTTGAGATAATATCCTTGTGCTCCGTGTCGAGCTAATGGTGAAGGAAGAGAGTAATGTATGTACATATAAATTTTGAACTATAATTATGATTACATGATACCATTACAGGATGGGTACATATATGATGACGACTACACAGATATTTTTTAAAGTCCACCTAATCTCTTACTTTGTACGGCATCATAGGCATGAACGTTGTGGATCATCATTTTGGGCACATATGTTGGTTAGCTTGCTCTTATTTGATGTGGATTTAATGTACTCAACATTATGCACGATTGACTACTTGTTAATTGCACTTTGTTGGGCTTCCTTTGTATGAAAAGTTAGCCTTTCATAAAGTTCAGTGGAAACTATAGCATCTATTATACAAATCGTAGTCACTGCAGGGGCATCATAATTGTTGGTGGTATCCCATTGCTCAGTTATACAGATAGTTTCAAGAAAGTCATTACTAATGAATAATGATTCCAAGCCATTATGATTTTGCCTTGCATGTTCTTAAATGAACTCATGGCCTCTCCATGATGTAATCTTTGAATGAAGGATTTGGAATGTCTCATTATGGGATATTGTTAAAAGCATCACTTACTGCTGCCACTATTCATTATTTGGTAATCATTGACATCATTTTCATTTGCTTCAACACCTTATAGGTTGGGCTAATGGCGTTAACCACTTTGAATATACCACCTAAAAGGATGGGGATCTTAAAAGTACTCAGGCAAGGGTATGTCTCTAGTTCATCGATCACTAACACTTGCACATGGCCGAGCTTCTTAATTGTTGCATAAAAGTTGGGTACTCGCATAAGCTTAGGCACCCACTAAAACCATCTTCCATAGTCGTTGAAAAGTTGATTGTGCTACACACTGTGCAATAGACATGAGAGTGGGACTATGAAATAAAACACTCTTTAGCAACATAATTATATTTTTCAACCATCACTAGACAAGAAATGGATCTTCAACTTTAGGTGTTTACTAACCAATAACTTAAATAGATGGGCCAGCATCATTAAATATGAAGTTCGTTGTACTCGTCATGGTGGGCTCTCTTGGTGAAAGTTCTTCATCTTCCACGTACATGATCACATTATATCTTTTAGCCTCCATCAACATGTACTTGCAAATTTCATCGTTGATGACATGGGTGGTAGTATATCCACCATTATTATAAACACGACATACAAGATTAATTGTGTGTGTTGATAAATTATATCACAAAATTGAATTATTAGATTTTTTGCAACATATCATAGCATCCGGTTGCAAAAATACTCACAAATAAATAGATTTTCCTTAGCAACAAATCTAAAATTTTATTTTTGTATGACACACTAGAGGCAATTCTAATATAACTTTTTTTATTGCCTGAATTGCCTAAATAACTTATTCCATCCAACACAATTATTTTGTCACACAAACTTTAAACAATACTTGATAAATTTCACCAACATGAGCATAATCCTTTGTTAAATTGTGAAGCTTAATTCTTTGATCTCTTAAAAACATTTTTTTCAAAATTTAGTTATCAAACAACCAATATAAGACTCTTGAAGTGCTTTGTATATTAAGGTCTGCTAAACTAAGGCTTTATTTGAGATAACTTTTTACTACTTTCTAAAGCAATATTTTAGTACAAAATTTCTATAACTAATTTTTTTCCTAGAAAGCTCTTTTAAAAAAACAATAAGCAAGATGTCCCAAATGAAGCCCAAGTCTCCAATAACGGCAACACGACAATAACTATCAATTACATATATATTTATTAAACTATCATATTTTACATATTTATTTTATTTTTTCACCTTATGTAATAACCCGTATTTTAACTTTGCCAATTTTTTTATGGAGTCATTATTAGCTACAAAATGCAAATCGTCTTCGCCATGGTATTTTGATTGAAGTATTTTACTTAAACGAATTTTTTTTCGAATTTTTTAGGCACCGGTGAAAATCCTTAAGGAATTTATACATGTCGGTACAAATAAAGATTTCGGGACCTTCAGGTGTCTGTTTTACAAACCAATTTTACCGATATTTTTTTTAAATAACATGATTTATTTTATGAATATTTTTTTTATAATTTTTTAGTTCAAAATAATTTATTTGAATTTTATACTAAAGAATTAATTTAATTAAATATTAAATAAATATTATATTATTATATTATTATAAATATCTCATTCCACTATAACTTTTATTAAAAACCATTTAATCTTTAAGCATTCGGCTAAACAGAGAATTTCTTTGAAGAAAATGAGAAATGTGAGAGGAGAGAGAAAGACAATTCTTGGATTTGAATGTCACGGTGCAATTTTTGTCCATTAGGCCACTTGGGATATTTACTCATTTTGTTATAAGGAACCTTTACACTATTTTTTATTTTAAAGATTTTATATTTTTGATAATTTTTTTTATCAAATTTGTATTTCTGTTACCGAAAAACATGAATAACTTTGTTTCGGCAAAACTTTCATCACATAAGTTTTTGTATGTTACACTACAGGAAAAACGCCGAAATCCGGTGGTTTTTTCGGCGGTTACTCTATATTAACCGGCGGTTTTTTTCATTACCGGCGGCTTGACGGCAGTTTTTTGACCGCCGGAAAAAATCGCGTAGGAAACTTTCACCGGCGGTTTAGTATGGCGGCGGTGTACCGGCGGCTTAGACCGCCGGTTACAGGCGGATTCTTAACCGGCGGTCTTCCGGCCGTAAGACCGCCGGTTATTTGACCGACGGCTTACCGGCGGTCTGTATACCGACGGTGTTCCGGCAGTTTAGTTGGGCGTCGTTTGTTTTTGAGACCGCCGGAAGGCGCCGGTAGACCGCCGGTCTGTTACCGGCGAATGCCGGTGGTTCACATCGTCGGTACTACCGACGCTATAAACCGCCGGCGAACCGCCGGTAATAAACCGGCGGTGTAATGCCTTTACCGACGGCTGATTTTTTCCCGTCTGGTATCGTAGTTTCCGGCGGCCAAACCGCCGGTTAGCCGCCGGAAACCTGTAGCACCTGCAAAAAAAATTGACAGCATCCCCTCTATTTGAGGGAGGTTCACCCTAAAGTCTAAACCTGCAGAAAGAGCAATATATGTTGGGCAACACGCCGTTATATTCATCACAATCATATGTTGGGCAACACGCCGCTATATTCATCACAACCATAAATTATAAATACAATCACAAGCTCATCATAACATTACAATCACAGTTCACAAGTAAGTTCATGATAATGTTACAATCACAAGTTCTGAAGTTCACAAGTTCTAATTAATACAATCATCAAACATTAAAAATATCTAATCCTCATTGTCTGCAGATGGCTGCTCCTGTTGGTCATTCTTCCTCTGTTTTTCAACTCTGTAAGATTGCAACTCTGCTTGCATTTCATTCTGAACCTTTCTCATTTCTTCAATCTCTCTAGATTGAACCCTTTTCATCTCTTCAATCTCTCTAGTAAGCGCTGCAACCCTCTCGCTTACATATTCTTCAGCTCCACTTGGATCATGAAATGCAGAGGTGTATGAACTGCCCTCAATAGCAAAATCCTGTGAACCCATACCATATACCCTCCCCCTCTGTCTTCCACCAACAACTTCTGACCATGTCTGATACTCAGAAATGTGGGCCGATCCAGAAGATGATCTCTCGCTAGTGGACTGCCGACTTTCTCTAACTCGTACGAAATCATCCTGCGAGTTACAATTAGTTTTATTAAAATAAATTTTTATTCTAAAACTCCAAAAAATTTTACTCACATGAGCCTTCTTAGACTTCTCATCAACCCACTGATGGTCAGCTTGATGTTGATGAGTTCTTGTATGCAACTCCAATGGTGTTGGCTCTCGACCAAGGTGCTTTTTCTGAAAATTTGATGCTTAGTTATACTAACATAAATATATGTAATAAATCAATTCAAAACACTTACCAGTCGCCGCCTATGTTCCGTATGAGGTACAGATCCACCAGTATGAAGAGAGCTTCCTAAACCGCCGCAGTCAGATGCTCTGTTCTGTTTATTCTGCTCTCTCATTTTTATGAACTCAGGGGTAGCCCAAGCACTACTCAAATCAGCCCAAACACCCTCTCCAATCCAATTAGGACGCTGCCCGGACTTTCTAATGTCCGTGAACATGTCTCTGAGACGGGTCGCTCCTCTCCTCTCAAAATTTGATCTGATTCTTGTGCTGTACTCAGGCAACCACCTAAATTCTTTATGTAAAAATTTAGGCAATATAAAAAGATTAGTACAAATTAAATCATATATTTGAAATCATACCAAAAAAAACATACCTGAAATTCTCCAAACCACATATCTCTAACTAGCTTTGGGATCTTCTTCCAGGATAAGTAAGGAGCATCATATTTATTCTTTATTATATCAAGGATTGAAGCTGCAAGTGACTTTTTTTTTCAATAACATGTAATATATCAAAATAAAAACAACTTAATAACTTAAATTGAACTTACTTATCGCCGTCAGGCTTGATGTATTGACGCTTATCAGTTGCTGCTGCAGGCGGACTAGCGCTAACCTCTGGTGGTCTTGATGGTCCACCCTGTTCATGCTGCACCGGATAGGGGTAGTAATATGGGTAAGGGTAAGGAGGGTGGGGACCAGTGGATGGACCAGCTGCCTGTGATGATGGTGGGGGGTAATATGGATAGAATGGAGAAGCATGTGTCTATTCTGGAGAGGGAAAGCGAGGACTCGTCGAGCTGGGAGGAGGGAAGTGGCCAGGGAAGTATGGAGGTACAATAGGAGGTGGATCTAAATGTCCCTGACCCTGCTCTGGTGAATGTTGCTGGCTCCTGGCAGGTGGTGGCGGTGGTGGTGTAGGTAGATCTGGTGGAACTGAAGGCCCCTCACCTACCTCAGCCTGTGTGGGTCTGCTAGCAGTAATCTTCTTCCGGCGGAACTTTGAATGAAAGTTTCAACTCCCTTTATAAATTCAACTGTCAATCCTTTTCGACCCGGCAACAATCTGTTATACATCCAATATTTCTCTTCTTGGATAGTCATTTGGACGTTGAAGTAAACGTCACCCTACATAGTTATGAAAATGTTTATTAGAATATAACAATCTGTATGCTTTTTGTTGATGCTATTCTTCTAGTTGATAAGACTAGAGAGGGGAGTTGAAGGTAAGAAAGATGTTCTTAATTAGTTCTCTCATGAACATTTAGATACTGAATGAGCTGCGGAGATTGAGAGAACAGATTGGCGGAGCAGAAGAGAGATGATACAGATTCTCTCATAAAAATATGTTTACGACGTATGATTTATCGTCCGATTTGAATCCGTTGCAATTCCACCACAAAACAAGATTTGCGATGGAATTATTAAGCTTTGCGACGGATTATTCCATTGGAACTTGATGACTTCTATGCAGTGAATGAGGTCTATCCAAGTTTATCAAAGACTGAATGATTGTGAGGGGGTCGAGAAGGAAAAGAAGGCAAATTAAAGTTGAAGTAGTATTATCAACAATTATTGAATTAGGTTATTATGGAGGAGGAACTTCAACATGATGGTGAGGGGGCCTGTACAAAAGTCTTCAAATCAACCATCTTTATTTTGTTGTTGAGTTGGGAATTGTAAGCTCCATCATGATAAAAGGTGGATAGAAGTTGCTCAAAATAATTTGAAAAAAATATATTTGACACCTCAGAATACTCAACAGGAATGGATGAAAAATGACAATTCAAAACACCAATCACATCTAGAATAAGGCTAATGGTGACAATGAGATGTTGTGATGAATTTTATAAGGCTTTATCACTAAGACCCTAATATTTTACCACAAATTATATTTTAATTCATTGATTAAAAAAATTTGACCAAATCTGAATATGGATTCAATTATTTTTTGCAATTAAACTTGAATAACAAAATCCATTAATTCAATACCACATTCAAAACTAAAATAACTAGATCAATTATGTTAACAACCACATTCAAAATAGTGTACAAGGTTCATAGTCGAACCAAAAAAATACTCAACAATATTTTTTAGAAACAATAGGACCTTAAGTTAAGTTCCCCTATTTTTACAAAATGGATTCTCTGAGCTATTATTAGTTGTTTCTAGCTGTTTAATTATCATTTTTCATCACTTGGTCGTAGGTGGTAGGTGGAATGCACAAACCCTAAAATGTTTTTTTTTATAGTCTCCTAGGAATACACATTCACATACTTCACAAAAATTTAAAGCCAAAATAACTCTAACACTTGCTTATGTCTAGTGAGAAAAAATAATCAAAGAAAAAACATAAAATATACCTTAAAATAGAAATCTATGGTTGAAAACTTGAAGTCGGCGGTCGGTTTGGGGTCGGACTAGGTCAGCGAGGTCGGACGTCGGAGTGCCGGTCGGATCTGGGTCGGCGGCGGTCGGAGAACCTTCGTCGGTCGCGGTCGCGGTCGGACGAGCAGAGGCGAGGGAAACAAGAGAGAAAGAACGCGAGAAAGAATGAAATGTGAGTTGCGGGCCTGGTCGTTTTAGGGCACGAACCGGCGGTTTTCCGGCAGTCTAAACCGCCGGTACAAAATCACTTATCAACGGCAGTTCGGGCCGCCGTTAAACCGCCGGTGAATATTATAATCCGGCGGTTTGCCGGCGGTTTTCGGACCGCCGGTAATACCGGCGGTTTAACGTATAAAAAACACCGGCAGACCGCCGTTAAAAGACGGCGGTTTAACCGCCGGCTATACCGCCGGTAACACCGGCGGTCCATAAACCGCCAGTTGGAACCACCGGTAATAGCCATTTTTCCTGTAGTGTTATAAAGATTATAATTATGAGCATTTTGAGCATTTATTTGAGATTTTTCACATGATAATTTTAAAAATATAATGATTTTTGTCTACCTATAAATTTATTTTGACGTCTAAAAATAGTAGTTTAGTACAATAAAAGTCTTAAAACATCGTTTTATACAATTCCTAGTATTTTAGTAATTTTCTCAAGATGTGCATTTTTTTCTAATAGGATTCTTTGTTGTTTATCGTTATGACATTTCGATATTTTCTTAATTAAGCTCAATTATGCATTATTTGTTGCAATGCATTGAAATTGGATGTAGCTAGATATGTGCTTGAGTAATAGTTGGTCGCTATTATTGTTATAGTACTATGATAATAATATGTGTGTGTGAAACAAACTAATAAAAATTGATCAACCCATTAGTTGGAGATTGATTGACCTATACATGATGGTGGACCGATGAACTTTTCTTTAAATATTATGATTTGGTATTACCCTCTATTAATTTACGTGATACACTGATTGAGAGTTATAAGAGAATCATTACTAAGACGACAGACAAAGAATGACGACTCTATGTATTGAGTCATGAACGATTTACTAACATTGATACTAATACTAAAAAACATCGTGATAGCTAAGACTTCTTACTTATTTAATGTTCTTGAGATAATTTTCTTATTGTTGTACAAATTTATTATTACTGCACTAATTTATTATTATTGTATTACTCTACTGCTCCTATCACCAAATTATTACTGTTATTGATATAAATACTGATCGTATTTAATACTACTAATTCACTATACTAATATTATGCATGTGATATATTGAGCATGTGATATATAATAAATAGATAGTATGAATACACTCTCATATAATTTTACTACATTGATTTATTTTGACAGTCTTTATTTTGATTTGATATTTTATTTGATTACCAATATATGATTGATTTTTGAATTTGACACTCATACTAGTTTACTAACTTTTGTACTGTAGTATTTTATTGTTTAACAATTTTACTACTACTGCATTTAAGTTTTATTATTTTTGTACTTATTCAATGATCATAAAATTCCTACTCTTATAATTTGATCCTTAGCATGCATATTACTCTTTTACTGTGCTTTGAATTCAGTTAAGGTTTTGGTGACCTACCGAATTTTTTAAGTTCATTATATGTGGTTAAATGATTTCAAGTCAGGACATGGGAACATGAGTGTGAGGTTGATCATGATTCTTCAGGTTCTATTTCTATTTGCATAGTTTTGAATAGTATATATGATTTTTGGGAATGAATACAGATGTGTACGTTGATATTTTAAATTATAGAATATATTGTATTGTTTATTACTAATGGGTGATATTAGATAGCTCTCGTTGTTTATTTAAAAGATAAATAAATAAAACTTCCAATTTAAATTCTAGGACATCACAATTTGTATCAAAGTAAACTTGTTGGAAGAATTGATTGTTACTAGAGCTGTAGAACTTGATTAAGAGTTGGGTAAAATGAGTATTAGTTTATATGCATAATTAAATGACATGTGATAGAATAAATTGTATGATTTTTTATAAGTTTTGATTTGATTTGAGTTTTGATCGTGCAAATTTGCTTTAATTTGATTTTATACTTGAATCATTAAGGAAAATGTCGGGGACGACATTTTCTTAAAGTGTGTAGATTGTAATAACCCGTGTTTTAACTTTGCCAAACTTTTTTGGAGTCATTATAACTCCAAATCGCAAATCATTTTTGTAATGATATTTTGAATAAAGTATTTTACTTATATGAATTTTTTGATAATTTTTGGATACTGATAAAAATCTTTTAGGAATTTGTACATGTCGGTACAAGTGAGAATTTCAAAACCTTCAGGTGTCCGTTTTGCAAACCGATTTCACTGATATTTTTTTAAATAACAGGATTTATTTTATAAATGTTTTTTTTATAACTTTTTAGTTCTAAAATAATTTATTTGAATTTTATACTAAAGAATTAATTTAATTAAATAATAAATATTATATTATTATATTATTATAAATATCTCATTCCACTATAACTTTTATTTAAAAACCAATTAATCTTAAGCATTCAGCTAAACAAAGAATTTTTTTGAAGAAATTGAGAAATGTGAGAGGAGAGAGAAAGAAAATTCTTGGATTTGAAGGCCACGGTGCGATTTTCGTCTGTTGGGCCAGTTGGGATATTTACTCATTGTTGTAAGAAACCTTTACATTATTTTTTATTTCAAAGATTTTGTATTTTCGATATTTTTCTCATCAAATTTATATTTTTGTTACAAAAAAACTTAAATAACTTTGTTTTGACAAAACTTTCACCAAGTAACTTTTTATATGTTATAGAGATCTTAATTATGAGCATTTTGAGTATTTATTTGAAATTTTTCATGAGGTGATTTTAAAAATATAGTAAATTTTATCTACCTAGAAATTTATTTTAATATCTAGAAATAGTATTGTAGTAGAATAAAAATCTTAAAACATCATTTTATACAATTCCTAGTATTTTAGTAATTTTTTAAAAATGTACATTTATTTCTAATAGGATTCTTTGTTGTCTACCATTATGACATTTTTGCATCTTTTTAATTAAACTCAATTGTGTATTATTTGTTGCAATACATTAAAAATGGATGTGAATATGTGCTTGAGTAATAACTGGTCACTATTATTGTTATAGTATTATGATAATAATATGTGTGTATGAAACAAACAAATAAAGACTAGTTGACATGTTGGTTGGAGACTAATTGACATGTACAGGATAGTGAGCCAATGGATTTTTCTTTAAATATTATGGTTTGGTGTTATCCTCTACTAATTCACATAATACATTAATTGAGAGTTATAAGGAGATCATTACTATGTCGATGGGCAAATAGTGATGACTGTATTTACTGAGCTAACAGTTTACTAACATTGATACTAACACTGAAAAATATTGTGATAGCTATGACTTCTTACTTGTTTAATGTGACTACATAAATGCATGTTCTTGAGACAATTTTCTTATTATTATACGAATTTATTATTAATGCACGAATTTACTATTATTGTATTACTCTATTGCTCCTCCCACATGATTATTACTGTTACTGATATAGATACAGATACTATTTGATACTACTGATTCATTATATTGATATTATGCATATGATATACTGAGCATGTAATATAAAATACCTGGATAGTATGGATACACTCTCATATAAATTTATTGCAGTAATTGATTTTGACAGTCTTTATTTTGATTTGATGTTTTATTTGATTACGGAGATATAATTGATTTATGGATTTGACACTTGTACTAGTTTACTAGCTTTTGTATTGTAATATTTTATTGTTTACAGATTTTACTGCTATTGTATTTGGATTTTATTATTCTTGCACTTATTCAATGATCATATAACTACTAGTCCTATGATTTGATTCTTAACATGCATATTGCTCTTTTACCATGTTTTGAATTCAGTGATAAGTTTTGATGACCTGCTAGGCTTTTAAGCTCATTATATGTGGTTAAATGATTTCCTGTCAAGATAAGGGAGCATGTGTGAGGTTGATCAGGATTTTTCAGGTTCTGTTTCTTTTTATTATAGTCCTTAATAGTGTATAAGATTTTTGGGAATGAATATATATGTGTACGTAGATGTTTTAAATTATAGAATATATTGTATTGTTTATTACTGACGGATGATATTAGATAGCTCTGATTGTTTATTTAAAAGATAAATGAACAACCTAGATTCTGAATCATCACATCCTATAAGTAAATTAAATTTCACTTAATTCCAACACCCATAAATTATTCTAAAACAATATTGTATTGTCAATTTCATCTGCCTCCTCCCTTCAATCAATGCATCATTCAAAAAAAGTCAAAAAAATTGAAAATCAAATGCGAATAACATTTGTTACATTTCACACCCACACATCATATCATAGAATTTCAAACATATCAAGCTGTGAAAGTTTTTTCTTTTCTTCTTCTTTATTTTATTTCATTTAGGTAAATTAAAATAAATTCATACAGACATCACATCATAATCATTTCTCTCTTTCCTAATAAGCCGGCTCAAACTAGTAGAATAAAGCTTCGAGCTCTCAAGCTTGAACTTGATTAAGGTTTCGTTTGGAACGGCTTTCTTATTGCTTCTTAAAGAAGCTTTTTAGTATTAAAATTTTAATTTTTGGACTAAAAAGCCGCTTTAAAAAGTAGTAAGAAAGCCATCTCAAATGAAGTATAACTAATCAAGACAAAACTCAAGCCAGAGATGACTCGAGCTCGACTCGACTCATTTACACCAACCCACTCACAATCTACAATCACCATCCAACAATACTCTCCAAGGACTAAGCCACAGATCGATCACCGTCGCCTCCATCCTCAACCTTCCCACGAAGAGCCTTCTCTTCTCCTCCCTCATGCTCATGCGCCACATCATAAGTCACATGAACTCCAACCAGCACATAGTAAAGCAACATCAACCCACTGCATATCCCAAACCTCACAAAGGCGTCCCCACCCAACGACCCCATCAAAAACAAGTTCGTCCCTATCGACAGCGCCGGCAGCCACGGCACCATCGGCACTCCCCACACCTTCGGCTCCCTCGCCTTCGGCACAAACAACCACATCCCCAATGTCCCCGCCACCCATAGCGGCACCGTCACCAGATACCCAACCCAGCCCCCCGGCCTCAACCCCCAATAAGCCGAAGTCCCCGCCGAAGCCAAAATAATCAAAATCAAACAAACAACGAACTTTACCAAGTCCTTCTTCGTCGAAACGCCTCTAACGTAATAACGCCGGACGAGCAGAGCGGTGGCCATCATCATGAAGATAAAGAGAGTGCTTATGGAGAGCAGGCTGGCGAGGATATGGAGGCTGGAGAAGAAGGCGATGATGGCGCTACCGATAGTCATGAGGAGAGTGGCGTAGATGGGAGTGGCAGTTTTGGGGTGGACCAGAGCGAAGAAAGGGGGGATGATGTGGCTGCGGGCAATGTGGGTGGTGTAGCGGGCGGTGCCGATGGCGCCGACGAGGAGGACGGTGGTCATGCCTTTGAGGGCGCCGAGGGCTACGACGTATTGGGCCCACCGCATTCCGACGTTGCGGAAGGCGACGGAGTAGGCGGCGTTGGGGTCGATGGCGGTGTACCTGTTGAGAGTTTCAATTTTGATGAGAAAGGCTCTGAATTAAATTGAAAAAATATATATATTGAGATTAACTTTGTTACATATAGCTTTTAATTAAATGATAAAATTAAATCAAAATTAAAGGAGTTTAAAAGACTTGGCATTTGTTTAATAAATAAATATAATCTAAAAAGTAAAAAATTACTGAAAATAGTAATAAATGGAGAATTCTAAAAGTATTTAATTTTTTACTTTATATAATATTTTTTTTAAAGTTTAAATGATATTAATGGGATTGTTAGGATCACTTTTATTTCTGGTCTTACTTTTAAAATATTAAAAACACTTCACATTTATTTTTAAAAAAACATTTTTTGAATAAAAAATAATTATATTTTGTTATCTTTTTATATATTTTACGAAAAAAAGAAAGTGAGCCCAAATATAACTTAAATGTTTATGTGTTGAATATTTATTCTTTTAAATAAAAATTAAATAAGAAGTCAATGTTCAAATGATTTAAGCAAAGAAATAAATTACAAGAGATGCCATTATTTCATGTTTATTAAATGGAAAAAAAATCATTTTAATTTATATAAAATAAGAAAAAAAAAATCTTTTTAATTGATTTGTTGAACTTTACTTCAATATAAAGTAACTTTTTAGGAGTAAAATAGATATCATATTTACATGATAATTGATTTATTTTAATTAAATTAAAAAGCTAAACCGAAAAAAACGAAAATTATCACCGTGTTATTATCATAATTAATGTATATTTTTAATACATAGTCTTTGTAATATTTATTGAGTTAGAATTTTGTCAAATAAAAATATATAATAATATGATATTTGTTTTCTTCAAAATATTTAATGTATATAATAAAAATATAAAAAATAAATCATATATTATCAATAAATAAAACATTACTCTTAATATAATATTAATATATAATATAATAAATAAGACTTATTCAAATGAAAAATATATTTTCCTTTTATTACCACTGGCCCACTAGCTATATATTTTAATCTTCATTTACTTACAAATTACTATCAATAATAAAATCCTCAATCCTCCTAAGCTTTTTAGCATTATATAAATATTTCAAAAAAATATTATTTAATATTAATGCAATAGTAGAAAAAATCTAATAAAATGAATGATTCTTTAGCAAAAAAAGTCAAATAAAAATTTAATCAATGATGGTCTCAAAGTCATTGTCTTAATTCAAAATAAATATAATTTACAAAATATGATAAAAAATTAGTGAATTTACATATATACCATTTAATTACCAAATATTACATACCAAACATTACTTTTTTTATATTTAAATATTGAAATCTATATTTTCATACATATTCTAATATAATAAAAAAACTAAAGTATTATAAAATAAATATCCAAATTTTAATATTAAAAAATATAAATACATATAAATATTATTAAATTAAAAAGAATATAATTTATTATTCTAAAATTTATATTAAGATTAGCATAGTATTTAAATATTATATATAATATTAAATTTAATATAAATTTTGGCAGATATTTTTTCAATTTTTGAAGTAAAAAAAAAAATTGCAAGATTACCTCTGCATCATACCGAGCGCCAGTGCCATCAAGCAATAGATAACAGTGATGATCGACATAGAGCCGAGTAATCCCAACGGAATATCTCGCGACGGATTTCTCGTCTCCTCCGCCATCGTCGCGATATTATCGAACCCGCCGTACGCAAAATACACTATCGCCGCCGCGCGGAAAACCCCCTCCACGCCGAAAGGTAAAAACGGCGATAAGTTCTCCGTTTTCGCGTGAGCAAATCCGGCGATTATTACAAATGCTATTACCACGACGTGAATCGCCGACGCCACCCAGTTGAAGTAAGACGTCTTCTTGGTGCTCAGCATGGCCGCCGCCGCCGTCACGAACAGCACAACGACGGCGATCGGATCCAACAGATTGAAATCCTTGGCGAGATTGGTGTGTATTCTTAGGGAATTTGGGGGTCTATTTATCAGAGTAGCGAGATAGGAAGTCCAAGCCCTAGAGACGGCTGCTCCGCCGATTATGTTTTCGAGGATGAGATTAGCGGCGGCGATGAAGGCGGCGAAATCGCCGAGTTCGACGCGGAGGTAGGCGAAGGAGCCGCCGGCGACGGGGATTTCGACGGCGAATTCGGTGTAGCAGAAGACGGAGAGCATGGCGGAGATGCCGGAGATGACGTAGGAGAGGATTATGGCGGGGCCGGCGTGTTCGTGGGCTTCTTGGCCGGTGAGGACGAAGATTCCGGCGCCGATGACGGAGCCGAAGCCGAACCAGGTGAGATCCCACCAGGTGAGAGTGCGTCGCATATCGTTTTCGCTGCGGCGGCGGACCTCGCCGAGTTCGTTGGCGTCGGTGGAGCGGCCGACGAGGCGGTCGTAGATGCGGTGGGGGGTTTGAGAGAGGGCGGAGCGGTAGGCGGACCAGCTGCGGAAGGAGGGTTCCGGGAAGAAGTCATCGTGGCGGAATCGCCAGTAGGATTTCGGCTGGAGATCTTCCTTTGAATTTTCCGCCATGATTGGTTTTGGAGTGGAGGAAGGGGGCTAAGTTTTCCACAAAGGGGATAGTGTTATTGGCATTTTATAAGGAATTCCTACTACTAAAACGAAACGAGTGATTTTTTTATGTTTGATTTAATTAAAAAAAAATAATATGAAATAAAATTTTGATTAATTTTAAATTTAATTTATAGTATTTTTTTATATATTTATTGTGTGTGGAGCATGCAAGATAGTAGGGTAATTGAAGAGATTATTACGGGCAGAAGTCAAATATTTTTGGAGGCGAATCAGGAGCTGTCATGTCATGCAATGTACTGTGCGGTTCGATCGAGAATTTGGGTTAAAAATTGGATCATAAACCGATTCTATTGGATTGGGCGGTTTGATCATGAATCGGTCGAGTTACCAATCCAATCAAATTTGAAATTCATATTTGCATCAAACAGGCTCGAACTTGTTTGAATCGCTGGTTCGACTAAAAAACCATCTAACCGATATCGATTTTGTCAAAACGGTCGGTTCTATAAAATATTTAATTTATTTTAATTAAATTTTAAATAATCTATTTTAGTTTATTAAATATTTTAAATTTTAAAAAAAATTAATAAATATGAAGATGAATTCAACCATGATATATGCATGCTATCTCACATAACATGCTTTGTTGTAAGGTGTGTGTATTTTGTACTATATAAAGACAACTGCTTCAAACTCCCCTATGATGTGGGATTACAATATATACATAAATACCGTATAAGTTAGAATGTGAATTTGGGTTGAGTTGGGTTAGGCTGCGAAATTGGGTTAGTTGGATTACAAAATTTTTAACTGTGTATTATAAATTTATATAATATTTAAGATATCATTTACTTGTTTATTTGGTCCTAGTCCTTCGAGGAGAGGAGACTGGATGTGACACCCTATGCTTTATGAAAAGATTGAAATCTTTAACCCATAATTAAACTACTCAATCACTAACGAAGACAACCATAGCTACTATAAAACCCAAATAATAAAACACTGAACATATTTCGTTTCATCAAAAAATATATATTAATCCAGCTTACCAATCATCTCTACATCAAAATAATTAAAATTGGATTACAAATTAATACCTTAATAGCTTAAACTCAGAAGATCCAATCTTTACACTTTTCTACCATGCTCAACATTTACACTTTCTTGAAAAATTAAAAAGAACATAATGAGTAAAATTTATACAATGACTTGTTACGAATAAATAAAATAATAACAAAAGGTGAGTCATGATTTTAAGTTCTGACTTATAACTTGGACGCCACTTCCACGTAGGGTTCAAAGGGTTTAGATGCATCACAGAATCATTATTATCAGGGGTCTTCTTTCACTTGACTTTCTCATTTCACAAAGGTTTATTCAGAATTTAGGAATTATTAACATTCGGTTCAGAAAATTATTTATACTCGATTTATAGGAGGATTACAATATATAAGAAAATGATTAAAATGCACGTGTACTATTGTCTACTTATAACTCTACTTTCACTTATACATCCCTTTAACCTCCCACACATGTCCCTAGTAAGTGGTATACTAGAATCAGAAAAAAAAATGCCATATAACTTCCCACACTCATTGTTAGCAAATGTAGTAGCCCGATTCCATGTTCAAAAAAATTGCTCTATGAGCGCTACAATGCCATGGTTGGCGGCACCACGGCATTAAGTTCTCAAGTTTTTTGGGGAAAATGGATTTGAGTGAGCGCTGCGGTGTTGGGTCTCAAGTGAGGATATTATGGGAGAATAGAAAAAAATTAATGAACTTTATAAGTGGCCTCTACTCTACATATATTTTCAATGATTTTGAATTTAATATATTTTTTCTCACTTGATATTGATATAAAGGTGAAATCTTTTATTTTAATGAACTTTCACCATGTAATTTCTAATGTGGTAGATATCATTATTATGAGTAATTTGGCTGGCTTATATTTTATTTTTATAAGATGGTTTGGTTTATATAACATTTTAATTAAAATAAATAGAGAAATATTGAGTGCAAAATAATCAGGAGCTAATGTACTGAATCTGATATGAGATATATGACATGTATGACATGCATATGGTTACAGTTCATTTGATCACTACAGGAAAAACGTCGAAATCCGGCGGTTTTTTCCGGCGGTTACGCTAGATTAACCGGCAGTTTTATGTATTACCGGCGGCTTTACGGCGGTTTTCCCGCCGCCGGAAAAAATGGCGTAGGAAACTTCTACCGGCGGTTTTTTACCGGCGGTGTATACCGCCGGTGACAACCGGATTTGGAACCGGCGGTTTGCCGGCCGTTACGCCGCCGGTTATCTGACCGACGACTGACCGACGGTCAAATTACCGACGGTCTTCCAGCGGTTTAGGTGGGCGTCGTTTGTTTCTTAAACTGCCGGCAAGCGCCGGTAGACCGCCGGTTCATTTATGGCGATAGCCGGCGGTCGAGCCGTCGGTATTCCCGACGATCTAAACCGTCGGATGTCCACCGTAGCACCGCCGGTGGCCGTCCGTAACCACCGGTAATAAACCGGCGGTGTAATGCCATTACCGGCGGCTTCTCATTGGCCGTCCGGTATCGTCGTTTTCGGCGGCCAAACCGCCGGTTAGCCGCCGGAAACCTGTAGCACCTGCAAAAAAAAAAATTGACAACATCCCCTCTATTTGAGAGAGGTTCACCCTAAAGTCTAAACCTGCAGAAAAAGCAAGATATGTTGGGCAACATGCCGCTATATTCATCAGAACCATAAATTATAAATACAATCACAAGCTCATCATAAGATTACAATCACAAGTTCACAAGTAAGTTCATGATAATGTTACAATCACAAGTTCAGAAGTTCACAAGTTCTAATTAATACAATCATCAAACATAAAAAATATCTAATCATCATCTGTATCCTCACTGTCTGCAGATGGCTGCTCCTGTTGTTCCTTCTTCCTCTATTTTTTAGCTCTGTAGGATTGCAACTCTGCTTGCATTTCATTCTGAATCTTTCTCATTTCTTCAATTTCTCTAGATTGAACCCTTTTCATCTCTTCAATCTCTCTAGTAAGCGCTGCAACCCTCTCGCTTACAGATTCTTCAGCTCCACTTGGATCATGAAATGCAGAGGTGTATGAACTGCCCTCAATAGTAAAAGCCTGTGAACCCATGCCATATACCCTCCCCCTCTGTCTTCCACCAACAACTTCTGACCATGTCTGATACTCAGAAATGTGGGCTGATCCAGAAGATGATCCCTCGCCAGTGGATTGCCGACTTTCTCTAGCTCTTACGAAATCATCCTGCGAGTTACAATTAGTTTTATTAAAATAAATTTTTATTCTAAAACTCCAAAAAATTTTACTCACATGAGCCTTCTTAGACTTCTCATTAACCCGCTGATGGTCAGCTTGATGTTGATGAGTTCTTTTATGCAACTCCAATATCTCTCTTCTTGGATAGTCATTTGGACGTTGAAGCAAACATCACCCTACATAGTTATGAAAACATTTATTAGAATATAACAATCTGTATGCTTTTTGTTGATGTTATTCTTCTAGTTGATAAGACTAGAGAGGGGAGTTGAAGGTAAACTTGAATTATGGATGTCAATCTTAGAGTCTAAAAGTTCTATAAGATGGTGAGACATGCAATGCTTTATGGTGCCGAATGTTATCCATTAAATGACAAGCATAATACTAAGTTAAGTGTTGCAGAAATGTTTAGGACTGGCTATAAAGCCTGTTTGTTAAGTGAGCTATATGATAGTCAGATTTCGTTTTCACTTGACCAACTTGTGGTCTTTGGACCAACGTAGTTTACCCAATTCTTTCTAGAAAATATGACTGGTTGGCTAAGATAACTTGATTGTTTCCTAGTCAATTACAATTAAGGATTGATGATGACTTTGTGGTTTATTCACAGGGTTATATATCTGCCTGTTCAGTGCACTCTAAGAATTTTGGCTTAAGGGGATGAAACGGGGTGGTGGATGTCTGGTAGCCAGTCCAGCATTCGGGTGGTAAGCGAAAGCTTGTCTAACTTACACCTCTAAACGGAATGATGGATTTCGCATATATAGACAACAACTTCTTGTTCTTTCAACATATTGAGAATTTAGTTGTGTTATTTCTAGATTAGAATTGTTAGTTATTTCTAGTTCATTAGTTAGATGATTCATCTCTTTCTATTATTCAGAAACTACAATTTATGAGTGATGTAGATACGTTTGGTACCTATCTATCATTATCTATAAAACTTAGAGTATATAGTCTTCTATTGTAGTTTAGTTTAGATATATATATATATTATATATATATATATATATATATATATATATATATATATATATATATAAGTAACACTGATTGTAGCACCACATATTCCCCAAGTTAGTATCAAACCACATCAATGTGTAGGAAAGTAAATACATACACCACAAAATTGCCTCTAACCTAGGTTAGAGTTGTTTATCATAGCAAGCAAATCTAACACTAAATGGCTTATACTAAATGTCACAATCAACAATTTTGATTTACCCTAAAAAAAAATTAGATCTACCAAAATGATTACAACATTACCTCTTGCTTTACTATCTAAATCATCCAAAATAACTTTAACACTTGCAAATGTCTAGTGAGAATAAATAATCAAAGAAAAAACATAAAATATACCTTAAAATAGAAATCTAGGGTTGAAAAATTGAAGTCGGCGGTCGGACTAGGTCAGCGAGGTCGAACGTCGGAGTGGCGGTCGGATCTGGGTCGGCAGTCAGAGAAGTTTCGTCGGCGGCGGTCGGAGATGCTTCGTCGGTCGCGGTCGGACGAGCAGAGGCGAGCGGAGGAGAGGGAAACGAGAGAGAAAGAACGAGGAAGAATGAAATGTGAGTTGTGGGCCTGGTCGTTTTAGGGCACTGACCGGCGATTTTCTGGCGGTCCAAACCGCCGGTACAAAATTACTTATCAACGGCGGTCCAGGCCGCCGTTAAACCGCCGGTTAATATTGATATCCGGCATTTTTCCGGTGGTTTTTGGACCGCCGTTAGTACCGGCGGCTTAACGTACAAAAAACACTGGTAGGCCGCCGTTAAAAGCCGGCGATTAAACCGCCGGTAACACCGGCGGTCCATAAATTGCCGGTTAGAACCGCCGGTAATAGCCATTTTTCCTGTAGTGGATATAACATGTATTTAGCATAATACATACACATTGATGAGCATATTGGATAGATTTATATGTTATGATTGTTGCATATGATATGTACATGATGTTTATTATTATGATTTACATGATATGAAATGAGTGTAAGAATAAGTAAAATGTATGAATTGATGTGATATATGAGATGGATGGGGATTGATACTGATATGATTGAGAAGATTGTTGACTGATATGTGAATACCAAGAGACTGATGATGGATATGATTGATAAGACAAATAACACTAATGAAATATGATAGATAAGATCTAAGATAGATGATAGATATGATAAATGATGGATATAATTATATTAGCAAACTTTAATATACCCTCAGGTGCATTAAAGCTGTTCATTATCTTAATTGTTTAGTCAAAAGTTTCCTTCATTTTGGATTCATCTTTTAGTTTGTGCTTGGTCAGTTAAACAAATTTTTTTACTAAAACACCTATGTAATGCATATTCAATTACTTGTGCCTCATATATTCATATATGTAACTCATGTTCATGAATGCAACTTAAGACTTTTATACACTACCCCTTTTTTTCTGCTGATAAGCTCTCATTATAATTCAATTATTCTAATTACCATTGCACTTGCTATGATACCACTCTGTCACATCCTAGAATTTAAATTTGAAAGAATCATAACTTTTTGTCCTTTTAATCATTCAACCAGAGCTTACAGTTCTATATGAATAAAGGAATACATGAATGTATTCACATTCATTTAATATTTATAATTGATACAAGCCTAAAATGACATATGTATAATAGTCATGATAAAATTAAACCAGTCATCGATATGAATACATCATGACAATAAAAAAGAAGTATAATGCATGCAGAAATAAAAGCTAAGCCTCATATGACCCAAATCACACCAAGCTTCTCACTCTTACCTAAAAATATGTAAAAATTACATAATGAGCATAAAAACTTAATAAGCTATCAATATCTATAATTGAAATCAATGCACAACATATAAGCAAATATATCCATATAAACAGCCATCTATCACATATACGAAGAGAATTTGGAACTCCATCGAACAACCTATATCGAGCTTTCATAACAACATTTAAGTATAATATTATCAAAATTAAGCAATCTTGGCTCAATTGATTTTTTTTTTTTTTTTTTTTTTTTTTTTTGAGACTTTGGAATTGACTTTAAGCATACCAAATATGAAATTCATTTGGTCTTCCAATTAATATCCTAACATTTTCAACTATGGTTCAAGTGCTTGATCTAAGGTCATTTGGAATCAAATGAGACAACTTTTGGTATCGTTAGTTTTGCCTCAACGAGATGTTCAATTCGACTATAAGTTTGCTGAAATTAGAGTTAGCATGATCCTGAATTTAATTTTGAAAGTTTTGAATTTAAATATGCATCAAGATTTGCGCCCAATCAAAGCAATTTTAAATGATGTAACAGTATTCAAAAGTCATTGATTTTGATTGAACTCCGAATACATAGCAAGTTGAATCCATTGCTACTGCTCATCACAACCTGCCACCATGATCACCAATTCATCACCATTATCATTGAGCACCACCTATCACAGCTACCACCTGCCACCAATCTTTGCCACTCTGTCACCCACTACTGTCATAGTTGCTTGACGCCATTACTCATCACCTGCTCGCCATCATTGACCACAATAATCGGGCTTTACACTTCATTCATTTTATTTGAATCAAATTAAAAAAATCATATTCTTTAATTTTATCTTCATTCATGTAACTCTACATATTTTAAATACAATGTATTCTTTTTATATTCTATTCCATTAATTTTCCAACAAAACAACCGGCAGCAAAAATTTGAAGGATTCAAAGCGTCAAACAAGAATTTTTTTAAAAAAAGTCTTAGGAATAAGATAAATTTTAAAATTATTAAAATAATCCAAATTTTAAATATGAATTTTAAAATTTGGATTTAACTTTTAAAATTTGTAATACAAAAAAATAAATTTGGATTTTGGATGCCATTTTATAGCATAAAAAAATATTTGTTTCATAATTTTCACACAAATATTTAGAATTTTTTATCAAATATTTTTTACTCTTTATTTAATTTTTTTTTATAAAAATCCATTAAGAGTTCTAAAATGTTTTTGTTTTTTCCTCACATGCACTCTTCAAAAAGGCCAATTTGATAACTTTGGCAGCAATTAAATTAATTAAACTATCTGAAACCTTCAGTATGCCCAAATGCCACTAGAACAATGTGGCACAATATTAGATCTACCTCAATTAATTATATTTAGGGGTGTCAATTCGGGTTAGCAGGTAGAGTTGAAGTCTGAACCAAAATTGACTCAACTTGAATAAAGTTGATTCAACCCGACCTATTTATCATACGAGTCAAAATATTTAACTCGAACCTAACCTAAATATGACTCGTTTGACCCATTTATCATATACATCCTGCAATATTTTAAATCAACAAGACCCATTTAACCCAAGTACATCTTATTCAATCAGAACTCGAATGATAATCAGATCAATTTTGAATTTTCGGATCAGCTCCAATCTGATCAAAAAATTAATCAGATCAAGATTTTAAACCTAAACCTACACGATAATAAATCAGGTCAATTCGGATCTAAATTTTTTTAGTCGGGGCTCGCATCAGATTATCAGATTGGATCGTTTATTTGCACCCTTAATATTTCTTAATTTTCTAAGGCTTTAATTAGTACTTAAGTAATCACTTTAAAGGATAATCCTATTGTCATCCTTTGAATCTAGGCTTTTACATACCTCAGTTAACAATTTTTTAAGATGACCAAAAAAAAAAACATTGCAAAATCCTATTGCTCAGCTTATTTTGAACTGTTAGCCGGCTTTATTTGTAATTATTCAAATGTTTATGGACTTTTTGGCATGTATTTGCTGTTGCTGAGCTTGCATTGGATTATTAGGAGACTTTGCTGGTCGCTATTGGTCGATGACTTTGGGGAAGGATAATGAAAACTGAAAAGTACCATTTGGCTATCACTCAACAGTCCAAAATAAATGCTTTAAAATCAATATTTTTGGATAAAAATGTTTTTTATTTTATTTTTAAATTCACATCAGAATTATATGTGTTATTTAATAATAGAAAGTCCAAAAGAAAAGCTTGTACGAAGATCCAACATATATAAATAAAAAATATCGGAGGATCATAATTAGACGTAATTGAGTGATGATGGTCGGATGATCATAGTTGCTGAAATGATTGGTAGATCGTAATCAGGCAAGAGTTGCTGAATGGTCAGTATCAGACAACAATAGTTGGTATGTTGGAGGATTATAATTGAGCGAAATTAGTTAAAATAACATAACTGTGGATGATGGTCCTAGGGTTCTAATATATCAATGATAGTCAGAGGGCTGTAGTCAGACAATAGTGGTGAGGAGAACGTAATTAGCAACAGCGGTTAGATGTCTGTAGTTGAGGAACGGTGTTTAGAAGATCATAGTTGATTGGTAGATCGTAATCAGGCAATGGTGGTTGAATGACCATTATCAGTCAACAATTGTCGGAGGATTATAATTGAGCGATAATGATTAAAAGAACATAACGGGGGATGGTGGTCAAAGGGTTGTAATATATAAATGATAGTCAGAAGGTTCTAAACGGACAATAGTTGCGATGAAATATGCCCGAACTTCAAAGCTATTGAAGAAGGAAGGCATTACCATAATGTTTGTGACATTAACTATGAAAAATATATCGTGTATTGGAATATGGAATGTTAAGGTATTAAGGTTATCATCAGACAATGATATGCTGACAACTTAAGTTTTGTTTGGGACGACTTTTTTGTTGCTACTTGAAGCAACTTTCTATTAAAAAAAAATAAATTTTTGTACTAGAAAGCTGCTTTAAAAGTAGTAAGAAAGTTGTTCCAAACTAAGGCTTCGTTTGTGACGGCTTTCGTACTCTTCTTAAAGCAGCTTTTTTGTCCAAAATTTTTAATTTTTACACTAAAAAAGCTGCTTTAAGAAGCAAAAGAAAGCCGTCCCAAACGTAGCCTAAGGATGGTTTTTTTACTGCTTCTTAAAGAAGTTTTTTAGTAAAAAATTTTAATTTTTGTATTAAAAAACTATTTTTAGAAGTAGAAAAAAACTGTCACAAATGAAACCTAAGTATTAGCGGGAAGCAAATAACATTTTGATCATGTAAATAAATTTTTTATTTTTATTTATCAAAAATTATATATTATATTATCACATCAATTTACACAAAGCAAACGTTGACATTTTGTACTTTTTGACAGAATTATATACTCATTTACTGAGTATTTTTTTGTAAATTCTTAAATATTTATGTCAATATTTGATTAGAAGATAATAAAAGAGACTGTTTGGACAAATTTGCAGAGCATTTTCATATTTTTTAAAGGTATTATTCTTTCAAGAAAAATGTATATATTTTTTAATTAATTACTTTGAATTTCACAATTTGAAAGAATGCATTTGGGATAATGTTTTCTTTATTTTATTTTATACGTAGATGAAATATTTATATTTGACGATAATTTTTATTGATGTTTTCAAAAAAAATTTATAACGAGAAAAAATATTTCATAATTAAAATTTTTAGTAGAGAAAATGTTAAGAAAATCATTATATAAGTTTCAAATAAAATTTAATAATACTTCAATAATTTAAAATTTTATATTTCATGTATATACCTATCTTAAAGACAAAATTTCAAAATGGCTAACCTCATCATGCAGGGTCGGGGTTTAAGTGAGCCGAGCAATCTCACATGATAGCGCAAACTCGGCTCGTTAAGAGCTCACAAGTCAAGTTTATTGTGAGCGACGAGCTCAAACTCGAGCCTGTACTCAAGTCCATATGCAATATTGGAGCTCAAGCAAATCAGAACTCGACTCATAAGCTCTTTGAGCTATTCGATTAAGGTTTCATTTGGGACGGCTTTCTTATTGCTTTTTAAAGCATCATTTTAGTACAAAATTTTAATTTTTGTACTAAAAACTAGTAAGAAAGTCGTCCCAAACAAAGCCTAAGAAAAATATATTTAAATTTAAATTTTAAATTAGCATTATATAATATATTTTAACATGTTTTAATTATTTCTATTATTTTATTTATATATTAAAAGTAAAAATTAAAAAGTTAATGTAAAACTAAAAAATCGAGCTCAACAATTGAGTCCCAGTCGAGCTTTCCAAATGAGTTAAAGCAATCGAGCTAGTTGAGCCTAAATTTTTTTAATGAACTGGTTTAAGCTTAATAAATGAGCTCAAGTCGAGATCAAACTCGAGTTCGAGCTTAGTAAGATTTAAATGATCTTGGTTTGACTAGGCAGGTATTTGAGTCGATTTAACTCATTTACTCCCCTAATGCAGACTAATTATTGTGCATTTGTGGACCACAAGTTATTGAAGGAGAATCCCAACAGCTAAGAACAAATAATATCTCCAAATTAGCCAAATAGAAGATTTATTGTTCATTTTCAATTGTAAGCGCTAGAAAATTTGAGTCAGTAAAGTGTATTTTATATCTCAAAGTTATACAAAAATTCAGAACGCATAGATAGAAGTAGTAAGATCAAAGATTTTTTACGTGAAAAATCTAAAAAGGGAAAAAACCAATGGCATGGCCCAGATGAAAAATCCATTATAAATCCGATAATACAAGAATTCCTCTCTCCTTACAATTGATGAAAAAGTTAACTATTTTAGAATAAGATGTTTGATTTCTCTTATGGAGTTTAACATAAATCAAATGTACATAGATGAACAATTAACTAGAAGATTTGATTTCTTAATAGGAATTATAAAAATGGCAGACAACTATACCAAACAACAATGTTAAATATTGTTTGAATTCTAAAGATAGTGGTATGATGGAAATCATTGATGACGATGTTATTTATCAATGACAATAACTGGTGGTGGTCATTAGCAGTGATAGCTAGAAAATACAATAGAGCTCTTTAGAATTTTATTCTCCTTCTCTCAAGTGGAGAATGTGGTTGTATTTATTAAGATTATTAAAATCGGACCTGACCAGCCGATTCAATAGGGAACCAACCAGTCAGCTAATTAAATTAAATATGAATTATATTGTTTATAAAGTATGATTTTAAGCATCCAACTAATTCTTAGTTTAATATTTGATATGTATGACATGATGAGTCTCACTACAGGGAAAATAGCTCCGACAGAATTTCCGGTGGATTTCCAACGGAAGAATTTTTGGCGGACTTTCGACGGATTATTTAGAAACATTTCCGGCAAATTTTTAAGCAGATTTTACGGCGGATATTTTTCTGACAGATTTTCCGGCGGATTTTCCGACGAATTATTTAAATCTTTGAAACATAATTTATTCGTAATTTAATTCATTAATAATTTTATAGTTTATTTTAATTAATTATTATTTAAATAATATATTTTAATTATTTATTAATTTAATAACATATTTTATTTAATTACTAATTAAATAATTTATTTTGATTATCAATTAAATTAATAAACTTAAATAAATAAGTTTAAATTTAAGTATTATGTCAGTTTATAATATAAATAAAAAAAACTACTAACGCGCGCCCGTGCGGGCGGGGGGGGGGAGGGGGGGTTGCGGGTTCGATTCCAGGGTAGACAGGGCTCTAGGGCAGGGGTTGCGGGAGCGGGCTCACCTGCACGGGTTGCTAGTGGTTGGGCGCGGGTTTGATTCCCATGGCATACAGGGCTCCCAAGCATGGGTTGCGGAAGCGGGCTCACCTAGGAGGCCCGTTAGGCAAGGTTCACGGGTCATTTGCACGGGTTGCAGACCCGGACGCGAGAGCGGGCTCACTGCACGGGTTACTGGTGGTAGGTGTCACGACCCAAAACTTGGATCCAATCTTGAGTTAATATCCTGTGCTCCGTGTCGAGCTAATGGTGAAGGAAGAGAGTAATGTATGTACATATAAATTTTGAACATATATTATGATTACATGATACCATTACAGGATGGGTACATATGATGACGACTACACAGATATTTTTTTAAAGTCCACCTAATCTCTTACTTTGTACGGCATCATAGGCATGAACGTTGTGGATCATCATTTTGGGCACATATGTTGGTTAGCTTGCTCTTATTTGATGTGGATTTAATGTATCAACATTATGCCGATTGACTACTTGTTAATTGCACTTTGTTGGGCTTCCTTTGTATGAAAAGTTAGCCTTTCATAAAGTTCAGTGGAAACTATAGATCTATTATACAAATCGTAGTCACTGCAGGGGCATACATAATTGTTGGTGGTATCCCATTGCTCAGTTATACAGATAGTTTAAGAAAGTCATTACTAATGAATATGATTCCAAGCCATTATGATTTTGCTTGCATGTTCTTAAATGAACTCATGGCCTCTCCATGTTGTAATCTTTGAATGAAGGATTTGAATGTCTCATTATGGGATATTTTAAAAGACATCACTTACTGCTGCCACTATTCATTATTTGGTAATCATTGACATCATTTTCATTTGCTTCAACACTTATAGGTTGGGCTAATGGCGTTAACCACTTTGAATATACCACCTAAAAGGATGGGATCTTAAAAGTACTCAGGCAAGGGTATGTCTCTAGTTCATCGATCACTAACACTTGCACATGGCCGAGTTCTTATATTGTTGCATAAAAGTTGGGTACTCGCATAAGCTTAGGCACCCACTAAAACCATCTTCCATAGTCGTTGAAAAGTTGATTGTGCTACACACTGTGCAATAGACATGAGAGTGGGACTATGAAATAAAACACTCTTTAGCAACATAATTATATTTTTCAACCATCACTAGACAAGAATGGATCTTCAACTTTGGTGTTTACTAACCAATAATTAAATAGATGGGCCAGACATATTAATATGAAGTTCGTTGTACTCGTCATGGTGGGCTCTCTTGTGTGAAAGTTCTTCATCTTCCACGTACATGATCTTAATAATTCTTTTAGCTCATCAACATGTACTTGCAAATTTCATCGTTGATGACTATGGGTGGTAGTATATCACACATTATTATAACACGACATACAAGATTAATTGTGTGTGTTGATAATTATATCACAAAATTGAATTTTAGATTTTTTGCAACATATCATAGCATCCGGTTGCAAATACATACACAAATAAATAGATTTTCCTTAGCAAACAAATCTAAATTTTTTTTTTGTTGACACATAGAGGCAATTCTAATATAACTTTTTTTATTGCCTGAATTGCTAAATAACTTATTCCATCCAACACAAATTTTATTTTGTCACACAAACTTTAAACAATACTTGATAAATTTCACAACATGAGCATAATCCTTTGTTAAATTGTGAGCTTATTCTTTGATCTCTTAAAAACTTTTTTTCAAAATTTAGTTATCAAACAACCATATAGACTCTTGAAGTGCTTTGTATATTAAGGTCTGCTAAACTAGGCTTTATTTGAGATAACTTTTTACTACTTTCTAAAGCAATATTTTAGTACAATTTCTATAACTAATTTTTTTCCTAGAAAGCTCTTTTAAAAAAACAATAAGCAAGATGTCCCAAATGAAGCCAAGTCTCCAATAACGGCAACACGACAATAACTATCAATTACATATATATTTATATAAACTATCATATTTTACATATTTATTTTATTTTTTTCACCTTATGTATATAACCGTATTTTAACTTGCCAATTTTTTTATGGAGTCATTATTAGCTACAAAATGCAAATCGTCTTCGCCATGGTATTTGATTGAAGTATTTTACTTAAACGAATTTTTTTTCGAATTTTTTAGGCACCGGTGAAAATCCTTTAGGAATTTATACATGTCGGTACAAAATAAAGATTTGGGACCTTCAGGTGTCTGTTTTACAAACCAATTTTACCGATATTTTTTTTTAAATAACATGATTTATTTATGAATATTTTTTTATAATTTTTTTAGTTCAAAATAATTATTTGTAATTTTATAACTAAAGAATTAATTTAATTAAATATTAAATAAATATTATTATTATTAATTATTATAAATATCTCATTCCACTATAACTTTTATTAAAAACCATTTAATCTTTAGCATTCGGCTAAACAGAGAATTTCTTTGAAGAAAATGAGAAATGTGAGAGGAGAGAGAAAGACAATTCTTGGATTTGAATGTCACGGTGCAATTTTTGTCCATTAGGCCACTTGGGATATTTTACTCATTTCGTTATAAGGAACCTTTACACTATTTTTTATTTCAAAGATTTTATGTTTTTGATAATTTTTTATCAAATTTGTATTTCAGTTACCGAAAAACATGAATAACTTGTTTTCGGCAAAACTTTCATCACATAAAGTTTTTGTTTGTTACACTACAGAAAAACGCCGAAATCCGGTGGTTTTTTCGGCGGTTACTCTATATAACCGCGGTTTTTTTTCATTACCGGCGGCTTGACGGCAGTTTTTGACCGCCGAAAAATCGCGTAGGAAACCTTCACCGGCGTGTTTAGTATGGCGGCGGTGTACCGGCGGCTTAGACCGCCGTTACAGGCGGATTCTTAACCGGCGGTCTTGGCCGTAAGACCGCCGGTTATTTGACCGACGGCTTACCGGCGGTCTGTATACCGACGGTTGTTCCGGCAGTTTAGTTGGGCGTCGTTTGTTTTTGAGACCGCCGAAGGCGCCGGTAGACCGCGGTCTGTTCCGGCGAATGCGGTGGTTCACATCGTCGGTACTACCGACGCTATAAACCGCCGGCGAACCGCGGTAATAAACCGGCGGTGTAATGCCTTTATCGGCGGCTTGATTTTTCACGTCTGGTATCGTAGTTTCCGGCGGCCAAACCGCCGGTTAGCGCCGGAAACCTGTAGCACCTGCAAAAAAAATTGCAGCAATCCCTCTATTTGAGGGAGGTTCACCCTAAAGTCTAAACCTGCAGAAAGAGCAATATATGTTGGGCAACACGCCGTTATATTCACACAATCATATGTTGGGCAACACGCCGCTATATTCATCACAACCATAAATTATAAAATACAATCACAAGCTCATCCATAACATTACAATCACGTTCACAAGTAAGTTCTGATAATGTTACAATCACAAGTTCTGAAGTTCACAAGTTCTAATTAATACAATCATCAAACATTAAAAATATCTAATCCTCATTGTCTGCAGTGGCTGCTCCTGTTGGTCATTCTTCATTGTTTTTTCAGCTCTGTTAAGATTGCAACTCTGCTTGTCTTTCATTCTGAACCTTTCTCATTTCTTCAATCTCTCTAGATTGAACCCTTTTCATCTCTTCATCTCTCTAGTAAGCGCTGCAACCCTCTCTGCTTACATATTCTTCAGCTCCACTTGGATATGAAATGCAGAGGTGTATGAACTGCCCTACATAGCAAAAATCCTGTGAACCCATACCTATACCCTCCCCCTCTGTCTTCCACAACAACTTCTGACCATGTCTGATACTCAGAAATGTGGGCCGATAAGAAGAGATATCTCTCGCTTAGTGGATGCCGACTTTCTCTAACTCGTACGAAATCATCCTGCGAGTTACAATTAGTTTTATTAAAATAAATTTTTATTCTAAAACTCCAAAAAATTTTACTCACATGAGCCTTCTTAGTACTTCTCATCAACCCTGTTGGTCTGATTGATGTTGATGTGTCTTGTATGCAACTCCAATGGTGTTGGCTCTCGACCAGGTGGCTCTTTCTGAAAATTTGTATGCTTAGTTTACTAACATAAATATGTATAAATCAATTCAAACACTTACCGTGCCGCCTATGTTCCTATGTGGTACAGATCCACCAGTTGAAGAGAGCTTCCTAAACCGCCGCAGTCAGATGCTCTGTTTGTTTATTCTGTCTCTCATTTTATGAACTCAGGGGTAGCCCAAGCACTACTCCAATCAGCCCAAACACCCTCTCCAATCCAATTAGGACGCTGCCGGACTTTCTAATGTCCGTGAACAGTCTCTGAGACGGGTCGTCCTCTCCTCTCAAAATTTGATCTGATTCTTGTGCTGTACTCAGGCAACCACATAAATCTTTATGTAAAAATTTAGGCAATAAAAATAGATTAGTACAAAATTAAATCATATATTTGAAATCATACCAAAAAAAACATACCTGAAATTCTCCAAACCACATCTCTAACTGGCTTTGGGATCTTCTTACCAGATAAGTTAAGGAGCATCATATTTATTCTTTATTATATCAAGGATTGAAGCTGCAAGTGACTTTTTTTTTCAATAACATAGTATATATCAAAATAAAAACAACTTAATAACTTAAATTGTAACTTACTATCGCCGTCAGGCTTGATGTATTGACACTTTCAGTTGCTGCTGCAGGCGGACTAGCGCTAACCTCTGTGTGTCTTGATGGTCCACCATGTTCATGCTGCACCGGATAGGGTAGTAATATGGGTAAGGGTAAGGAGGGTGGGGACCAGTGGATGGACCAGCTGCCTGTGATGATGGTGGGGGGTAATATGGATAGAATGGAGAAAGCATGTGTCTATTCTGGAGAGGGAAAGCGAGGACTCGTCGAGCTGGGAGGAGGGAAGTGGCCAGGGTGTTGGAGGTACAATAGGAGGTGGATCTAAATGTCCCTGACCTGCTCTGGATGAGTGAATGTTGAGGCTCCTGGCAGGTGGTGGCGGTGGTGGTGTTGGTAGATCTGGTGGAACTGAAGGCCCCTCACCTACCTCAGCCTGTGTGGGTCTGCTAGCAGTTATTCTTCTTCCGGCGGAACTTTGAATGAAAGTATCACACTCCCTTTATAAATTCAACTGTCAATCCTTTCGACCCGGCAACAATCTGTTATCATCCAATATTTCTCTTCTTGGATAGTCATTTGGACGTTGAAGTAAACGTCACCCTACATAGTTATGAAATGTTTTTATTGATTATAACAACTCGTTATGCTTTTTGTTGATGCTATTCTTCTAGTTGATAAGACTGAGAGGGGAGTTGAAGGTAAGAAAGATGTTCTTTTATATATCTCATGAACATTTAGATACTGATGAGCTGCGGAGATTGAGAGAATCATTGGCGCGAGCTGAAAGAGAGATGATACAGATTATCTATAAAAATATGTTTACGACGTATGATTTATCGTCCGATTTGAATCCGTTGCAATTCCGCCACAAAACAGATTTGCGATGGAATTATTAAGCTTTGCGACGATTATTCATTGGAACTTGATGACTTCTTTATGCAGTGAATTGAGGTCTATCCAAGTTTATCAAGAATGAATGATTGTGAGGGGGTCGAGAAGGAAAAGAAGGCAAATAAAGTTGAAGTAGTATTATCAACAATTATTGAATTAGGTTTATTATGGAGGAGGAACTTCAACATGTGTGGGGGGCCTGTACAAAGTCTTCAAATCAACCATCTTTATTTTGTTGTGTGATTGGGAATTTGTAAGCTCCATCATGAGAAAAGGTGGATAGAAGTTGCTCAAAATTTGAAAAAAAAAGTATTTGACCCTCAAATACTCATCAGGAATGGATGAAAAATGACATTCAAAACACCCAATCACATCTAGAAATAGGCTATGGTGACAATGAGATGTTGTGATGAATTTTATAAGCTTTATCACTAAGACCCTAATATTTTACCACAAATTATTTTTATTCATTGATTAAAAAAATTTGACCAAATCTGAATATGGATTCATTATTTTTTGCAATTAAACTTGAATAACAAAATCCATTAATTCATACACAAATTCAAAACTAAAATAACTAGATCAATTATGTTAACAATACACATTCAAAATAGTGTAAGGTTCATGAGAACCAAAAAAATCAACAATATTTTTTAGAAACATAGGTACCTTAAGTTAAGTTCCCCTATTTTTACAAAATGGATTCTCTGAGCTATTATTAGTGTTTCTATAGCTGTTTAATTATCATTTTTTCATCACTTGTCGTAGGTGGTAGTGGAATGCACAAAACCTAAAAATATTTTTTTATTTTCTCCTAGGAATACACATTCACATACTTCAAAAATTTAAAGCCAAATAACTCTAACACATGCTTATGTCTAGTGAGAAAAATAATCATAAAGAAACATAAAATATACCTTAAAATAGAATCTTGGGTTGAAAACTTGAAGTCGGTCGGTTGGGGTCGGGGTCTAGTCAGGAGGTCGGAAGTGATGGAGTGCCGGTCGGATCTGGGTCGGCGCGGTCGAGCCTTGTCGGTCGGGTCGCGGTCGGACGAGCAGAGGCGAGGGAAACAAGAGAGAAAGAACGCGAGAAAGAATGAAATGTGAGTTGCGGGCCTGGTCGTTTTAGGGCACGAACCGGCGGTTTTCCGGCAGTCTAAACCGCCGGTACAAAATCACTTATCAACGGAGTTCGTCGGCCGCCGTTTAAACCGCCGGTGAAATTAATAATCCGGGTTTGCCGGGGTTTTTGGCGCCGGTAATACCGGCGGTTTAACGTTATAAAAAAACACCGGCAGAACCGCGTTAAAAGACGGCGGTTTTAAACCGCGGCTATAACCGCCGGTAACCCGCGGGTCCTAAACCGCCGGTTGGAACCACCCGGTAATAGCCATTTTTTCCTGTAGTGTATAAAGATTATAATTATGAGCAATTTTGAGCATTTATTTGAGATTTTTCTCATCGATTATTTAAATAAAAAATTAATGTATTTTTGTCTACCTATAAATTTTTTTGACGTCATAAAAATAGTAGTTTAGTACAATAAAAGTCTTAAAACATCGTTTTATACAATTCCTAGTATTTTAGTAATTCTCAAGATGTGCATTTTTTTCTAATAGGATTCTTTGTTGTTTATCGTTATGACATTTCGATATTTTCTTAATTAAGCTCAATTATGCATTATTTGTTGCATGCATTGAAATTGGATGTAGCTAGATATGTCTTGAGTAATAGTTGGTCGCTATTATTGTTATAGTACTATGATAAATAGTGTGTGTGAAAACAAACTAATAAAAAATGATCAACCCATTAGTTGGAGATTGATTGACATATACATGATGGTGGACCGATGAACTTTTTTTAAATTATATGATTTGGTATTACCCTTAATTTACGTGATACACTGATTGAGAGTTAATAGAGAATCATTACTAAGACGACAGACAAAGAATGACGACTCTTGTATGAGTCTGAAACGATTTTTAACATTGATACTAATACTAAAAAACATCGTGATAGCTAAGACTTCTTACTTATTTAATGTTTCTTGAGATAATTTCTTATTGTTGTACAAATTTATTATTACTGCACTAATTTATTTATTGTATTACTCTACTGCTCCTATCACCAATTATACTGTTATTGATATATCTGATCGTATTTAATACTACTAATTCACTATACTATATATGCATGTGATATATATTGAGCATGTGATATATAATAAATAGATAGTATGAATACACTCTCATTATTTTACTACATTGATTATTTGACAGTCTTTATTTTGATTTGATATTTTTATTTGATTACCAATATATGATTGATTTTTTGAATTTGACACACATACTAGTTTACTAACTTTGTTGTAGTATTTTATTGTTTAACAATTTTAATACTACTGCATTAAGTTTATTTTTTTTGTACTTATTCAATGATCATAAAATTCCACTCTTATATTTGATCACTTAGCATAGAACTATTAATCTTTTAATGTGCTTTGAATTCAGTTAAGGTTTGGTGACCTACCGAATTTTTTAAGTTCATTATATGTGGTTAATGATTTCAAGTCAGGACATGGAATGAGTGTGAGGTTGATCATGTTCTTCAGGTTCTATTTCTATTTGCATATTTTGAATAGTATATATATGATTTTTGGGAATGAATACAGATGTGTACGTTGTATTTTAAATTATGAATATATTGTATTGTTTATTACTAAAGGGTGATATTAGTAGCTCTCGTTGTTTATTTAAAAAGTTAAATATAATATTCTTCCAATTTAAATTCTAGGACATCACAATTTGTATCAAAGTAAACTTGTTGGAAGATTGATTGTTACTAGAGCTGTAGAACTTGATTAAGGTTGGTGTAAAATGAGTATTAGTTTATATGCATTATTAATGCATGTGAATAGAATAAATTGTATGATTTTTTATAGTTTTGATTGATTTGAGTTTTGATCGTGCAAATTTGCTTTAATTTGATTTTATACTTGAAATAATTAGGAAATGTCGGGGACGACATTTTCTTAAAGTGTGTAGATTGTAATAACCCGTGTTTTAACTTTGCCAATTTTTTGGAGTCTTTATACTCCAAATCGCAAATCATTTTTGTAATGATATTTGTATAGTATTTTACTTTATGAATTTTTTGATAATTTTGGATACTGATAAAAATCTTTTAGGAATTTGTACATGTCGGTACAAGTGAGAATTTCAAAACCTCAGGTGTCCGTTTTGCAAACCGTGATTTCATCTATATTTTTTAATAACAGGATTTATTTTATAAATGTTTTTTTTTATAACTTTTTAGTTCTAAAATAATTTATTTGAATTTTAACTAAAGAATTAATTTAATTAATAATAAATATTATATTATTATATTATTATAATTATACTATTCCACTATAACTTTTATTTAAAAAACCAATTAATCTTAAGCATTCAGCTAAACAAAGAATTTTTTTGAAGAAATTGAGAATTGTGAGAGGGAGAGAGAAAGAAATTCTTGGATTTGAAGGCCACGGTGCGTTTTCGTCTGTTGGGCCAGTGGGATATTTACTCATTGTTGTAAGAACCTTTACATTATTTTTTATTTCAAAGATTTTGTATTTTCGATATTTTTCTCATCAAATTTATTTTTGTTACAAAAAAACTTAATAACTTTGTTTTGTACAAAAATTTCACCAAGTAACTTTTTATATGTTATAGAGATCTTAATTATGAGCATTTTGAGTATTTATTTGAAATTTTTCATGAGGTGATTTTAAAAATATAGAATTTTATCTACCTAGAATTATTTTTTAAATCTAGAAAATAGATTGTAGTAGAATAAATCTTAAAACATCATTTTATACAATTCTAGTTTTTTAGTAATTTTTAAAAATGTACATTTATTTCTAAAGGGATTCTTTGTTGTCTACCATTATGACATTTTTGCATCTTTTAATTAAACTCATTTGTGTTATTTGTTGCAATACATTAAAAATGGATGTGATATGTGCTGAGTAATAACTGGTCCTATTATTGTTATAGTATTTGATCAATAATATGTGTGTATGAAACAAACAATAAAGACTGTTGGCATGTTGGTTGGAGAATAATTGACATGTACAGATAGTGAGCCAATGGATTTTTCTTTAAATATTATGGTTTGGTTGTATCCCTCTACTAATTCACTTAATTACATTAATTGAGAGTTATAAGGATCATTACTATGTCGATGGGCAAATAGTGATGACTGTATTTTACTGAGCTAACAGTTTACTAACATTGATCTAACACTGAAAAATATTGTGATAGCTATGAATTCTTATTTGTTTAATGTGACTTACATAAATGCATGTTCTGAGACAATTTTCTTATTATTATACGATATTTTTATTATGCACGAATTTACTATTATTGTATTACTCTATTGCTCCCTCCCACATGTTTATTACTGTTACTGATATAAGATCAGATACTATTTGATATAATACTGATTCATTATATTGTATTATGCATATGTAATGAGCATGTAATATAAAATACCTGGATATGGATTACACTCTCATATAAATTTATTGCAGTAATTGATTTTGACAGTCTTTATTTGATTTGATGTTTTATTTGATTACGGAGATAATTGATTATGGATTTGACACTGTAATAGTTTACTAGATTTTGTATTGTAAATTTTTTTGTTTACAGATTTTACTGCATTGTATTTGGATTTTATATTCTTGCACTTATTCAATGATCATATAACTACTAGTCCTATGATTTGATTCTTAACATGCATATTGCTCTTTTAACCATGTTTTGAATTCAGTGATAGTTTTTGATGACCTGCTAGGCTTTTTTAAGTCATTATTTGTGGTTAATGATTTCCTGTCAAGATAAGGGAGATGTGTTAGGTTGATCAGGTTTTTCAGGTTCTGTTTCTTTTTATTATAGTCCTTAATAGTGTAATAGATTTTGTGGAATGAATATAATGTGTACGTAGATGTTTTAAATTATAGAATATATTGTATTGTTTTTTACGAGGATGATATTTGATGATCTGATTGTTTATTTAAAGATAAATGAACAACCTAGATTCTGAATCATCCATCCTATAGTAAATTATTTCACTTAATTCCAACACCCATAAATTATTCTAAACAATATTGTATTGTCAATTTCATCTGCCTCCTCCCTTCAATCAATGCATCATTCAAAAAAGTCAAAAAAATGAAAATCAAATGCGAATAACATTTGTTACATTTCACACCCACACATCATATCATAGAATTTCAAACATATCAAGCTGTGAAAGTTTTTTCTTTCTTCTTCTTTATTTTATTTCATTTAGGTAAATTAAAATAAATTCATACAGACATCACATCATAATCTTTCTCTCTTTCCTAATAAGCGGCTCAAACTGTAGAATAAAGCTTCGAGCTCTCAAGCTTGAACTGTTTATGGTTTCGTTTGGAACGGCTTTTTATTGCTCTTAAAGAAGCTTTTTAGTATTAAAATTTAATTTTTGGACTAAAAAGCCGCTTTAAAAGTAGTAAGAAAGCCATCTAAATGAAGTATAACTAATCAAGACAAAACTCAAGCCAGAGATGACTCGAGCTCGACTCGACTCATTTACACCAACCAACTCACAATCTACAATCACCATCCACACAATACTCTCCAAGGACTAAGCCACAGATCGATCACCGTCGCCTCCATCCTCAACCTTCCCACGAAGAGCCTTCTCTCTCCTCCCCCTCTGCTATGGCCACATCATAAGTCACAATGAACTCCAACCAGCACATAGTAAAGCAACATCAACCCACTGCATACCAAATCACAAAAGGCGTCCCCACCCAACGACCCCATCAAAAACAAGTTCTCCCTATGACAGTGCCGGCAGCCACGGCACATCGGCACTCCCACACCTTCGGCTCCCTCGCCTTCGGCACAAACAACCACATCACCCAATGTCCCGCCCACCCACAGCGGCCCGTCACCAGATACCCAACCCAGCCCCCCGGCCTCAACCCCCAATAAGCCGAAGTCCCCGCCGAAGCCAAAATAATCAAATCAACAAAACAACGAACTTTACCAGTCCTTCTTCGTCGAAACGCCTCTAACGTAATAACGCCGGACGAGCAGAGCGTGGCTCATCAATGAGATAAAGAGAGTGCTTATGGAGAGCAGGCTGGCGAGGATGATGAGGAATGGGGCTGGAGAAGAAGGCGATGATGGCGCTACCGATAGTCATGAGGTGAGATGGCGTAGATGGGAGGTGGCAGTTTTGGGGTGGACCAGAGCGAGAAAGGTGGGATGATGTGGCTGCGGGCAATGTGGGTGGTTTGTAGCGGGCGGTGCCGATGGCGCCGACGAGGAGGACGGTGGTCATGCCTTTGAGGGGCGAGGGCTACGACGTATTGGGCCCACCGCATTCCGAGTTGCGGAAGGCGACGGAGTAGGCGGCGTTGGGGTCGATGGCGGTGTAACCTGTTGAGTGTTTCAATTTTGATGAGAAAGGCTCTGAATAAATTGATAAAAAAAAATATATATGAGATTAACTTTGTTACTATAGCTTTAATTAAATGATAAAATTAAATCAAAATTAAAGGAGTTTAAAGACTTGCATTTGTTTAATAAATATATATAATCTAAAGTAAAAAATTAACTGAATAGTAATAAATGGAGAATTCTAAAGTATTTAATTTTTTATTTTATAATATTTTTTTTAAAGTTTAAATGATATTAATGGGATTGTTAGGATCACTTTTATTTCTGGTCTTACTTTTAAAATATTAAAAACACTTCACTTTATTATTAAAAAACATTTTTGTAATAAAAAATAATTATATTTTGTTATCTTTTATATATTTACGAAAAAAGAAAAGTGAGCCCAAATATAACTTAAATGTTTATATGTGGATATGTTTATTCTTTTAAATAAAATTAAATGAGAAGTCAATGTTCAAATGATTTAGCAAAGATATAATTACAAGAGATGCATTATTTCATGTTTATTAAATGGAAAAAATCTTTAATTTATATAAAATAAGAAAAAAAATCTTTTAATTGATTTGTTGAACCTTACTTCAATATAAAGTAACTTTTTTGGAGTAAAATAGATATCATTTTACATGATAATTGATTTATTTTAATTAAATTAAAAAACTAAACCGAAAAAAACGAAAATATCACCGTGTTATTATCATAATTAATGTATATTTTTAATACATAGTCTTTGTAATATTTATTGAGTTAGAATTTTGTCAAATAAAATATATATAATATGATATTTGTTTTCTTCAAAATATTTAATGTATATAATAAAAAAATAAAAAATAAATCATATATTATCAATAAATAAAACATTACTCTTATATAATATTAATATATAATATAATAAAATAAGACTTATTCAAATGAAAAAATATTTTTTCTTTTATTACCACTGGCCCACTAGCATATATATTTAATCTCATTTACTTACAAATTACTATCAATAATAATCCTCAATCCTCTAAGCTTTTAGCATTTATAATATTTCAAAAAAATATTATTTATATTAATGCAATAGTAGAAAAAATCTAATAAATAATGATATGATTCTTTAGCAAAAAAAGTCAAATAAAAATTATATCATGTGGTCTCAAAGTCATTGTCTTAATTCAAAATAAAATATAATTTACAAAATATGATAAAAAATTAGTGAATTTACATATATACCTTTATTACCAAATATTACATACCAAACATTACTTTTTTTATATTAATATTGAAATCTTTATTTTCATACATATTCTAATATAATAAAAAAACTAAAGTATTTAAAATAAATATCCAAATTTTAATATTAAAAATATAAATACATATAAAATATTATTTAAATTAAAAAATATAATTTATTATTCTAAATTTATATTAAGATTAGCATAGTATTTAATATTATATATATATTAAATTTATATAAATTTTGGCAGTATTTTTTCAATTTTTGAAGTAAAAAAAAAAATTGCAAGATTACCTCTGCTCATAACCGAGCGCCAGTGCCATCAAGCAATAGATAACAGTGATGATCGACATAGAGCCGAGTAATCCCAACGGAATATCTCGCGACGGATTTCTCGTCTCCTCCGCATCGTCGCGATATTATCGAACGCCGTACGCAAAATACACTATCGCCGCGCGCGGGAAAACCCCCTCCACGCCGAAGGATAAAAACGGCGATAAGTTCTCCGTTTTCGCGTGAGCAAATCCGCGTGCGATTATTACAAATGCTATTACCACGACGTGAATCGCCGACGCCACCCAGTTGAAGTAAGACGTCTTTAGTGCTCAGCATGGCCGCCGCCGCGTCACGAACAGCACAAGACGGCCGATCGGATCCAACAGATTGAAATCCTTGGCGAGATTGGTGTGTATTCTTAGGGAATTTGGGGGTCTATTTATCAGAGTAGCGAGATAGGAAGTCCAAGCCCTAGAGACGGCTGCTCGCCGATTATGTTTTCGAGGATGAGATTAGCGGGCGGCGATGAAGGCGGCGAAATCGCCGAGTTCGACGCGGAGGGCGAAGGAGCCGCCGGCGACGGGGATTTCGCGGCGAATTCGGTGTAGAAGAGACGGAGAGCATGGCGGAGATGCGGAGATGACGTAGGAGAGGATTATGGCGGGGCCGGCGTGTTCGTGGGCTTTGGCCGGTGAGGACGAAGATTCCGGCTCCGATGACGGAGCCGAAGCCGAACCAGGTGAGATCCCAGGTGAGAGTGCGTCGCATATCGTTTTCGCTGCGGCGGCGGACCTCGCCGAGTTCGGTGGCGTCGGGTGGAGCGGCCGACGAGGCGGTCGTAGATGCGGTGGGGGTTTGTGAGGGGGGTGAGCGGTAGGCGGACCAGCTGCGGAAGGAGGGTTCCGGGAAGAGTCCATCGTGGCGGAATCGCCAGTAGGATTTCGGCTGGAGATCTCCTTTGAATTTTCCGCCATGATTGGTTTTGGAGTGGAGGAAGGGGGCTAAGTTTTCCACAAAGGGATAGTGTTATTGGCATTTTATAAGGAATTCCTACTACTAAAACGAAACGAGTGATTTTTTTATGTTTGATTTAATTAAAAAAATAATATGAAATAAAATTTTGTTAATTTTAAATTTAATTTATAGTATTTTTTTTATATTTTATTGTGTGTGGAGCATGCAAGATAGTAGGGTAATTGAAGAGATTATTACAGGCAGAAGTTGAATATTTTTGGAGGCGAATCAGGAGCTGTCATGTCATGCAATGTACTATGCGGTTCGATCGGAAATTTGGGTTAAATTGGTCTAAAACGTTCATTGGATTGGGCGGTTTGATCATGAATCGTCGAGTTACCAATCCAATCAAATTTGAAATTCATATTTGCATCAAATAGGCTACGAACTTGTTTGAATCGTGGTTCAATAAAAAAACATCTAACAGATATCGATTTGTCGAAACGGTATTATATAAATATTTATTTATTTTATTTAAATTTTTAAATAATATATTGTAGTTTATTAATATTTTAAAAATTTAAAAATATTTTAATAAATATGAGATGAATTCAACCATGATATATGCTGCTATCTCAACATACTGCTTTGTGTAAGGTGTGTGTATTTTTGTACTATATAAAGACAACTGCTTCAAACTCCCCTATGATGTGGGATTACAATATATACATAAATACGTATAAGTTTGAATGTGAATTTGGGTTGAGTTGGAGTTGGCTGCGAAATTGGGTTAGTTGGATTACAAATTTTTAACTGTGTATTATAAATTTAATATTATTTAAGATTCATTTACTTGTTTATTTGGTCCTAGTCCTTCGAGGAGAGGAGATGGATGTGACACCTCTATGCTTTAATGAAAAGTTGACTCTTTAACCCATAATAAACTACTCAACACTAACGGAGACAACCAGAGCTACTATAAAACCAATAATAAAACATGAACATATCTTTCATCAAAAAATATATATTAATCCAGCTTACCAATCATCTCTACATCAAAATAATTAAAATTGGATCAAATTAATACCTTAATAGCTTAAACTCAGAAAGATCCAATCTTTACACTTTTTACCATGCTCAACATTTACACTTTCTTGAAAATAAAAAGAACATAATGAGTAAAATTTATACAATGATTGTTACGAATAAATAAAATAATAACAAAAGGTGAGTCATGATTTTAAGTTCTGACTTATAACTTGGACGCCACTTCCACGTAGGGTTCAAGGGTTTTGTGCATCACAGAATCATTATTTCAGGGGTCTTCTTTCACTTGAATTTCTTATTTCACAAAGGTTTATTCAGAATTTAGGATTATTAACATTCGGTTCAGAAAATATTTTTACTCGATTTATAGGAGGATTACAATATATAGAAAATGATTAAAATGCACGGTACTTTTGTCTACTTATAACTTACTTTCACTTATACATCCTTTAACCTCCCACACATTTCCTAGTAGTGGTATACTAGAATCAGAAAAAAAAGCTATAACTTCCCCACATCATTGTTAGCAAATGTAGTAGCTCAATTCCATGTTCAAAAAATTGCTCTACGGCGCTACAATGCCATGGTTGGCGGCACCACGGCACATTAAGTCTCAAGTTTTTGGGGGAAAATGGAGGATTTGAGTGAGCGCGCAGTGTTGGGTCTCAAGTGAGGATATTATGGGAGATAAAAAAAAATTAATGAACTTTATAAGTGGCCTCTACTCTACATATATTTTCAATGATTTTGAATTTAATATATTTTTTCTCACTTGATATTGATATAAAGGTGATATCTTTTATTTTAATGAACTTTCACCATGTAATTCGAATGTGGTAGATATCTATTATGAGTAATTTGGCTGGCTATATTTTATTTTATAAGATGGTTTGGCTTATATAACATTTTAATTAAAATAAATAGAGAAAATATTGAGTGCAAAATAATCAGGAGCTAATGTACTCAATCTGATATGAGATATATGACATATAGACATGCATATGGTTACTGTTCATTTGATCACTACAGGAAAAACGCCGAAATCCGGCGGTTTTTTCCGGCGGTTACGCTAGATTAACCGGCATTTTTATGTATTACCGGCGGCTTTACGGCGAATTTCCCGCGCCGGAAAAAAATGGCGTAGGAAACTTCCACCGGCGGTTTTTTACCGGCGGTTGTATACCGCCGGTGACAACCGGATTTGGAAACCGGCGGTTTGCCGCCGTTTCGCCGCCGGTTATCTGACCGCGACTGACCGTGTCAAATTCCGACGGTCTTCCAGCGGTTTTAGGTGGGCGTGTTTGTTTCTTAAACTGCCGGCAAGCGCGGTAGACCGCCGGTTCATTTACTGGCGGTAGCGGCGGTCGAGCCGTCGGTATTCCCGACGATCTAAACCGTCGGATGTCCACCGTAGCACCGCGGTGGCCGTCCGTAACCACCGGTAAATAACCGGCGGTGTAATGCCATTACCGCCGGCTTCTCATTGGCCGTCTGGTATCGTCGTTTTTGGCGGCCAAACCGCGGTTAGCCGCCGGAAACCTGTAGCACCTGCAAAAAAAAAATGACAACATCCCTTATTTGAGAGAGGTTCACCTAAAGTCTAAACCTGCAGAAAAAGCAAGATATTGTGGGCAACATGCCGCTATATTCAAGAAACCTAAATTTAAATACAATCACAAGCTCATATAAGATTACAATCACAAGTTCACAAGTAAGTTCATGATAATGTTACAATCACAGTTCAGAAGTTCACAAGTTCTAATTAATACAATCATCAAACATAAAATATCTAATCATCATCTGTTCCTCACTGTCTGCAGATGGTGCTCCTGTTGTTCCTCTTCCCTCTATTTTTTTAGCTCTGTAGGATTGCAACTCTGCTGATTCTTTTCTGATCTTTCTATTTCTTCAATTTCTCTAGATTGAACCATTTTCATCTCTTCATCTCTCTAGTAAGCGCTGCAACCCTCTCGCTTACAGATTCTTCAGCTCCCTTGGATCATGAAATGCGAGGTGTATGAACTGCCCTCAATAGCAAAAGCTGTGAACCCATGCCATATACCCTCCCCTCTGTCTTCCACCAACAACTTCTGACCCTGTCTGATACTCAGAAATGTGGGCTGATCCAGAAGTGATCCCTCGCCAGTGGACTGCCGACTTTCTCTAGCTCTTACGAAATCATCCTGCGAGTTACAATTAGTTTTATTAAAATAATTTTTATTCTAAACTCCAAAAAATTTTACCACATGAGCCCTTCTTATGACTTCTATTAACCCACTGATGGTCAGCTTGATGTTGATGAGTTCTTTTATGCAACTCCAATATCTCTCTTCTTGGTAGTCATCATTGGACGTTGAAGCAACGTCACCCTACATAGTTTATGAAAACATTTATTAGTTATAACAATCTGTATGCTTTTTGTTGATGTTATTCTTCTAGTTGATAAGACTAGAGAGGGGGTTGAGGTAAACTTGAATTATGGATGTCAATCTTAGAGTCTAAAGTTCTATAAAGATGGTGAGACATGCAATGCTTTATGGTGCCGAATGTATCCATTAAAATGACAAGACATAAACTAAGTTAAGTGTTGCGAATGTTTAGGACTGGCTATAAAGCCTGTTTGTTAAGTGGCTATGATAGTCAGATTTCGTTTTCACTGACAACTTGTGGTCTTTGGACCAACGTAGTTTACCCAATTCTTTCTAGAAAATATGACTGGTTGGCTAGATAACTGATTGTTTCCTAGTCAATTACAATTAAGGATTGATGATGACTTTGTGGTTTATTCACAGGGTTATATATCTGTGGTTCAGTGCCCTCTAGAATTTGGCTTAAGGGGATGAAACGGGTGTGGTGGATGTTGTTGGTAGCCAGTCAGCATCGGGTGGTAAGCGAAAGCTTGTCTAACTTACACCTCTAAACGGAATGTGGATTCGCATATATAGACAACAACTTCTTGTTCTTTCAACAATTGAGAATTTAGTTGTGTTATTTCTAGATTAGAATTGTTAGTTGTTTCTAGTTCATTAGTTAGATGATTCATCTCTTTCTATTATTCAGAAACTACAATTTATGAGTGATGTTAGATACGTTTGGTACATATCTATCATTATCTATAAGACTTAGAGTATATAGTCTTCTATGTAGTTAGACTGTTATATGTTTATATATATATAATATATATATATATATAATATATATATATATATATATATATATATATATATATATATTTAAGTAACACTGATTGTAGCACCACATATTCCCAAGTTAGTATCAAACCCATTAATGTGTAGGAAAGTAAAATACAATACACCACAAAATTGCCTCTAACCTAGGTTAGAGTTGTTTTATCATAGCAGCAAATCTAACACTAAATGGCTTAAACTAAATGTCACAATCAACAATTTTGATTTACCCTAAAAAATTTGATCTACCAATGATTACAACTTACTCTTGCATTACTATATCTAAATCATCCAAAATAACTTTAACACTTGCAAATGTCTAGTGAGAATAAATAATCAAAGAAAAAACATAAATATACCTTAAAATAGAAATCTAGGGTTGAAAAATTGAAGTCGGCGGTCGGACTAGGTCAGCGAGGTCGGACTCGGAGTGGCGGTCGGATCGGTGTCGGCAGTCGGAGAGTTTCGTCGGCGGCGGTCGGAGATGCTTGTCGGTCGCGGTCGGACGAGCAGAGGCGAGCGGAGGAGAGGGAAACGAGAGAGAAAGAACGAGGAAAATGAAAAATGTGAGTTGTGGGCCTGGTCGTTTTAGGGCACTGACCGGCGTTTTCCGGCGGTCCAAACCGCCGGTACAAAATACTTATAAACGGCGGTCCAGGCCGCGTTATAAAACCGCCGGTTAATTTGATATCGCAATTTTTCGGTGGTTTTTGGACCGCCGTTAGTACCGGCGGCTTAACGTACAAAAAACACTGGTGGCCGCCGTTAAAAGCCGGCGATTAAACCGCGGTAACACGGCGGTCCATAAATTGCCGGTTAGAACGCCGGTAATAGCCATTTTTCCTGTAGTGGATATAACATGTATTTAGCATAATACATACCACATTGATGAGCATATGGATAGATTTATATGTTATGATTGTTGCATATGATATGTACATGATGTTATTATTATGATTTACATGATATGAAATGAGTGTAAGAATAAGTAAAATGTATGAATTGATGTGATTATGAGATGGATGGGATTGATACTGATATGATTGAGAGATTGTTGACTGATTGTGATACCAAGAGACTGATGATGGATATGATTGATAAGACAAATAACACTAATGAATTGATAGATAAGATCTTAGATAGATGATAGATTATGATAAATGTTGGATATATTATATAGCAAACTTTAATATACCCTCAGGTGTCATTAAAGCTGTTCATATCTTAATTGTTTAGTCAAATTTCCTTCATTTTGATTTACTTTTAGTTTGTGCTTGGTCAGTTAAACAAATTTTTTTACTAAAACACCTATGTAATGCATATTCAATTACTTGTGCCTCATAATTCATATATGTAACTCATGTTCATGAATGCAACTTAAGATTTTATACACTCCCTTTTTTTCTGCTGATAAGCTCTCATTATAATTCAATTATTCTAATTACCATTGCACTTGCTATGATACCACTCTGTCACATCCTAGAATTTAAATTTGAAAGAATCATAACTTTTATCTTTTATCATTCAACCAGAGCTTACAGTCTATATGAATAAAGGAATACATGAATGTATTACATTCATTTAATATTTATAATTGATACAAGCCTAAAATGACATATGTTAAATAAGTCATGATAAAATTAAACCAGTCATCGATATGAATACATCATGACAAATAAAAGAAGTATAATGCATGCAAAAATAAAAGCTAAGCCTCATATGACCCAAATCCACCAAGCTTCTCACTCTTACCTAAAAATATGTAAAAATTACATAATGAGCATAAAAACTTAATAAGCTATCATATCTATAATTGAAATCAATGCACAACATATAAGCAATATATCATATAAAGCCATCTATCACTATATACGAAGAGATTTTGGAACTCCATCGAACAACCTATATCGATTTCAATAAAACATTTAAGTATATATTATACAAAATTAAGCAATCTTGGCTCAATTGATTTTTTTTTTTTTTTTTTTTTTTTAGAGACTTTGGAATTGACTATAAGCATACCAAATATGAAATTCATTTGGTCTTCCATTAATATCCTAACATTTTCAACTATGGTTCAAGTGCTTTATCTAAGGTCATTTGGAATCAAATGAGCACTTTTGGTATCGTTAGTTTTGCCTCAACGAGTGTTCAATTGATATAGTTGCTGATAATTAGAGTTTGCATGATCTCTGATTTAATTTGTAAAGTTTTGATTTAAATATGCATCAGATTTGCGCCCAATCAAAGCAATTTTAAATGATGTAACAGTATTCAAAAGTCATTGTTTTGATTGAACTCCGAATACATAGCAAGTTGAATCCATTGCTACTGCTCATCACAACCTGCCACCATGATCACCAATTCATCACATTATCATTGAGCACACCTATCACAGCTACCACCTGCCACCAATCTTTGCCACTTGTCCCCATCTGTCATAGTTGCTTGACGCCATTACTCATCACTGCTCGCCTCATTGACCACAATAATCGGGCTTTACACTTCATTCATTTTATTTGAATCAAATTAAAAAAATCATATTCTTTAATTTTATCTTCATTCATGTAACTCTACATATTTTAAATACAATGTATTCTTTTTATATTCTATTCCATTAATTTTCCAACAAAACAACCGGCAGCAAAAATTTGAAGGATTCAAGCGTCAAACAAGAATTTTTTTAAAAAAGTTTTAGGATAAGATAAATTTTAAAATTATTAAAATAATCCAAATTTTAAATATGAATTTTAAATTTGGATTTAACTTTTAAAATTTGTAATACAAAAAATAAATTTGGATTTGGATTGCCATTTTTAGCATAAAAATATTTGTTTCATAATTTTCACACAATATTTAGAATTTTTTATCAAATATTTTTTACTCTTTATTTAATTTTTTTTTATAAAAATCCATTAAGAGTTCTAAAATGTTTTGTTTTTTCCTCACATGCACTCTTCAAAAAGGCCAATTGATAACTTGGCAGCAATTAATTAATTAACTATCTGACCTTCAGTATGCCCAAATGCCACTAGACAAGTGGCACAATATTAGATCTACCTCAATTATTTATTTAGGGGTGTCAATCGGGTTTGCGGTAGAGTTGAAGTCTGAACAAAATTGACTCAACTTGAATAAAGTTGATTCAAACCCGACCTATTTATCATACGATCAAAATATTTAACTCGAACCTAACCTAATATGACTCGTTTGACCCATTATCATATACATCCTGCAATTTTTTAAATCAACAAGACCCATTTAACCCAAGTACATCTTATTCAATCAGAACTCGAATGATATCAGATCAATTTTGAATTTTCGGATCAGCTCCAATCTGATCAAAAATTTATAGATCAAGATTTTAAACCTAACCTACACGATATAAATCAGATCAATCGGATCTAAATTTTTTAGTCGGGTCTCGCTCAGATTATCAGTTGGATCTTTATTTACACCCTTATATTTCTTAATTTTTCTAAGGCTTTAATTAGTACTTAAGTAATCACTTTAAAGGATATATCCTATTGTCATCCTTTGAATCTAGGCTTTTACATACCTCAGTTAACATTTTTTAAGATGCAAAAAAAAAAACATGCAAAATCCTATTGCCTAGTTATTTTGAACTGTTAGCCGGCTTTATTGTAATTATTCAAATGTTTATGGAATTTTTGGCATGTATTTGCTGTTGCTGAGCTTGCATGGATTATTAGGAGAATTTGTGGTCGCTATTGGTCGATGACTTGGGGAAGGATAATGAAAAACTGAAAAGTACCATTTGGCTATCACATCAACAGTCCAAATAAATGCTTTTAAAATCATATTTTTGGAAAAAATGTTTTTTATTTATTTTTTAATTCACATCAGAATTATATGGTTATTTAATAATAGAAAGTCCAAAGAAAATTGTACGAAGATCCAACATATATAAATAAAAAATCGGAGAGGATCATAATAGACGTAATTGAGTAGTGATGATGGTCGGATGATCATAGTTGTTGAAATGATTGGTAGATCGTAATCAGGAAGAGTTGTGAATGGTCAGTATCAGACAACAATAGTTGGTATGTTGGAGGATTATAATTGAGCGAAATTAGTTAAATAACATAACTGTGGATGATGGTCCTAGGGTTCTAATATATCAATGATAGTCAGAGGGCTGTAGTCAGACAATAGTGGTGAGGAGAACGTAATTAGCAACAGCGGTTATGATGTCTGTAGTGAGGAACGTGTTTAGAAGATCATAGTTGATTGGTAGATCGTAATCAGGCAATGGTGGTTGAATGACCATTATCAGTCAACAATTGTCGGAGGATTATAATTGAGCGATAATGATTAAAAGAACATAACGGGGGATGTGTGGTCAAAGGTTGTAATATATAAATGATAGCAGAGGTTCTAAACGGACAATAGTTGCGATGAAATATGCCCGAATTCAAAGCTATTGAAGAGGAAGGCATTACATAATGTTTGTGACATTAACTATGAAAAATATATCGTGTATTGGAATATGGAATGTTAAGGTATTAAGGTTATCATCAGACAATGATATGCTGACAACTTAAGTTTGTTTGGGACGACTTTTTTGTTGCTACTTGAAGCAATTCTATTAAAAAAAAATAAATTTTTGTACTAGAAAGCTGCTTTTAAAAGTAGTAAGAAAGTTGTCAAACTAAGGCTTCGTTTGTGACGGCTTTCGTACTCTTCTTAAAGCAGCTTTTTTGTCCAAATTTTTAATTTTTTACACTAAAAAGCTGCTTTAAGAAGCAAAAGAAAGCCGTCCCAAACGTAGCCTAAGGATGGTTTTTTTACTGCTTCTTAAGAAGTTTTTTAGTAAAAAATTTTAATTTTGTATTAAAAAACTATTTTAGAAGTAGAAAAAAACTGTCACAAATGAACCTAAGTATTAGCGGGAAGCAAATAAACATTTGATCATGTAAATAAATTTTTTATTTATATTATCAAAAATTATATATTATATTATCACATCAATTTAACCAAAGCAAACGTTGACATTTTGTACTTTTTGCAGAATTATATACTCTTTTCTGAGTATTTTTTTGTAAATTCTTAAATATTTATGCATATTGTGATTGAAGATAATAAAAGAGACTGTTTTTTATATTGAATCTTATAATAAATATCATGATAACATAGGATTTATGTTATCTTTTAATTTAAAATGATCAATTATCTATCATAAAAAAAATTCATGTAACATTAACAATGAGGAAATAATTAATAATAGTACTTGATACATCATGTGCAAGAGAAACAAATATCATAATTAAAAGTCATGAGTACTCACATTGAATGTTTCCAAGCTTCAATATTTTCCAAAACCTCAAGGTTTGCTGTAGATTCCAATACTTTTCTCAACTTAATTATAAAATCTTCCACTGTTCAAATAACATCAATAAGATCTTAAACCTTCAACTCGGAGTTCTCAATTGTAAAGCAACATCAATGATTCCTATTATTCTTACGATGATCTAATTTACTTTAAACATTTCTAAAAATACTACAAACATTTCTATAGAAGAAGTATATTATTAATCATAGCATAAAAGAGTTCTAATCCATTCCAAAACTCCTATTACCCAACTTTAAATCATAATTCAATTTCATTAAATGAGCATTTTAAATGTCATTATTTTTGGATTTAAATTAATCCCAAATTTATAAAGTTCAAATTTTGGTCAAAACCTAGGATTTCCTTTTTCTAACTCTTTATAATTACCTAACTTAATATTAAATGAGATAAATTTTTTGTTTTGCCTAAAACCCTAAATTTGGAAATTTTTATATTTTCATCACCAATTTATGGTAAAACTTTCCCTCTTACCAAACTAATAATTAGGACATAATGATTTTTTTTAATTTTCTTTAAGTAAAATTAGATAATGTAAAATAGTGATAAACTCTAATTTGTATCATTAAGAACCTTTATAAGGCTATTTGGGACAACATTTGTTAAGGAATCTTCATAGAAATCAAAATATGGAAAAACTCTAGTTTTGAAAACCTAAAAATTTTAGAAGAACTTTAAATTTTTGTGGTAAAAAATCATCATTAAACTTTCCCTAAACATTCTTTTTCTAGAATTTCAAGTTTTGGGCAAACCATAATTTTTTTATCATGAAAAATCTAAATGAAAAGAAGGGATTCTAGGTTTAGAAACATACATTTTTCCTTCTTAAACCTTCCCCTTCGATTTCCCCCCAAAGCTACCGCCGAAAACCACTCTGAACCGTCGTGGGAACACCTAGCTCATCGTCCTTTCTCCCTTCTTGCATTCGGCCGAACCAACAAAATGAAGGAATCAAAAGTTTTCAGTCCCTTTGAGGCTATTTGGGCGGTGAAAAGGAGGAAAGGCCAAATTATGCATGTGCCCTTACATGCATAAGAGTTATTTAGAGAAGGGATGAGTTATTTAGTTATTTGGCCTTATATAATCTTTGACAATTTTTAGTTTTTTAATTCATGCAAAATTAATCCTAAGTTCTTTATATAAATCGATCAAAATTTAAATTAGAACTTTATAAAATTTATTTTATCAAATTCTGACAACTTAAAAAATTCATATATTTTCATTGCAGTGCATCACAGCGCGTCGCAACACTATAATTTGACATTTTCGGGTTTAACATACCAGGTCCTTATAAAAGTGTAGTATATAGTGGGATGATATTAAAGAATCATAATCCCATCACCTCGCCTCATCTATAGCAATAACATAGACACATGGAATGTGATAATGCTACGGTTTATTACATGTGCACATGCAAATATCTATACTTTTGATCTTGGCCTTATGTGTCTGACAAGATATGCCAAAAACTTTAATTTCCTGATTGTTTATTATGACAGGCTCAGGGAAATGATGGGCCTCACTTTCTGAGCACTGGAGGCTTATCTTTATGTGTGGAACATAATTTGAGTCACCCTACTCTATCTAGTTAGATGCCTCACCCTAATATTTCAGGAATGATGCAACCAAGTTCTAGTAGATGGTCATTCAGGCCTTCCATCAGCAGTCCATGTAAACGTCTAAGAACTACATTGAAGCATTATGATGCATTTGTCATCATAATACCATAGCAGCGGCCTTCATTGAATAAGAGGGTCCATCTCGACATATCATGTTTGACCAGCTTATCGAATTCATCTCGACATGTGTGTCATTCATGTTTCTAGTTATTTTTGACAAGTCTTGTGTGTCTATCTAAAAGTATGCATATGTCTTTACATTCTCTGACATTGCTTATAAGATCATGGAGCATTTGCAGGAATTAACTCATTGATTCTTAATTTTTTATTCAATAATTGCAAATGCAAGTAGAAATAAGTCACCATTGCCATCGATCCCAACAACCACTTGAAGGGTGCCTCGATACTTGACCAGCAAAAATTTTCTATCCAAGTTATGGATTGGCTGACAGTATCACATCCCTCAATATATACACCACTTGAATATTGTAGATAGTCCCTGTATGGTTGTATGAGTAGCCTATATAAAGCAGAAGAGGAAGCGATGGGAGTCCTCATAATTACTGAAAATGGCTTGAATCACCTTTATGCATGCACCCCATACCTTAACGTACGAGACCTTAATTTAAACTTGGATTCCAATCTTGAGATAATATCCTTGTGCTCCGTGTCGAGCTAATGGTGAAGGAAGAGAGTAATGTATGTACATATAAATTTTGAACTATAATTATGATTACATGATACCATTACAGGATGGGTACATATATGATGACGACTACACAGATATTTTTTAAAGTCCACCTAATCTCTTACTTTGTACGGCATCATAGGCATGAACGTTGTGGATCATCATTTTGGGCACATATGTTGGTTAGCTTGCTCTTATTTGATGTGGATTTAATGTACTCAACATTATGCACGATTGACTACTTGTTAATTGCACTTTGTTGGGCTTCCTTTGTATGAAAAGTTAGCCTTTCATAAAGTTCAGTGGAAACTATAGCATCTATTATACAAATCGTAGTCACTGCAGGGGCATCATAATTGTTGGTGGTATCCCATTGCTCAGTTATACAGATAGTTTCAAGAAAGTCATTACTAATGAATAATGATTCCAAGCCATTATGATTTTGCCTTGCATGTTCTTAAATGAACTCATGGCCTCTCCATGATGTAATCTTTGAATGAAGGATTTGGAATGTCTCATTATGGGATATTGTTAAAAGCATCACTTACTGCTGCCACTATTCATTATTTGGTAATCATTGACATCATTTTCATTTGCTTCAACACCTTATAGGTTGGGCTAATGGCGTTAACCACTTTGAATATACCACCTAAAAGGATGGGGATCTTAAAAGTACTCAGGCAAGGGTATGTCTCTAGTTCATCGATCACTAACACTTGCACATGGCCGAGCTTCTTAATTGTTGCATAAAAGTTGGGTACTCGCATAAGCTTAGGCACCCACTAAAACCATCTTCCATAGTCGTTGAAAAGTTGATTGTGCTACACACTGTGCAATAGACATGAGAGTGGGACTATGAAATAAAACACTCTTTAGCAACATAATTATATTTTTCAACCATCACTAGACAAGAAATGGATCTTCAACTTTAGGTGTTTACTAACCAATAACTTAAATAGATGGGCCAGCATCATTAAATATGAAGTTCGTTGTACTCGTCATGGTGGGCTCTCTTGGTGAAAGTTCTTCATCTTCCACGTACATGATCACATTATATCTTTTAGCCTCCATCAACATGTACTTGCAAATTTCATCGTTGATGACATGGGTGGTAGTATATCCACCATTATTATAAACACGACATACAAGATTAATTGTGTGTGTTGATAAATTATATCACAAAATTGAATTATTAGATTTTGCAACATATCATAGCATCCGGTTGCAAAAATACTCACAAATAAATAGATTTTCCTTAGCAACAAATCTAAAATTTTATTTTTGTATGACACACTAGAGGCAATTCTAATATAACTTTTTTTATTGCCTGAATTGCCTAAATAACTTATTCCATCCAACACAATTATTTTGTCACACAAACTTTAAACAATACTTGATAAATTTCACCAACATGAGCATAATCCTTTGTTAAATTGTGAAGCTTAATTCTTTGATCTCTTAAAAACATTTTTTTCAAAATTTAGTTATCAAACAACCAATATAAGACTCTTGAAGTGCTTTGTATATTAAGGTCTGCTAAACTAAGGCTTTATTTGAGATAACTTTTTACTACTTTCTAAAGCAATATTTTAGTACAAAATTTCTATAACTAATTTTTTTCCTAGAAAGCTCTTTTAAAAAAACAATAAGCAAGATGTCCCAAATGAAGCCCAAGTCTCCAATAACGGCAACACGACAATAACTATCAATTACATATATATTTATTAAACTATCATATTTTACATATTTATTTTATTTTTTCACCTTATGTAATAACCCGTATTTTAACTTTGCCAATTTTTTTATGGAGTCATTATTAGCTACAAAATGCAAATCGTCTTCGCCATGGTATTTTGATTGAAGTATTTTACTTAAACGAATTTTTTTTCGAATTTTTTAGGCACCGGTGAAAATCCTTTAGGAATTTATACATGTCGGTACAAATAAAGATTTCGGGACCTTCAGGTGTCTGTTTTACAAACCAATTTTACCGATATTTTTTTTAAATAACATGATTTATTTTATGAATATTTTTTTATAATTTTTTTAGTTCAAAATAATTTATTTGAATTTTATACTAAAGAATTAATTTAATTAAATATTAAATAAATATTATATTATTATATTATTATAAATATCTCATTCCACTATAACTTTTATTAAAAACCATTTAATCTTTAAGCATTCGGCTAAACAGAGAATTTCTTTGAAGAAAATGAGAAATGTGAGAGGAGAGAGAAAGACAATTCTTGGATTTGAATGTCACGGTGCAATTTTTGTCCATTAGGCCACTTGGGATATTTACTCATTTTGTTATAAGGAACCTTTACACTATTTTTTATTTTAAAGATTTTATATATTTTGATAATTTTTTTTTATCAAATTTGTATTTCTGTTACCGAAAAACATGAATAACTTTGTTTCGGCAAAACTTTCATCACATAAGTTTTTGTATGTTACACTACAGGAAAAACGCCGAAATCCGGTGGTTTTTTCGGCGGTTACTCTATATTAACCGGCGGTTTTTTTCATTTACCGGCGGCTTGACGGCAGTTTTTTTGACCGCCGGAAAAAATCGCGTAGGAAACTTTCACCGGCGGTTTAGTATGGCGGCGGTGTACCGGCGGCTTAGACCGCCGGTTACAGGCGGATTCTTAACCGGCGGTCTTCCGGCCGTAAGACCGCCGGTTATTTGACCGACGGCTTACCGGCGGTCCGTATACCGACGGTGTTCCGGCAGTTTAGTTGGGCGTCGTTTGTTTTTGAGACCGCCGGAAGGCGCCGGTAGACCGCCGGTCTGTTACCGGGCGAATGCCGGTGGTTCACATCGTCGGTACTACCGACGCTATAAACCGCCGGCGAACCGCCGGTAATAAACCGGCGGTGTAATGCCTTTATCGGCGGCTGATTTTTTCCCGTCTGGTATCGTAGTTTCCGGCGGCCAAACCGCCGGTTAGCCGCCGGAAACCTGTAGCACCTGCAAAAAAAAATTGACAGCATCCCCTCTATTTGAGGGAGGTTCACCCTAAAGTCTAAACCTGCAGAAAGAGCAATATATGTTGGGCAACACGCCGTTATATTCATCACAATCATATGTTGGGCAACACGCCGCTATATTCATCACAACCATAAATTATAAATACAATCACAAGCTCATCATAACATTACAATCACAGTTCACAAGTAAGTTCATGATAATGTTACAATCACAAGTTCTGAAGTTCACAAGTTCTAATTAATACAATCATCAAACATTAAAAATATCTAATCCTCACTGTCTGCAGATGGCTGCTCCTGTTGGTCCTTCTTCTTCTGTTTTTCAGCTCTGTAAGATTGCAACTCTGCTTGCATTTCATTCTGAACCTTTCTCATTTCTTCAATCTCTCTAGATTGAACCCTTTTCATCTCTTCAATCTCTCTAGTAAGCGCTGCAACCCCTCGCTTACATATTCTTCAGCTCCACTTGGATCATGAAATGCAGAGGTGTATGAACTGCCCTCAATAGCAAAATCCTGTGAACCCATACCATATACCCTCCCCCTCTGTCTTCCACCAACAACTTCTGACCATGTCTGATACTCAGAAATGTGGGCCGATCCAGAAGATGATCTCTCGCTAGTGGACTGCCGACTTTCTCTAACTCGTACGAAATCATCCTGCGAGTTACAATTAGTTTTATTAAAATAAATTTTTATTCTAAAACTCCAAAAAATTTTACTCACATGAGCCTTCTTAGACTTCTCATCAACCCACTGATGGTCAGCTTGATGTTGATGAGTTCTTGTATGCAACTCCAATGGTGTTGGCTCTCGACCAAGGTGCTCTTTCTGAAAATTTGATGCTTAGTTATACTAACATAAATATATGTAATAAATCAATTCAAAACACTTACCAGTCGCCGCCTATGTTCCGTATGAGGTACAGATCCACCAGTATGAAGAGAGCTTCCTAAACCGCCGCAGTCAGATGCTCTGTTCTGTTTATTCTGCTCTCTCATTTTTATGAACTCAGGGGTAGCCCAAGCACTACTCCAATCAGCCCAAACACCCTCTCCAATCCAATTAGGACGCTGCCCGGACTTTCTAATGTCCGTGAACATGTCTCTGAGACGGGTCGCTCCTCTCCTCTCAAAATTTGATCTGATTCTTGTGCTGTACTCAGGCAACCACCTAAATTCTTTATGTAAAAATTTAGGCAATATAAAAAGATTAGTAGTACAAATTAAATCATATATTTGAAATCATACCAAAAAAAACATACCTGAAATTCTCCAAACCACATATCTCTAACTGGCTTTGGGATCTTCTTCCAGGATAAGTAAGGAGCATCATATTTATTCTTTATTATATCAAGGATTGAAGCTGCAAGTGACTTTTTTTTTCAATAACATGTAATATATCAAAATAAAAACAACTTAATAACTTAAATTGAACTTACTTATCGCCGTCAGGCTTGATGTATTGACGCTTATCAGTTGCTGCTGCAGGCGGACTAGCGCTAACCTCTGGTGGTCTTGATGGTCCACCCTGTTCATGCTGCACCGGATAGGGGTAGTAATATGGGTAAGGGTAAGGAGGGTGGGGACCAGTGGATGGACCAGCTGCCTGTGATGATGGTGGGGGGTAATATGGATAGAATGGAGAAGCATGTGTCTATTCTGGAGAGGGAAAGCGAGGACTCGTCGAGCTGGGAGGAGGGAAGTGGCCAGGGAAGTATGGAGGTACAATAGGAGGTGGATCTAAATGTCCCTGACCCTGCTCTGGTGAATGTTGCTGGCTCCTGGCAGGTGGTGGCGGTGGTGGTGTAGGTAGATCTGGTGGAACTGAAGGCCCCTCACCTACCTCAGCCTGTGTGGGTCTGCTAGCAGTAATCTTCTTCCGGCGGAACTTTGAATGAAAGTTTCAACTCCCTTTATAAATTCAACTGTCAATCCTTTTCGACCCGGCAACAATCTGTTATACATCCAATATTTCTCTTCTTGGATAGTCATTTGGACGTTGAAGTAAACGTCACCCTACATAGTTATGAAAATGTTTATTAGAATATAACAATCTGTATGCTTTTTGTTGATGCTATTCTTCTAGTTGATAAGACTAGAGAGGGGAGTTGAAGGTAAGAAAGATGTTCTTAATTAGTTCTCTCATGAACATTTAGATACTGAATGAGCTGCGGAGATTGAGAGAACAGATTGGCGGAGCAGAAGAGAGATGATACAGATTCTCTCATAAAAATATGTTTACGACGTATGATTTATCGTCCGATTTGAATCCGTTGCAATTCCACCACAAAACAAGATTTGCGATGGAATTATTAAGCTTTGCGACGGATTATTCCATTGGAACTTGATGACTTCTATGCAGTGAATGAGGTCTATCCAAGTTTATCAAAGACTGAATGATTGTGAGGGGGTCGAGAAGGAAAAGAAGGCAAATTAAAGTTGAAGTAGTATTATCAACAATTATTGAATTAGGTTATTATGGAGGAGGAACTTCAACATGATGGTGAGGGGGCCTGTACAAAAGTCTTCAAATCAACCATCTTTATTTTGTTGTTGAGTTGGGAATTGTAAGCTCCATCATGATAAAAGGTGGATAGAAGTTGCTCAAAATAATTTGAAAAAAATATATTTGACACCTCAGAATACTCAACAGGAATGGATGAAAAATGACAATTCAAAACACCAATCACATCTAGAATAAGGCTAATGGTGACAATGAGATGTTGTGATGAATTTTATAAGGCTTTATCACTAAGACCCTAATATTTTACCACAAATTATATTTTAATTCATTGATTAAAAAAATTTGACCAAATCTGAATATGGATTCAATTATTTTTTGCAATTAAACTTGAATAACAAAATCCATTAATTCAATACCACATTCAAAACTAAAATAACTAGATCAATTATGTTAACAACCACATTCAAAATAGTGTACAAGGTTCATAGTCGAACCAAAAAAATACTCAACAATATTTTTTAGAAACAATAGGACCTTAAGTTAAGTTCCCCTATTTTTACAAAATGGATTCTCTGAGCTATTATTAGTTGTTTCTAGCTGTTTAATTATCATTTTTCATCACTTGGTCGTAGGTGGTAGGTGGAATGCACAAACCTAAAAATATTTTTTTTTATAGTCTCCTAGGAATACACATTCACATACTTCACAAAAATTTAAAGCCAAAATAACTCTAACACTTGCTTATGTCTAGTGAGAAAAAATAATCAAAGAAAAAACATAAAATATACCTTAAAATAGAAATCTAGGGTTGAAAACTTGAAGTCGGCGGTCGGTTTGGGGTCGGACTAGGTCAGCGAGGTCGGACGTCGGAGTGCCGGTCGGATCTGGGTCGGCGGCGGTCGGAGAACCTTCGTCGGTCGCGGTCGCGGTCGGACGAGCAGAGGCGAGGGAAACAAGAGAGAAAGAACGCGAGAAAGAATGAAATGTGAGTTGCGGGCCTGGTCGTTTTAGGGCACGAACCGGCGGTTTTCCGGCAGTCTAAACCGCCGGTACAAAATCACTTATCAACGGCAGTTCGGGCCGCCGTTAAACCGCCGGTGAATATTATAATCCCGCGGTTTGCCGGCGGTTTTCGGACGACCGCCGTAATACCGGCGGTTTAACGTATAAAAAACACCGGCAGACCGCCGTTAAAAGACGGCGGTTTAACCGCCGGCTATACCGCCGGTAACACCGGCGGTCCATAAACCGCCAGTTTGGAACCACCGTAATAGCCATTTTTCCTGTAGTGTTATAAAGATTATAATTATGAGCATTTTGAGCATTTATTTGAGATTTTTCACATGATAATTTTAAAAATATAATGATTTTTGTCTACCTATAAATTTATTTTGACGTCTAAAAATAGTAGTTTAGTACAATAAAAGTCTTAAAACATCGTTTTATACAATTCCTAGTATTTTAGTAATTTTCTCAAGATGTGCATTTTTTTCTAATAGGATTCTTTGTTGTTTATCGTTATGACATTTCGATATTTTCTTAATTAAGCTCAATTATGCATTATTTGTTGCAATGCATTGAAATTGGATGTAGCTAGATATGTGCTTGAGTAATAGTTGGTCGCTATTATTGTTATAGTACTATGATAATAATATGTGTGTGTGAAACAAACTAAATAATAAAAATTGATCAACCCATTAGTTGGAGATTGATTGACCTATACATGATGGTGGACCGATGAACTTTTCTTTAAATATTATGATTTGGTATTACCCTCTATTAATTTACGTGATACACTGATTGAGAGTTATAAGAGAATCATTACTAAGACGACAGACAAAGAATGACGACTCTATGTATTGAGTCATGAACGATTTACTAACATTGATACTAATACTAAAAAACATCGTGATAGCTAAGACTTCTTACTTATTTAATGTTCTTGAGATAATTTTCTTATTGTTGTACAAATTTATTATTACTGCACTAATTTATTATTATTGTATTACTCTACTGCTCCTATCACCAAATTATTACTGTTATTGATATAAATACTGATCGTATTTAATACTACTAATTCACTATACTAATATTATGCATGTGATATATTGAGCATGTGATATATAATAAATAGATAGTATGAATACACTCTCATATAATTTTACTACATTGATTTATTTTGACAGTCTTTATTTTGATTTGATATTTTATTTGATTACCAATATATGATTGATTTTTGAATTTGACACTCATACTAGTTTACTAACTTTTGTACTGTAGTATTTTATTGTTTAACAATTTTACTACTACTGCATGCATTAAGTTTTATTATTTTTGTACTTATTCAATGATCATAAAATTCCTACTCTTATAATTTGATCCTTAGCATGCATATTACTCTTTTACTGTGCTTTGAATTCAGTTAAGGTTTGGTGACCTACCGAATTTTTAAGTTCATTATATGTGGTTAAATGATTTCAAGTCAGGACATGGGAACATGAGTGTGAGGTTGATCATGATTCTTCAGGTTCTATTTCTATTTGCATAGTTTTGAATAGTATATATGATTTTTGGGAATGAATACAGATGTGTACGTTGATATTTTAAATTATAGAATATATTGTATTGTTTATTACTAATGGGTGATATTAGATAGCTCTCGTTGTTTATTTAAAAGATAAATAAATAAAACTTCCAATTTAAATTCTAGGACATCACAATTTGTATCAAAGTAAACTTGTTGGAAGAATTGATTGTTACTAGAGCTGTAGAACTTGATTAAGAGTTGGGTAAAATGAGTATTAGTTTATATGCATAATTAAATGACATGTGATAGAATAAATTGTATGATTTTTTATAAGTTTTGATTTGATTTGAGTTTTGATCGTGCAAATTTGCTTTAATTTGATTTTATACTTGAATCATTAAGGAAAATGTCGGGGACGACATTTTCTTAAAGTGTGTAGATTGTAATAACCCGTGTTTTAACTTTGCCAAACTTTTTTGGAGTCATTATAACTCCAAATCGCAAATCATTTTTGTAATGATATTTTGAATAAAGTATTTTACTTATATGAATTTTTTGATAATTTTTGGATACTGATAAAAATCTTTTAGGAATTTGTACATGTCGGTACAAGTGAGAATTTCAAAACCTTCAGGTGTCCGTTTTGCAAACCGATTTCACTGATATTTTTTTAAATAACAGGATTTATTTTATAAATGTTTTTTTTATAACTTTTTAGTTCTAAAATAATTTATTTGAATTTTATACTAAAGAATTAATTTAATTAAATAATAAATATTATATTATTATATTATTATAAATATCTCATTCCACTATAACTTTTATTTAAAAACCAATTAATCTTAAGCATTCAGCTAAACAAAGAATTTTTTTGAAGAAATTGAGAAATGTGAGAGGAGAGAGAAAGAAAATTCTTGGATTTGAAGGCCACGGTGCGATTTTCGTCTGTTGGGCCAGTTGGGATATTTACTCATTGTTGTAAGAAACCTTTACATTATTTTTTATTTCAAAGATTTTGTATTTTCGATATTTTTCTCATCAAATTTATATTTTTGTTACAAAAAAACTTAAATAACTTTGTTTTGACAAAACTTTCACCAAGTAACTTTTTATATGTTATAGAGATCTTAATTATGAGCATTTTGAGTATTTATTTGAAATTTTTCATGAGGTGATTTTAAAAATATAGTAAATTTTATCTACCTAGAAATTTATTTTAATATCTAGAAATAGTATTGTAGTAGAATAAAAATCTTAAAACATCATTTTATACAATTCCTAGTATTTTAGTAATTTTTTAAAAATGTACATTTATTTCTAATAGGATTCTTTGTTGTCTACCATTATGACATTTTTGCATCTTTTTAATTAAACTCAATTGTGTATTATTTGTTGCAATACATTAAAAATGGATGTGAATATGTGCTTGAGTAATAACTGGTCACTATTATTGTTATAGTATTATGATAATAATATGTGTGTATGAAACAAACAAATAAAGACTAGTTGACATGTTGGTTGGAGAACTAATTGACATGTACAGGATAGTGAGCCAATGGATTTTTCTTTAAATATTATGGTTTGGTGTTATCCTCTACTAATTCACATAATACATTAATTGAGAGTTATAAGGAGATCATTACTATGTCGATGGGCAAATAGTGATGACTGTATTTACTGAGCTAACAGTTTACTAACATTGATACTAACACTGAAAAATATTGTGATAGCTATGACTTCTTATTTGTTTAATGTGACTACATAAATGCATGTTCTTGAGACAATTTTCTTATTATTATACGAATTTATTATTAATGCACGAATTTACTATTATTGTATTACTCTATTGCTCCTCCCACATGATTATTACTGTTACTGATATAGATACAGATACTATTTGATACTACTGATTCATTATATTGATATTATGCATATGATATACTGAGCATGTAATATAAAATACCTGGATAGTATGGATACACTCTCATATAAATTTATTGCAGTAATTGATTTTGACAGTCTTTATTTTGATTTGATGTTTTATTTGATTACGGAGATATAATTGATTTATGGATTTGACACTTGTACTAGTTTACTAGCTTTTGTATTGTAATATTTTATTGTTTACAGATTTTACTGCTATTGTATTTGGATTTTATTATTCTTGCACTTATTCAATGATCATATAACTACTAGTCCTATGATTTGATTCTTAACATGCATATTGCTCTTTTACCATGTTTTGAATTCAGTGATAAGTTTTGATGACCTGCTAGGCTTTTAAGCTCATTATATGTGGTTAAATGATTTCCTGTCAAGATAAGGGAGCATGTGTGAGGTTGATCAGGATTTTTCAGGTTCTGTTTCTTTTTATTATAGTCCTTAATAGTGTATAAGATTTTTGGGAATGAATATATATGTGTACGTAGATGTTTTAAATTATAGAATATATTGTATTGTTTATTACTGACGGATGATATTAGATAGCTCTGATTGTTTATTTAAAAGATAAATGAACAACCTAGATTCTGAATCATCACATCCTATAAGTAAATTAAATTTCACTTAATTCCAACACCCATAAATTATTCTAAAACAATATTGTATTGTCAATTTCATCTGCCTCCTCCCTTCAATCAATGCATCATTCAAAAAAAGTCAAAAAAATTGAAAATCAAATGCGAATAACATTTGTTACATTTCACACCCACACATCATATCATAGAATTTCAAACATATCAAGCTGTGAAAGTTTTTTCTTTTCTTCTTCTTTATTTTATTTCATTTAGGTAAATTAAAATAAATTCATACAGACATCACATCATAATCATTTCTCTCTTTCCTAATAAGCCGGCTCAAACTAGTAGAATAAAGCTTCGAGCTCTCAAGCTTGAACTTGATTAAGGTTTCGTTTGGAACGGCTTTCTTATTGCTTCTTAAAGAAGCTTTTTAGTATTAAAATTTTAATTTTTGGACTAAAAAGCCGCTTTAAAAAGTAGTAAGAAAGCCATCTCAAATGAAGTATAACTAATCAAGACAAAACTCAAGCCAGAGATGACTCGAGCTCGACTCGACTCATTTACACCAACCCACTCACAATCTACAATCACCATCCAACAATACTCTCCAAGGACTAAGCCACAGATCGATCACCGTCGCCTCCATCCTCAACCTTCCCACGAAGAGCCTTCTCTTCTCCTCCCTCATGCTCATGCGCCACATCATAAGTCACATGAACTCCAACCAGCACATAGTAAAGCAACATCAACCCACTGCATATCCCAAACCTCACAAAGGCGTCCCCACCCAACGACCCCATCAAAAACAAGTTCGTCCCTATCGACAGTGCCGGCAGCCACGGCACCATCGGCACTCCCCACACCTTCGGCTCCCTCGCCTTCGGCACAAACAACCACATCCCCAATGTCCCCGCCACCCACAGCGGCACCGTCACCAGATACCCAACCCAGCCCCCCGGCCTCAACCCCCAATAAGCCGAAGTCCCCGCCGAAGCCAAAATAATCAAAATCAAACAAACAACGAACTTTACCAAGTCCTTCTTCGTCGAAACGCCTCTAACGTAATAACGCCGGACGAGCAGAGCGGTGGCCATCATCATGAAGATAAAGAGAGTGCTTATGGAGAGCAGGCTGGCGAGGATATGGAGGCTGGAGAAGAAGGCGATGATGGCGCTACCGATAGTCATGAGGAGAGTGGCGTAGATGGGAGTGGCAGTTTTGGGGTGGACCAGAGCGAAGAAAGGGGGGATGATGTGGCTGCGGGCAATGTGGGTGGTGTAGCGGGCGGTGCCGATGGCGCCGACGAGGAGGACGGTGGTCATGCCTTTGAGGGCGCCGAGGGCTACGACGTATTGGGCCCACCGCATTCCGACGTTGCGGAAGGCGACGGAGTAGGCGGCGTTGGGGTCGATGGCGGTGTACCTGTTGAGAGTTTCAATTTTGATGAGAAAGGCTCTGAATTAAATTGAAAAAATATATATATTGAGATTAACTTTGTTACATATAGCTTTTAATTAAATGATAAAATTAAATCAAAATTAAAGGAGTTTAAAAGACTTGGCATTTGTTTAATAAATAAATATAATCTAAAAAGTAAAAAATTACTGAAAATAGTAATAAATGGAGAATTCTAAAAGTATTTAATTTTTTACTTTATATAATATTTTTTTTAAAGTTTAAATGATATTAATGGGATTGTTAGGATCACTTTTATTTCTGGTCTTACTTTTAAAATATTAAAAACACTTCACATTTATTATTAAAAAAACATTTTTTGAATAAAAAATAATTATATTTTGTTATCTTTTTATATATTTTACGAAAAAAAGAAAGTGAGCCCAAATATAACTTAAATGTTTATATGTTGAATGTTTATTCTTTTAAATAAAAATTAAATGAGAAGTCAATGTTCAAATGATTTAAGCAAAGATATAAATTACAAGAGATGCCATTATTTCATGTTTATTAAATGGAAAAAAATCTTTAATTTATATAAAATAAGAAAAAAAATCTTTTTAATTGATTTGTTGAACCTTACTTCAATATAAAGTAACTTTTTAGGAGTAAAATAGATATCATATTTACATGATAATTGATTTATTTTAATTAAATTAAAAAACTAAACCGAAAAAAACGAAAATTATCACCGTGTTATTATCATAATTAATGTATATTTTTAATACATAGTCTTTGTAATATTTATTGAGTTAGAATTTTGTCAAATAAAAATATATAATAATATGATATTTGTTTTCTTCAAAATATTTAATGTATATAATAAAAATATAAAAAATAAATCATATATTATCAATAAATAAAACATTACTCTTAATATAATATTAATATATAATATAATAAATAAGACTTATTCAAATGAAAAATATATTTTCCTTTTATTACCACTGGCCCACTAGCTATATATTTTAATCTTCATTTACTTACAAATTACTATCAATAATAAAATCCTCAATCCTCCTAAGCTTTTTAGCATTATATAAATATTTCAAAAAAATATTATTTAATATTAATGCAATAGTAGAAAAAATCTAATAAAATGAATGATTCTTTAGCAAAAAAAGTCAAATAAAAATTTAATCAATGATGGTCTCAAAGTCATTGTCTTAATTCAAAATAAATATAATTTACAAAATATGATAAAAAATTAGTGAATTTACATATATACCATTTAATTACCAAATATTACATACCAAACATTACTTTTTTTATATTTAAATATTGAAATCTTTATTTTCATACATATTCTAATATAATAAAAAAACTAAAGTATTATAAAATAAATATCCAAATTTTAATATTAAAAAATATAAATACATATAAATATTATTAAATTAAAAAGAATATAATTTATTATTCTAAAATTTATATTAAGATTAGCATAGTATTTAAATATTATATATAATATTAAATTTAATATAAATTTTGGCAGATATTTTTTCAATTTTTGAAGTAAAAAAAAAAATTGCAAGATTACCTCTGCATCATACCGAGCGCCAGTGCCATCAAGCAATAGATAACAGTGATGATCGACATAGAGCCGAGTAATCCCAACGGAATATCTCGCGACGGATTTCTCGTCTCCTCCGCCATCGTCGCGATATTATCGAACCCGCCGTACGCAAAATACACTATCGCCGCCGCGCGGAAAACCCCCTCCACGCCGAAAGGTAAAAACGGCGATAAGTTCTCCGTTTTCGCGTGAGCAAATCCGGCGATTATTACAAATGCTATTACCACGACGTGAATCGCCGACGCCACCCAGTTGAAGTAAGACGTCTTCTTAGTGCTCAGCATGGCCGCCGCCGCCGTCACGAACAGCACAACGACGGCGATCGGATCCAACAGATTGAAATCCTTGGCGAGATTGGTGTGTATTCTTAGGGAATTTGGGGGTCTATTTATCAGAGTAGCGAGATAGGAAGTCCAAGCCCTAGAGACGGCTGCTCCGCCGATTATGTTTTCGAGGATGAGATTAGCGGCGGCGATGAAGGCGGCGAAATCGCCGAGTTCGACGCGGAGGTAGGCGAAGGAGCCGCCGGCGACGGGGATTTCGACGGCGAATTCGGTGTAGCAGAAGACGGAGAGCATGGCGGAGATGCCGGAGATGACGTAGGAGAGGATTATGGCGGGGCCGGCGTGTTCGTGGGCTTCTTGGCCGGTGAGGACGAAGATTCCGGCTCCGATGACGGAGCCGAAGCCGAACCAGGTGAGATCCCACCAGGTGAGAGTGCGTCGCATATCGTTTTCGCTGCGGCGGCGGACCTCGCCGAGTTCGGTGGCGTCGGTGGAGCGGCCGACGAGGCGGTCGTAGATGCGGTGGGGGGGTTTGAGAGAGGGCGGAGCGGTAGGCGGACCAGCTGCGGAAGGAGGGTTCCGGGAAGAAGTCATCGTGGCGGAATCGCCAGTAGGATTTCGGCTGGAGATCTTCCTTTGAATTTTCCGCCATGATTGGTTTTGGAGTGGAGGAAGGGGGCTAAGTTTTCCACAAAGGGGATAGTGTTATTGGCATTTTATAAGGAATTCCTACTACTAAAACGAAACGAGTGATTTTTTTATGTTTGATTTAATTAAAAAAAATAATATGAAATAAAATTTTGATTAATTTTAAATTTAATTTATAGTATTTTTTTATATATTTATTGTGTGTGGAGCATGCAAGATAGTAGGGTAATTGAAGAGATTATTACAGGCAGAAGTTGAATATTTTTGGAGGCGAATCAGGAGCTGTCATGTCATGCAATGTACTATGCGGTTCGATCGGAAATTTGGGTTAAAAATTGGATCAGAAACCGGTTCCATTGGATTGGGCGGTTTGATCATGAATCGATCGAGTTACCAATCCAATCAAATTTGAAATTCATATTTGCATCAAATAGGCTCGAACTTGTTTGAATCGCTGGTTCAATTAAAAAAACATCTAACAGATATCGATTTTGTCGAAACGGTCTATTCTATAAAATATTTAATTTATTTTAATTAAATTTTAAATAATATATTGTAGTTTATTAAATATTTAAAAATTTAAAAATATTTTTAATAAATATGAAGATGAATTCAACCATGATATATGCATGCTATCTCACATAACATGCTTTGTTGTAAGGTGTGTGTATTTTGTACTATATAAAGACAACTGCTTCAAACTCCCCTATGATGTGGGATTACAATATATACATAAATACCGTATAAGTTAGAATGTGAATTTGGGTTGAGTTGGGTTAGGCTGCGAAATTGGGTTAGTTGGATTACAAAATTTTTAACTGTGTATTATAAATTTATATAATATTTAAGATATCATTTACTTGTTTATTTGGTCCTAGTCCTTCGAGGAGAGGAGATTGGATGTGACACCCTATGCTTTAATGAAAAGATTGACATCTTTAACCCATAATTAAACTACTCAATCACTAACGGAGACAACCAGAGCTACTATAAAACCAAATAATAAAACACTGAACATATTTCATTTCATCAAAAAATATATATTAATCCAGCTTACCAATCATCTCTACATCAAAATAATTAAAATTGGATTACAAATTAATACCTTAATAGCTTAAACTCAGAAGATCCAATCTTTACACTTTTCTACCATGCTCAACATTTACACTTTCTTGAAAAATTAAAAAGAACATAATGAGTAAAATTTATACAATGACTTGTTACGAATAAATAAAATAATAACAAAAGGTGAGTCATGATTTTAAGTTCTGACTTATAACTTGGACGCCACTTCCACGTAGGGTTCAAAGGGTTTAGATGCATCACAGAATCATTATTATCAGGGGTCTTCTTTCACTTGACTTTCTCATTTCACAAAGGTTTATTCAGAATTTAGGAATTATTAACATTCGGTTCAGAAAATTATTTATACTCGATTTATAGGAGGATTACAATATATAAGAAAATGATTAAAATGCACGTGTACTATTGTCTACTTATAACTCTACTTTCACTTATACATCCCTTTAACCTCCCACACATGTTCCTAGTAAGTGGTATACTAGAATCAGAAAAAAAAAGCCATATAACTTCCCACACTCATTGTTAGCAAATGTAGTAGCTCAATTCCATGTTCAGAAAAATTGCTCTACGAGCGCTACAATGCCATGGTTGGCGGCACCACGGCATTAAGCTCTCAAGTTTTTGGGGGAAAATGGATTTGAGTGAGCGCTGCAGTGTTGGGTCTCAAGTGAGGATATTATGGGAGAATAAAAAAAAATTAATGAACTTTATAAGTGGCCTCTACTCTACATATATTTTCAATGATTTTGAATTTAATATATTTTTTCTCACTTGATATTGATATAAAGGTGATATCTTTTATTTTAATGAACTTTCACCATGTAATTTCGAATGTGGTAGATATCATTATTATGAGTAATTTGGCTGGCTTATATTTTATTTTTATAAGATGGTTTGGCTTATATAACATTTTAATTAAAATAAATAGAGAAATATTGAGTGCAAAATAATCAGGAGCTAATGTACTCAATCTGATATGAGATATATGACATATATGACATGCATATGGTTACTGTTCATTTGATCACTACAGGAAAAACGCCGAAATCCGGCGGTTTTTTCCGGCGGTTACGCTAGATTAACCGGCAGTTTTATGTATTACCGGCGGCTTTACGGCGAATTTCCCGCCGCCGGAAAAAATGGCGTAGGAAACTTCTACCGGCGGTTTTTTACCGGCGGTGTATACCGCCGGTGACAACCGGATTTGGAACCGGCGGTTTGCCGGCCGTTACGCCGCCGGTTATCTGACCGACGACTGACCGCTGTCAAATTACCGACGGTCTTCCAGCGGTTTAGGTGGGCGTCGTTTGTTTCTTAAACTGCCGGCAAGCGCCGGTAGACCGCCGGTTCATTTACTGGCGATAGCCGGCGGTCGAGCCGTCGGTATTCCCGACGATCTAAACCGTCGGATGTCCACCGTAGCACCGCCGGTGGCCGTCCGTAACCACCGGTAATAAACCGGCGGTGTAATGCCATTACCGCCGGCTTCTCATTGGCCGTCCGGTATCGTCGTTTTTGGCGGCCAAACCGCCGGTTAGCCGCCGGAAACCTGTAGCACCTGCAAAAAAAAAATGACAACATCCCCTCTATTTGAGAGAGGTTCACCCTAAAGTCTAAACCTGCAGAAAAAGCAAGATATGTTGGGCAACATGCCGCTATATTCATCAGAACCATAAATTATAAATACAATCACAAGCTCATCATAAGATTACAATCACAAGTTCACAAGTAAGTTCATGATAATGTTACAATCACAAGTTCAGAAGTTCACAAGTTCTAATTAATACAATCATCAAACATAAAAAATATCTAATCATCATCTGTATCCTCACTGTCTGCAGATGGCTGCTCCTGTTGTTCCTTCTTCCTCTATTTTTTAGCTCTGTAGGATTGCAACTCTGCTTGCATTTCATTCTGAATCTTTCTCATTTCTTCAATTTCTCTAGATTGAACCATTTTCATCTCTTCAATCTCTCTAGTAAGCGCTGCAACCCTCTCGCTTACAGATTCTTCAGCTCCACTTGGATCATGAAATGCAGAGGTGTATGAACTGCCCTCAATAGCAAAAGCCTGTGAACCCATGCCATATACCCTCCCCCTCTGTCTTCCACCAACAACTTCTGACCCTGTCTGATACTCAGAAATGTGGGCTGATCCAGAAGATGATCCCTCGCCAGTGGACTGCCGACTTTCTCTAGCTCTTACGAAATCATCCTGCGAGTTACAATTAGTTTTATTAAAATAAATTTTTATTCTAAAACTCCAAAAAATTTTACTCACATGAGCCTTCTTAGACTTCTCATTAACCCACTGATGGTCAGCTTGATGTTGATGAGTTCTTTTATGCAACTCCAATATCTCTCTTCTTGGATAGTCATTTGGACGTTGAAGCAAACGTCACCCTACATAGTTATGAAAACATTTATTAGAATATAACAATCTGTATGCTTTTTGTTGATGTTATTCTTCTAGTTGATAAGACTAGAGAGGGGAGTTGAAGGTAAACTTGAATTATGGATGTCAATCTTAGAGTCTAAAAGTTCTATAAGATGGTGAGACATGCAATGCTTTATGGTGCCGAATGTTATCCATTAAATGACAAGCATAATACTAAGTTAAGTGTTGCAGAAATGTTTAGGACTGGCTATAAAGCCTGTTTGTTAAGTGAGCTATATGATAGTCAGATTTCGTTTTCACTTGACCAACTTGTGGTCTTTGGACCAACGTAGTTTACCCAATTCTTTCTAGAAAATATGACTGGTTGGCTAAGATAACTTGATTGTTTCCTAGTCAATTACAATTAAGGATTGATGATGACTTTGTGGTTTATTCACAGGGTTATATATCTGCCTGTTCAGTGCACTCTAAGAATTTTGGCTTAAGGGGATGAAACGGGGTGGTGGATGTCTGGTAGCCAGTCCAGCATTCGGGTGGTAAGCGAAAGCTTGTCTAACTTACACCTCTAAACGGAATGATGGATTTCGCATATATAGACAACAACTTCTTGTTCTTTCAACATATTGAGAATTTAGTTGTGTTATTTCTAGATTAGAATTGTTAGTTGTTTCTAGTTCATTAGTTAGATGATTCATCTCTTTCTATTATTCAGAAACTACAATTTATGAGTGATGTAGATACGTTTGGTACCTATCTATCATTATCTATAAGACTTAGAGTATATAGTCTTCTATTGTAGTTTAGACTGTTATATGTTTATATATATATATATATATATATATATATATATATATATATATATATATATATATATATAATATATATATATAAGTAACACTGATTGTAGCACCACATATTCACCAAGTTAGTATCAAACCACATTAATGTGTAGGAAAGTAAATACATACACCACAAAATTGCCTCTAACCTAGGTTAGAGTTGTTTATCATAGCAAGCAAATCTAACACTAAATGGCTTAAACTAAATGTCACAATCAACAATTTTGATTTACCCTAAAAAAAAATTTAGATCTACCAAAATGATTACAACATTACCTCTTGCATTACTATCTAAATCATCCAAAATAACTTTAACACTTGCAAATGTCTAGTGAGAATAAATAATCAAAGAAAAAACATAAAATATACCTTAAAATAGAAATCTAGGGTTGAAAAATTGAAGTCGGCGGTCGGACTAGGTCAGCGAGGTCGGACGTCGGAGTGGCGGTCGGATCTGGGTCGGCAGTCGGAGAAGTTTCGTCGGCGGCGGTCGGAGATGCTTCGTCGGTCGCGGTCGGACGAGCAGAGGCGAGCGGAGGAGAGGGAAACGAGAGAGAAAGAACGAGGAAGAATGAAATGTGAGTTGTGGGCCTGGTCGTTTTAGGGCACTGACCGGCGGTTTTCCGGCGGTCCAAACCGCCGGTACAAAATTACTTATCAACGGCGGTCCAGGCCGCCGTTAAACCGCCGGTTAATATTGATATCCGGCAATTTTTCGGTGGTTTTTGGACCGCCGTTAGTACCGGCGGCTTAACGTACAAAAAACACTGGTAGGCCGCCGTTAAAAGCCGGCGATTAAACCGCCGGTAACACCGGCGGTCCATAAAATTGCCGGTTAGAACCGCCGGTAATAGCCATTTTTCCTGTAGTGGATATAACATGTATTTAGCATAATACATACACATTGATGAGCATATTGGATAGATTTATATGTTATGATTGTTGCATATGATATGTACATGATGTTTATTATTATGATTTACATGATATGAAATGAGTGTAAGAATAAGTAAAATGTATGAATTGATGTGATATATGAGATGGATGGGGATTGATACTGATATGATTGAGAAGATTGTTGACTGATATGTGAATACCAAGAGACTGATGATGGATATGATTGATAAGACAAATAACACTAATGAAATATGATAGATAAGATCTAAGATAGATGATAGATATGATAAATGATGGATATAATTATATTAGCAAACTTTAATATACCCTCAGGTGTCATTAAAGCTGTTCATTATCTTAATTGTTTAGTCAAAAGTTTCCTTCATTTTGGATTCATCTTTTAGTTTGTGCTTGGTCAGTTAAACAAATTTTTTTACTAAAACACCTATGTAATGCATATTCAATTACTTGTGCCTCATATATTCATATATGTAACTCATGTTCATGAATGCAACTTAAGACTTTTATACACTACCCCTTTTTTTCTGCTGATAAGCTCTCATTATAATTCAATTATTCTAATTACCATTGCACTTGCTATGATACCACTCTGTCACATCCTAGAATTTAAATTTGAAAGAATCATAACTTTTTATCCTTTTAATCATTCAACCAGAGCTTACAGTTCTATATGAATAAAGGAATACATGAATGTATTCACATTCATTTAATATTTATAATTGATACAAGCCTAAAATGACATATGTATAATAGTCATGATAAAATTAAACCAGTCATCGATATGAATACATCATGACAATAAAAAAGAAGTATAATGCATGCAAAAATAAAAGCTAAGCCTCATATGACCCAAATCACACCAAGCTTCTCACTCTTACCTAAAAATATGTAAAAATTACATAATGAGCATAAAAACTTAATAAGCTATCAATATCTATAATTGAAATCAATGCACAACATATAAGCAAATATATTCATATAAACAGCCATCTATCACATATACGAAGAGAATTTGGAACTCCATCGAACAACCTATATCGAGCTTTCATAACAACATTTAAGTATAATATTATCAAAATTAAGCAATCTTGGCTCAATTGATTTTTTTTTTTTTTTTTTTTTTTGAGACTTTGGAATTGACTATAAGCATACCAAATATGAAATTCATTTGGTCTTCCAATTAATATCCTAACATTTTCAACTATGGTTCAAGTGCTTTATCTAAGGTCATTTGGAATCAAATGAGACAACTTTTGGTATCGTTAGTTTTGCCTCAACGAGATGTTCAATTCGACTATAAGTTTGCTGAAATTAGAGTTAGCATGATCCTGAATTTAATTTTGAAAGTTTTGAATTTAAATATGCATCAAGATTTGCGCCCAATCAAAGCAATTTTAAATGATGTAACAGTATTCAAAAGTCATTGATTTTGATTGAACTCCGAATACATAGCAAGTTGAATCCATTGCTACTGCTCATCACAACCTGCCACCATGATCACCAATTCATCACCATTATCATTGAGCACCACCTATCACAGCTACCACCTGCCACCAATCTTTGCCACTCTGTCACCCACTACTGTCATAGTTGCTTGACGCCATTACTCATCACCTGCTCGCCATCATTGACCACAATAATCGGGCTTTACACTTCATTCATTTTATTTGAATCAAATTAAAAAAATCATATTCTTTAATTTTATCTTCATTCATGTAACTCTACATATTTTAAATACAATGTATTCTTTTTATATTCTATTCCATTAATTTTCCAACAAAACAACCGGCAGCAAAAATTTGAAGGATTCAAAGCGTCAAACAAGAATTTTTTTAAAAAAAGTCTTAGGAATAAGATAAATTTTAAAATTATTAAAATAATCCAAATTTTAAATATGAATTTTAAAATTTGGATTTAACTTTTAAAATTTGTAATACAAAAAAATAAATTTGGATTTTGGATGCCATTTTATAGCATAAAAAAATATTTGTTTCATAATTTTCACACAAATATTTAGAATTTTTTATCAAATATTTTTTACTCTTTATTTAATTTTTTTTTATAAAAATCCATTAAGAGTTCTAAAATGTTTTTGTTTTTTCCTCACATGCACTCTTCAAAAAGGCCAATTTGATAACTTTGGCAGCAATTAAATTAATTAAACTATCTGAAACCTTCAGTATGCCCAAATGCCACTAGAACAATGTGGCACAATATTAGATCTACCTCAATTAATTATATTTAGGGGTGTCAATTCGGGTTAGCAGGTAGAGTTGAAGTCTGAACCAAAATTGACTCAACTTGAATAAAGTTGATTCAACCCGACCTATTTATCATACGAGTCAAAATATTTAACTCGAACCTAACCTAAATATGACTCGTTTGACCCATTTATCATATACATCCTGCAATATTTTAAATCAACAAGACCCATTTAACCCAAGTACATCTTATTCAATCAGAACTCGAATGATAATCAGATCAATTTTGAATTTTCGGATCAGCTCCAATCTGATCAAAAAATTAATCAGATCAAGATTTTAAACCTAAACCTACACGATAATAAATCAGGTCAATTCGGATCTAAATTTTTTTAGTCGGGCTCGCATCAGATTATCAGATTGGATCGTTTATTTGCACCCTTAATATTTCTTAATTTTCTAAGGCTTTAATTAGTACTTAAGTAATCACTTTAAAGGATAATCCTATTGTCATCCTTTGAATCTAGGCTTTTACATACCTCAGTTAACAATTTTTTAAGATGACCAAAAAAAAAAACATTGCAAAATCCTATTGCTCAGCTTATTTTGAACTGTTAGCCGGCTTTATTTGTAATTATTCAAATGTTTATGGACTTTTTGGCATGTATTTGCTGTTGCTGAGCTTGCATTGGATTATTAGGAGACTTTGCTGGTCCGCTATTGGTCGATGACTTTGGGGAAGGATAATGAAAACTGAAAAGTACCATTTGGCTATCACTCAACAGTCCAAAATAAATGCTTTAAAATCAATATTTTTGGATAAAAATGTTTTTTATTTTTATTTTTAAATTCACATCAGAATTATATGTGTTATTTAATAATAGAAAGTCCAAAAGAAAAGCTTGTACGAAGATCCAACATATATAAATAAAAAAATATCGGAGGATCATAATTAGACGTAATTGAGTGATGATGGTCGGATGATCATAGTTGCTGAAACTGATTGGTAGATCGTAATCAGGCAAGAGTTGCTGAATGGTCAGTATCAGACAACAATAGTTGGTATGTTGGAGGATTATAATTGAGCGAAATTAGTTAAAATAACATAACTGTGGATGATGGTCCTAGGGTTCTAATATATCAATGATAGTCAGAGGGCTGTAGTCAGACAATAGTGGTGAGGAGAACGTAATTAGCAACAGTGGTTAGATGTCTGTAGTTGAGGAACGGTGTTTAGAAGATCATAGTTGATTGGTAGATCGTAATCAGGCAATGGTGATTGAATGACCATTATCAGTCAACAATAGTCGGAGGATTATAATTGAGCGATAATGATTAAAAGAACATAACGGGGGATGGTGGTCAAAGGGTTGTAATATATAAATGATAGTCAGAAGGTTCTAAACGGACAATAGTTGCGATGAAATATGCCCGAACTTCAAAGCTATTGAAGAAGGAAGGCATTACCATAATGTTTGTGACATTAACTATGAAAAATATATCGTGTATTGGAATATGGAATGTTAAGGTATTAAGGTTATCATCAGACAATGATATGCTGACAACTTAAGTTTTGTTTGGGACGACTTTTTTGTTGCTACTTGAAGCAACTTTCTATTAAAAAAAAATAAATTTTTGTACTAGAAAGCTGCTTTAAAAGTAGTAAGAAAGTTGTTCCAAACTAAGGCTTCGTTTGTGACGGCTTTCGTACTCTTCTTAAAGCAGCTTTTTTGTCCAAAATTTTTAATTTTTACACTAAAAAGCTGCTTTAAGAAGCAAAAAGAAAGCCGTCCCAAACGTAGCCTAAGGATGGTTTTTTTACTGCTTCTTAAAGAAGTTTTTTAGTAAAAAATTTTAATTTTTGTATTAAAAAACTATTTTTAGAAGTAGAAAAAAACTGTCACAAATGAAACCTAAGTATTAGCGGGAAGCAAATAACATTTTGATCATGTAAATACATTTTTTATTTTTATTTATCAAAAATTATATATTATATTATCACATCAATTTACACAAAGCAAACGTTGACATTTTGTACTTTTTGACAGAATTATATACTCATTTACTGAGTATTTTTTTGTAAATTCTTAAATATTTATGTCAATATTTGATTAGAAGATAATAAAAGAGACTGTTTGGACAAATTTGCAGAGCATTTTCATATTTTTTAAAGGTATTATTCTTTCAAGAAAAATGTATATATTTTTTAATTAATTACTTTGAATTTCACAATTTGAAAGAATGCATTTGGGATAATGTTTTCTTTATTTTATTTTATACGTAGATGAAATATTTATATTTGACGATAATTTTTATTGATGTTTTCAAAAAAAATTTATAACGAGAAAAAATATTTCATAATTAAAATTTTTAGTAGAGAAAATGTTAAGAAAATCATTATATAAGTTTCAAATAAAATTTAATAATACTTCAATAATTTAAAATTTTATATTTCATGTATATACCTATCTTAAAGACAAAATTTCAAAATGGCTAACCTCATCATGCAGGGTCGGGGTTTAAGTGAGCCGAGCAATCTCACATGATAGCGCAAACTCGGCTCGTTAAGAGCTCACAAGTCAAGTTTATTGTGAGCGACGAGCTCAAACTCGAGCCTGTACTCAAGTCCATATGCAATATTGGAGCTCAAGCAAATCAGAACTCGACTCATAAGCTCTTTGAGCTATTCGATTAAGGTTTCATTTGGGACGGCTTTCTTATTGCTTTTTAAAGCATCATTTTAGTACAAAATTTTAATTTTTGTACTAAAAACTAGTAAGAAAGTCGTCCCAAACAAAGCCTAAGAAAAATATATTTAAATTTAAATTTTAAATTAGCATTATATAATATATTTTAACATGTTTTAATTATTTCTATTATTTTATTTATATATTAAAAGTAAAAATTATTTAAAAAGTTAATGTAAAACTAAAAAATCGAGCTCAACAATTGAGTCCAAGTCGAGCTTTCCAAATGAGTTAAAGCAATCGAGCTAGTTGAGCCTAAAATTTTTTTAATGAACTGGTTTAAGCTTAATAAATGAGCTCAAGTCGAGATCAAACTCGAGTTCGAGCTTAGTAAGATTTAAATGATCTTGGTTTGACTAGGCAGGTATTTGAGTCGATTTAACTCATTTACTCCCCTAATGCAGACTAATTATTGTGCATTTGTGGACCACAAGTTATTGAAGGAGAATCCCAACAGCTAAGAACAAATAATATCTCCAAATTAGCCAAATAGAAGATTTATTGTTCATTTTCAATTGTAAGCGCTAGAAAATTTGAGTCAGTAAAGTGTATTTTATATCTCAAAGTTATACAAAAATTCAGAACGCATAGATAGAAGTAGTAAGATCAAAGATTTTTTACGTGAAAAATCTAAAAAGGGAAAAAACCAATGGCATGGCCCAGATGAAAAATCCATTATAAATCCGATAATACAAGAATTCCTCTCTCCTTACAATTGATGAAAAAGTTAACTATTTTAGAATAAGATGTTTGATTTCTCTTATGGAGTTTAACATAAATCAAATGTACATAGATGAACAATTAACTAGAAGATTTGATTTCTTAATAGGAATTATAAAAATGGCAGACAACTATACCAAACAACAATGTTAAATATTGTTTGAATTCTAAAGATAGTGGTATGATGGAAATCATTGATGACGATGTTATTTATCAATGACAATAACTGGTGGTGGTCATTAGCAGTGATAGCTAGAAAATACAATAGAGCTCTTTAGAATTTTATTCTCCTTCTCTCAAGTGGAGAATGTGGTTGTATTTATTAAGATTATTAAAATCGGACCTGACCAGCCGATTCAATAGGGAACCAACCAGTCAGCTAATTAAATTAAATATGAATTATATTGTTTATAAAGTATGATTTTAAGCATCCAACTAATTCTTAGTTTAATATTTGATATGTATGACATGATGAGTCTCACTACAGGAAAATAGCTCCGACAGAATTTCCGGTGGATTTCCAACGGAAGAATTTTTGGCGGACTTTCGACGGATTATTTAGAAACATTTCCGGCAAATTTTTAAGCAGATTTTACGGCGGATATTTTTCTGACAGATTTTCCGGCGGATTTTCCGACGAATTATTTAAATCTTTGAAAACATAATTTATTCGTAATTTAATTCATTAATAATTTTATAGTTTATTTTAATTAATTATTATTTAAATAATATATTTTAATTAATTATTAATTTAATAACATATTTTATTTAATTACTAATTAAATAATTTATTTTGATTATCAATTAAATTAATAAACTTAAATAAATAAGTTTAAATTTAAGTATTATGTCAGTTTAAATATAAATAAAAAAACTACTAACGCGCGCCCGTGCGGGCGGGTGGAGGGGGGGTTGCGGGTTCGATTCCCAGGGTAGACAGGGCTCTAGGGCATGGGTTGCGGGAGCGGGCTCACCTGCACGGGTTGCTAGTGGTTGGGCGCGGGTTTGATTCCCATGGCATACAGGGCTCCCAAGCATGGGTTGCGGAAGCGGGCTCACCTAGGAGGCCCGTTAGGCAAGGTTCACGGGCTCATTTGCACGGGTTGCAGACCCGGACGCGAGAGCGGGCTCACCTGCACGGGTTACTGGTGGTAGGTGTCACGACCCGACCCGAGACGGATCCCGCCCGCACCGGGCCGCGACCAGCCAAACAGACTAACCAGGATCTGGCTTTGGAATTTGCTTACTGAACGGAATCTTCCAAGTATTATACATACAAAACAGACCAGAGCTACTAACAAATATCAAATACAGCGGAACAAATCATCTACATTTTTCTTTCTTTTCCTCAAAACAATCATCTACAACTACAGTGCATGGCTGACAGAAAGAAACAGGGCAGAAAAGCCATGACTGTACAAAAATCAAAAAGAACAAAATACCTATACTGATCAGACTCTGAAATCTAGTCCTGGACTTCCTTCCCTTTCCCAGAACCTGAAAAACCACCAGAAAATAAGAGTGAGCTCAACAGCTCAGCAAAGCAACAAACCTCCAATCAAAATTCTCAGAACCCAAAACCAAACACATCAGACAGAAATCAGAATCTTCGTACTGAAATCAGAATCGGACAGTTCATAACAAAATAGATCAAATCAGAACATATATGGACTGTCACGTCCCCAAGATCCGTGTAGCGAAAGGATTCATCTGATCGTTCTATTGCCTCTCTTCTTTTTCTATTTTTTTTTTCTATCAATTCCTTATCTGTTGTTCATATCAATCCATGCATACATATATCCAGAGCCAGAGATAATTACATTACAGAAAAGAAATAGCAGCGGATACTATAATTCACAGATAGTACAAACAGAGTACAGACAAAAAGTCCCAAAAGAGACATGTACAATAGCCGCACCGGCTACAAAAGAAAGCCTACCAAGGCTACAAAACAAAGAGCTACAGAACTCGGTAGAAAGAACTTCAAGCTGGAGGCCCTGCACCTGAAATTATTAACCACATATAATGAGCTTACTAGCCCAGCAGGTCACCAAAGCCTACAACTGAAATCAAAGCACGATCGAAACAACATGCAGGTCAATTAAGTCAAGTCAGCTATGATCAATGAATCTATGCAGGTACGGAAATCAAATCAAATCGAATCAATCAATACTCAATAGTCAATACGGCGGCAAAAGAATCAATAAATCAATACGTCACAGCGATCAAATCAATAATTGCTTTCAGTCAATATCTATTCATCGTAGCAGTTTCTGTCAATCAATATTATCAGTTCAATCAGTCGTGTCGTCTAGTCAATCTATTGTATCTATCATATTCATCTTATCAATTGAATATCTATTTCAGTCAATAGCAATTCATAACAACAAATCACTCAATAAGAGACTCGTGTCAGAACGTACTATTACAAATCAGTCAGTCAATTATTCAATACAATTTACTCGATGTCAATATGTGATATTCAATATCGATAAATTCGTGAGAACCATTCCATAATGACGACGCGTGATGCTACAATAAGGAAATCATCTCAATCAATAAAGCACTTTCCAGTCAATTATATCAATCAGTTGAGAATCCATAGAACGATCAAATCAACGTATCGACGAAACAATCGAAATCAAATTCAATAAAGAAATCTATTCTACGATAACTCAGATCTATATAGCAATAATTAATTCAATAAAGTCGATCCAATCGATCAATCAGTCAATCAATCAATCATCGGCGCGATGAATCAATGTATCAATGCATCAATAGCATATCAGGATCTGTCATATCAATAGTATCCATATGTCCATATCATGTCCATATCGATGTCGATGTCGATATCTATCAATCAATACACTCTATATCCATGTCGATGTCAATATCTATGAATCAATACACAGAATCCATATCAATGTCGATGCCGGTGTCTATAAATCAATACAATCCATATCTATAATTCATAGTCCATGATAGATAATTCATAAATCAAGTCGATACAATCGATAGCAATGAATCAATACAATCAATTCAATAAATCCGTCGAGGAAATCCATACGATATCAATAAATCTATAAATCCACATCAATATCGATAAATCAATCGGAAATCAATAAATCAATGCATGTCAGGAAATCCATACGATGCAAGTCATACAATTCCATACAATGGTCTTACTCGACAAGCACAAACACTAGCTATGATCAACCAGGTTAAACTGGCTATTATCAATAGTGCTGTTGTAGAATCCGTATTGCTGTTGTAGATATCCGTACGTTGGTCTATCAATAAGAGTCGTCACTCTTTTTGCCCGTCGGCCGCCCGTCGGCATATAAAACTCCTTATAACTCCCAATCGTTATATCAATGATCAATGGTTTAAAGGAAAGCCCGTCGGCCCACCATCCTGTACAGGTCAAGTCAGATCTTCACCAACGTTCAACCAGGTTCCCACTTGTCTTTTAGTAACACAATCAATTCAATCAATAGTCAATGCAATAATCGATGCAATAAGCAATATTAAAGAAATCTAGAACAATCATATCAATAGTCATACACGTCTCAATTCAATCTATCAATTTCGGGAAAATCAGAAATCGTACGAAAAACGGGCAGAGTAACGGCAGTCTACAGAATTTACACAAAAATCTCCAGAAATTACAATCCACCAAATTAATACAGAACGTGCACAGCAACAATATAAGACTATTCTTCTACTGCTCAAACCAATTCGGACATCATAATAAATTACAGTCAAAATAAAACTCCGCAGAATCAAAACGGACCGGATGAAATCTTCCAGAAAATACTTAAAATGTGCAGAATAATCATCTCTACAACATACCAAAAGTTATGCTGTGAAATCTTCGTCAGTACCAAACTGGGTACGAAAATCACTTACAAAAACACAAATCTGAGCACCATTTTGCAAAACCTCAAAATCTTCGAAAACAGAAGTAGGGTTCGGAGTCCTTACAGCGAGACAAACAAAATATCCAACAGCAACGAACGACGAAAATCGCTCCGCGAGCCCCGAAATCGGACTTCCTCCTTTGCTTTTCCTCTCTTTCTCTCTCTTCCAAAATATCTGATATTATAAAATGATTTTCTCTCTCCTCAAAACGAGCTGATTTTCTTATATCATAAAGCAGATCGGCCCGGCCGATCGTCAAATCGTCCTGGGACGATCAGACCAAAAATATCGTCCTGGACGGTTCCCAGGACTATTTTCAGGACGATATTTTCTACAGTGCAGATCGGCCTGGACGATCCCACTATCGTCCTGGACGATCCTGAGAGAAAAATCCAAATCAGAGAGGAACAGTAAGGGAACGAGGTCTCACATGGACATATATCAGATCAAAATCAGATCGGAACTGAAACAGACATATATCAAATCAGAAACAGAACAGATCAGACCTATCACATTAACGGGATCAGAATCGTACAGAAATCAGATTCAAATCATATCAGAACATAGCAGAATCGTATCGGAATCGTATCAGAATCATATCAGAATCAGAATCAGATTCGCTTACAGAACAGATACGGAAATCAGAAATCATTTCTCAGATATCAGATATCAGATATATAATTAATAGCTAAATTCCCTGACACTAACGGAATCTCTACGGATTCCGGCCCCTTATGCCTCCCTTTGTGCTCACGGCACCAGAACAGATGTGCTTATAGCACCAGAACAAATGTACTTATCGTACCAGAATACATATATAGTGCTTATAGCACCTAAACAGATTTTCTCGGATCTGGAACAGAACAGATATCAGATTTCATATTGAGCTCATTTCAGATTTCCCAGACACTAATTGAATCTCATAGGATCCAAGCCCCTTATAACTCCCTTTTTATAGCATATCAAATCAGAAGAAATCCGGACAAATCAGAAATCACCCAAAAATCGGGCAGCATAACGGCAGCGTATGAAATTTACACAATTTTCCTGAAAAATCACAGAATACCAAATTCATACAGAATGTAGATAATAACATTTCAGAACATTTATTCTACTGCCACAGCATTTAATATTTACACAGAAAAATACAGTCGGAATAAAACGCCGTCAAATCAAAACGGTCCGGACAAAAATCTCCAAAATATATTCAAAATGTGCACACCCGGCACGTCAACGATATACAGAAAGTTACGCGGTAAAAACTAAACCAGTCGGAAAATACGGACAAAAATCACTAACAAAAACGAAATCCGGACAGAAAATACCGTCAACAGCGACGGTTCTGAAAATTTAGAAAGTTGGATTGTGCCTTACTTTGCGTACAGCAATTTCCTGAACAGTCTCGTCGATCGAAAACAGCTCGGCATCATCCAAAAATCCACTTTTCCACTTTTTCCTTCGTTTTTCTCTCTCCTCAGCTTTTTCTCTCTCTTCAAAATATCTCATTTCTATATATATCTAGATAGATCGTCCTGGACGATCGCACTTCGTCCCGGACGATATATGCTCTGGACGAATTTCGTCCAAACGAAATTTAATTATCGTCCCCGGCGACAGGTCCTCGGGAGAATTTTCGTCCAGACGATCCAAATTTTCGTCCAGACGAACTGCTCAATTTTTCACAATTCTGACCAAACCTGTACCGATCGTCCCGGGACGATCCAAATTCGTCCCGGACGAACCTGGAGCAAAACTGATATTACAATCTCCCCAACTTCAAAAAAATGTCGTCCTCGACATTGTCCAATCAAACTCCGTCAAAACAGATACGTATACGACTTCCTCATGTCCGACTCTTTCTCCCAAGTCGCTTCCCGTGCAGTACGGTGCTTCCACTGGACTTTAATCATCGGAATCTGTTTACTTCGTAGCTTTCGGACGTCGTACGCCAAAATCAACTCTGGCTCTTCCTTGTACGCTAGATTCTCCTGAATCTCAACCTCATCAGCAGATACCTTCTTCCCAGAGTCGGATACCCACTTCCTCAAAGTGGATACGTGAAACACATTATGCACGTCGGGCATTAAATCAGAAAGCAACAGTCTGTAAGCAGATTTTCCAATCTTTTCCAAGATTTCAAAAGGTCCAACATACCTTGGACTAAGCTTGCTCACCTGGCCAAATCTGCTCACACCTTTCATCGGGCTGACTTTGACATATACAAAATCACCAACTTGAAACTCAACAAACCTGTGCTTCTGATTATAATACTTCTGTTGTCGGTCCTGAGCCGCTTTCAATCTTTCCTTAATCAAGCTGATCTTCTGAACAGTTTCATCAGCAAAAGTGGCACCCAAAGCCTGTCTATCTCCGACCTCCGTCAGAGTCAAAGGAGTTCGGCACTTCCGGCCATACAGAGCCTCATACGGTGCCATACCGATACTGGACTGAAAACTATTGTTATAAGCAAACTCAATCAAAGGGATATGATCCTCCCAGCTTCCGCCAAAGTTCAAAACACAAAGCCTCAACAGATCTTTCAGTACCTGAATAGTCCTCTCAAACTGTCCATCAGTCTGAGGATGAAAAGCTGTACTGAAATGTAGTTTAGTACCCAAGCCTTGCTGAATACCCTTCCAAAGTCTGGAAGTAAAACGTCCGTCTCGATCAAATACAATCACGCGAGGCACACCGTGCAATCTGATAATCTCCTTAACATAAACCTGTGCCAAGCGATCTACTGAATCAGTCTGTCTGATCGGAAGAAAATGGGCAGACTTCGTCAATCGATCTATGATCACCCAGATGGCATCATGTCCTTGCCGTGATCAAGGAAAACCCATCGCAAAGTCCATCGTCACCTCCTCCCACTTCCACTCAGGGATAGGCAACGACTGCAACAGTCCACCTGGTCGCTGATGCTCTGCCTTCACCAACTGATAGGCCTCGCATCTCGACACAAACTCCGCCACATCCTTCTTCATCCCAGGCCACCAGAACAAAAGCTTCATATCAGCATACATCTTACCACTGCCTGGATGAATAGTGTAGCCAGAATGATGAGATTCATACAGAATCTCCTGCCTCAAATTCTCAAACACAGGTACCCACAACCTGTTCTTGCAGAAAATAGCACCAGAATCAGAAATTCGAAGTTCAGGAGTCTTACCAGATCCAATCTGAGCAATCAACTTCGAATAATCAGAATCTGACTTCTGGGCTTCTTGAATCCTTGTCTCCAAAGTAGACTGAATACTCAGATGAGTCAAATCCAAACCATTGGAGGGAATCACCTCCAACTATAAGCGCTCCATGTCTCGAATCAAAAAATCATCAGAAGTAAGCTGAATACCTGATAATCCAGAAGACTTCCTGCTCAGAGCATCCGCTACCACATTAGCCTTCCCAGGCTGGTACTAAATAGTCAGATCATAATCCTTGATCAACTCGAGCCACCTTCTCTGTCTCAGATTCAGATCCTTCTGAGTAAAAATGTACTTCAGGCTCTTATGATCAGTAAAGATCTCACATCTGACGCCATACAGGTAATGACGCCAAATCTTCAAAGCAAAAACCACTGCAGCTAATGCCAGATCATGTGTCGGATAATTCTTCTAATGTGGTTTTAACTGTCTAGAAGCATAAGCAATTACCTGACCATGCTGCATCAGGACACATCCCAGTCCTTTCAGTGAAGCATCACTGAACACCTGAAAATCTTCCGTACCTGACGGAAGTGCTAACACTGGAGCTGAAGTCAGACAATCCTTCAGTCTCTGAAAACTAGCTTCACACTCTGGTGTCCAAACAAAAGGTACTGACTTCTGCGTCAGTCTCGTCAGAGGCGTCGAAATCTGTGAAAATCCCTTCACAAATTTCCTGTAATATCCGGTCATGCCCAAGAAACTACGTACCTCAAATACCGTAGTCGGCCTCGGCCAATCAGCAACTGCCTGAATCTTCTGGGGATCAACAGAAATGCCTTCTCCGCTAATCACATGCCCCAGAAAAGAAATGTTCCTCAGCCAGAATTCACACTTGGAGAACTTGGTATACAGCTGATGCCGCCTCAAAGTCTCCAACACAATACTCAAGTGTCTGGCATGATCATCCTCGGAAATAGAATATACCAAAATATCGTCAATAAAGACGATCACGAACTGATCCAAATACTCCCTGAATACTCGGTTCATCAGATCCATGAAAATAACATGCGCATTGGTTATCCCAAAAGGCATAACCAAAAACTCGTAGAGCCCGTACCGAGTACTAAATGCTGTCTTCATCACATCAGATTCCTTCACCTTCACCTGATAATATCCGGATCGCAAGTCAATCTTCAAAAACATAGAAGATCCGGAAAGCTGATCAAACAAGTCATCGATCCGAGGCAAAGGATACTTGTTCTTGATCGTGACCTTGTTCAAGTCTCTATAATCAATACACATACGAAGTGTCCCGTCATTCTTCTTCACAAACAAAATAGGTGCTCCCCAGGGCGAAACACTAGGACGGACAAAGCCTCTGTCTACCAACTCCTGAAGCTGAACTTTCAACTCAGAAAGTTCTTTCGGTGCCATCCTGTACGGAGCTTTTGATATCGGAGCGGTACCCGGAAAAATATCGATAGAGAACTCCACATCTCTATCCGGAGGTAAACCAACCAACTCCTCAGGAAAAACATCAGCAAACTCCCGTACTACTGGGATCTCAGAGACAGAACCAACCTCCAGGTTCAGATCCCGCACCGAAGTCAAAAACACTGGGCATCCTTTCTTCCACATCCTGCTTACCTCCAACACAGAAATCAGACTAGAGAGAACACCTCGTAAGCCCTGAAATACAAATCTCTTTCCAGCCATAAGCAAACTCACTTGCTTCTTTAGACAGTTTATCTGGGCCTCGTACTGACTGAGCCAATCCATGCCAAGAATCACATCATACGAAGAAATCGGCAACAGAATCAAACTCGATTTCCACTTCTTGCCAGAAATGTCAATCTCACACAAGCAAAACTTCCGAGAAATCAAAGGATTTCCAGCCGGTAAAATCACAGACAAAGAAATCGGAAGCAAAAACGAGTCCAAATGCAAAATCTCAAAACAATGCTCGGATAGAAAAGAGTGACTGGCTCCAGAATCAAATAAAACACGACAGGGCTGATCAGAAATGTAAATCGTACCTGTCACAACATCGGGAGCATCTCGAGCCTCCTGCTGACTCAAGCTGTAAACTCGGGGCTGCACTGGAGCTGGAGCTGAAGCAACAGAACTACTCTGCTCCCTCTGAACAGTAGGTGGTCTCCGTGGTCCAGAACTAGAACCACTACCTCTACCAGCAAATCCCACAGGACGCGGAGGAACAGTCCTCGGTCTCCCTACTGAACCAGCAGGTCTAACAGAGCCCTCAGATCGGAACTCAGAACGCCGATCAAATCCCATCTGTGGACACTCTGCAATCCGATGTCCTGGCTGACCACATCGGAAGCACAGACCAGCTGTGAGACCTCGTTCCCTTACTGTTCCTCTCTGATTTGGATTTTCCTCTCAGAATCGTCCGGGACGATAGTGAGATCGTCCAGGCCGATCTGCACTGTAGAAAATATCGTCCTAAAAATAGTCCTGGGAACAGTCCAGGACGATATTTTTGGTCTGATCGTCCCGGGACGATTTGGCGATCGGCCGGGCCGATCAGCTTAATGATATAAGAAAATCAGCTCGTTTTGATGAGAGAGAAAATCATTTTAAAATCAAAATATCTGATTTTAGAGAGAGAAAGAGAAAAGGAAAAAGAGGAAAACCTGGTTTTGGAGGCCGCGGAGCGCTTTTCGTCCGACGTCGCTGTTGGGAAAAGTGAAGATCTCGTGGTAAGGACTCCGAACCCTATTTCTGTTTTCAAAGATATTGAGTTTTGACCGAGTTGTGATCTGTTTTGTGTTTTCGTAGTCGACTTTTCGACATGATTTTGATTTGACACAACTTTCACCGCACAACTTTTGGTATGTTATAGATATGACTATTGTACACGATTTGAGTATTTTCTACGACGATTTTACCGGTCGGAATTGATTCTACGCGATTTTAATTGAATAGAAAAATATCAGGACTTGATTTGATTTAGATTCTATAGAACAATAGTCTTGTATTGATGTCATAGATATTCTACTGTAATTTGGAAGAATTTGGAAATTGTGCTTTTTGCAGGATTTTTGTGTAAATTTGACCGACTGCCGTTACGCTGCCCGATTTTCGTAGATTTTCTGATTTGCTTGGAATTGATAGATTAGATTGATGTGCTTATGATTATTGATATGATTGTTATAGATTGCTTTAATATTGATTATTGAACTGATTATTGATTGATTATTGATACTGGAACGCAAGTGGAACCTGGTTGAACGTTGGTTGGAGATTGATATTGACCTGTACAGGATGGTGGGCCGACGGGCTTTCCTTTAAACCATTGATCATTGATATAACGATTGGGAGTCATAAGGAGTTTTATAGATATGCCGACGGGCAAAAGAGTGATGACTCTTATTGATTGAAACTAACGTACGGATCTACAACAGCAATATGGATTCTACAACAGCAACATAGCCAGTTGATTTTACTTATCCAGTATATAGTATTGAATTGCATGTTTACTGTATTGTTTAATAGATTCCTGCTTTATCGACTTTGATTGGATTTACTAGATTGTACGATTTCATTGATTTCACTGATTGATTGATGTACATCGACATTGAGCATTGATATAGAAATGGATGGATATAGATATTGCATTGATAGCATGGATATGGATAGTATAGAATCATTGACACTGTTGCCTATAGATTCATTGATTTCTGCTTATAGATTCATTGTTACTACTACCTATGGATTTATTGATCCGATATTACTGATTAGACCACATTGATTTGATTTGATAGCGATTGATTTAACGGAATGATTGATTTGACGACTTGATTGATTTGACGGATTGATTGATTTCCTATTGTGAACGGATTTCTTCGAGATTGTCATGGATTTATTGAGTTGATTTATCGATTCGCCTGCCGTTACATTGACTGGTTTTATTGACTATGGATTTCCGTATTGCATAGACTCATTGACCATCGACTGATATGATTTGATTGAATGACATGCATATTGATAGCATAGCCGTGCTTTGATCTCAGTTATAGGTATTAGGTGACCTGCTGGGCTTTGTAAAGCTCATTATATGTGGTTGATATTTTCAGGTCAGGGCAAGGGAGCGGAAGATAGGAATTGATCCAGATCTTCAGGTTTTTGTCTTTTGATTGATAGTGATTCTTTTGTACTCAGGATAGATTTCAGAACTGGTGATTGTAGTGTAGTTCCTGAGTATTGTACATGACCCTTTTGAGATATGAATCGACTTATATATTGATGTTTTAAATTTTATAGATGTTTGATAGACTGTTACTTGAAGGTTTTTAGATAACTCTGGTAAATTGTTTGAGTAATTGATTGACTTTCTTTCCAAGTTAGATCTTGGGGCATCACACCAGCCATCCTGTAGCACTGGCCAAGGTGTCGTCGTCCACAGCTCTGGCACACAGGTGCCGAACTAACAGATCCAGAACTCGTCGTACTGGTAGCAGTACCAGACGACCCTCCACTCCTCCTGGATTCACCAGATCCAGAACCAGGTCCAGATACAAATCTTCTCTTTCTAGAGGAACCACTACCTGAAGCCTCACCTCCAAATCTCTTCCTACTCGCAGTCCACCGCTGCTGAGTAGCCATCAGGTCATTCTCTATCAATCGAGCTCGCTCCACAAGCTCAGAAAAGTCAGTGATCCGGAATGGTATCAGGGGCTGCCTCAAAGTATCTCGTAATCCCCTCAGAAATCTGTAGCACCTCTCAGCAGAAGTACTAACCAGCTGCGGAGTGTACCTAGCTAATGCAGTAAACTCAGCCTCGTACTGCATCACCGTCTTGCTCCCCTGAAAAAGTCTCAAAAAACTCTCCTGCATCTGCTGTCGTGCAGAAGGGGGAACAAACAAGTCTCGAAACACCTCAGTGAACTCTTCCCAAGTGATCAGAGAGTTCAATCTGCCCTGAAATCTGGCTGCTTGCTGGCCTTCCCACCAGTGTTCAGCCTCTCCATCCAACAGAAAAACAGCTAATGGAATCTTCATGTCCGCAGGACACTACATCCCGTCAAAAGTCTTTTCCAACCTCCTCAACCACTCCTCAGCAGCTCTGGGCTCAACAGCGCCCTCAAATCTCGGAGGTTTCAATCTCAGAAACAACTGCAGATGTCTATCAATATCCTCAGATCTGACAGTAGAAGCTCTGCTCTGAGTCTCGCTCATCATCTGAGCAATAAGCGTAGCAAACTGAGACAATGTATCAGCACCGGCCACTGGGGCTGTACTCCCCACTGGAGCTGCCTGACTGGCACTCTGCCCGTCAGTCATGTCTGGGTCTGGCTGATCCATATAGAAAAATCCAGAAAATTCGAAAAAACTATCACAAAAACAACACAATAAAAAGCCAAACAAACCAAAACTATCCCAGACCAACTCACTACAGATCACTTCCTATAGCTCTGTTTTACAATCCAACCAAATTCCAAAACCAATGCTCTGATACCACCAAAAAGGCTTTGTCACGACCCGACCCGAGACGGATTCCGCCCGCACCGGGCCGCGACCAGCCAAACAGACTAACCAGGAACTGGCTTTGGAATTTGCTTACTGAACGGAATCTTCCAAGTATTATACATACAAAATAGACCAGAGCTACTAACAAATATCAAATACAGCGGAACAAATCATCTACATTTTTCTTTCTTTTCCTCAAAACAATCATCTACAACTACAGTGCATGGCTGACAGAAAGAAACAGGGCAGAAAAGCCATGACTGTACAAAAATCAAAAAGAACAAAATACCTATACTGATCAGACTCTGAAATCTAGTCCTGAACTTCCTTCCCTTTCCCAGAACCTGAAAAACCACCAGAAAACAAGAGTGAGCTCAACAGCTCAGCAAAGCAACAAACCTCCAATCAAAATTCTCAGAACCCAAAACCAAACATATCAGACAGAAATCAGAATCTTCGTACTGAAATCAGAATCGGACAGTTCATAACAAAACAGATCAAATCAGAACATATATGGACATATATCAGATCAAAATCAGATCGGAACTGAAACATACATATATCAAATCAGAAACAGAACAGATCAGACCTATCACATTAACGGGATCAGAATCGTACAGAAATCAGATTCAAATCATATCGGAACAGAGCAGAATCGTATCGGAATTGTATCAGAATCATATCAGAATCAGAATCAGATTCGCTTACAGAACAGATACGGAAATCAGAAATCATTTCTCAGATATCAGATATCAGATGTATAATTAATAGCTAAATTCCCTAACATTAACGGAATCTCTACGGATTCCAGCCCCTTATGCCTCCCTTTGTGCTCACGGCACCAGAACAGATGTGCTTATAGCACAAGAACAAATGTACTTATCGTACCAGAATACATATATAGTGCTTATAGCACCTAAACAGATTTTCTCGGATCCGGAACAGAACAGATATCCGATTTCATATTGAACTCATTTCAGATTTCCCAGACACTAACTGAATCTCATAGGATCCAGGCCCCTTATAACTCCCTTTTTATAGCATATACAGATAGCATATCAAATCAGAAGAAATCCGGACAAATCAGAAATCACCCAAAAATCGGGCAGCATAACGGCAGCGTATGAAATTTACACAATTTTCCTGAAAAATTACAGAATACCAAATTCATACAGAATGTAGATAACAACATTTCAGAACATTTATTCTACTGCCACAGCATTTAATATTCACACAGAAAAATACAGTCGGAATAAAACGCCGTCAAATCAAAACGGTCCGGACAAAAATCTCCAAAATATATTCAAAATGTGCACACCCGGCACGTCAACGATATACAGAAAGTTACGCGATAAAAACTAAACCAGTCGGAAAATACGGACGAAAATCGCTAACAAAAACGAAATCCGGACAAAAAATACCGTCAACAGCGACGGTTCTGAAAATTTAGAAAGTCGGATTGTGCCTTACTTTGCGTACAGCAATTTCCTGAATAGTCTCGTCGATCGAAAACAGCTCGGCGTCGTCCAAAAATCCACTTTTTCCTTCGTTTTTCTCTCTCCTCAGCTTTTTCTCTCTCTTCAAAATATCTCATTTATATATATATCCAGACTGATCGTCCTGGACGATCGCACTTCGTCCCGGACGATATATGCTCTGGACAAATTTCGTCCAAATGAAATTTAATTATCGTCCCCGGCGACAGGTCCTCGGGAGAATTTTCGTCCAGACGATCCAAATTTTCGTCCAGACGAACTGCTCAATTTTTCACAATTCTGACCAAACCTGTACCGATCGTCCCAGGACGATCCAAATTCGTCTCGGACGAACCTGGAGCAAAACTGATATTACAGTAGGGGTGTCAATATTTGACCCGACCCGGACCCGACCCGGACCCGACCCGGAAAATCCGGGTTGGACCCGACCCGTTTGAAAAACGGGTCGGGTTCGGGTTCTCAGATTTCGACCCGTTTGACAAAACGGGTTGGGTTCGGGTTGACCCGGCGGGTTGCCGGGTCAACCCGAAAACCCGTTTATTTAAAAAAAAAATTTTGAATTCCCCTTATTCCCGCCTAGGCCCGCCCTTGCCTGGTACCCGCTGCAAGCCCTTCCCGCTGCAAGCCGCTGCCCGCTGCAAGCCCTGCCCGCTGCAAGCCCTACCCGCTGCCAGCTGCTTCGACAATCGCGTCCGCGACTTCGCGAGTCACGCGTACTCGCTGCCCGCTGCTTCAGCAATCGCGACGCGTGCTCGCAGTCGCTGCCTCGCAGGCTCACAGCCAACTGCCGCGGTCGGACACCGGCGACGCCGACGCGTGCTTGGTCCCGCGGTTCGCCGCTCCGCCTGACGCAGTTCGCTTCCGCCTTCGTGCTCGCGAGCCCACTGCCGTCGTCGCTGCGCCGCTACCAGCCTGCCACGACGTCGCTGCTGCCTCTGCCTCGGGTAGACGGGTCGGGTCGTGTCAACTCGGCAACCCGCACGGGTCGGGTCCGGGTTTAGAAAGTCGGCCCGTTTGCAAAAACCGGTCGGGTTCGGGTTGACTCGTTTAGAGCCGGGTAAACTCGGGTTCGACCCGAACCCGACCCGTCGACCCGAAGTGACACCCCTAACTGGTGGTTGGGAGCGGGTTGCGGACCCGCGGGAGTGGGGGCGCGACTTGGAGCTGCTCGGCGCGGGTTGCTGACTAGCGGAGCAGCTCAAATTGGGCGCCAGGGACAAAATTTTTTTTTAATCGTTTTATTTATTCCGACGGTTCTTTTCCGCCGGAATAAAATTTCGGCGGAATTGTTTTGTCCGGAAAAAAATTTCGGCAAAATTTTTGCGACGGAAAAGTTTTCCAACGCTCGAGTTACCGTCGAACACGTTTTCGTCGAAAATCCACCGAAAAATTTTGAAATCTGCCGGAAACTTGAAAATTTTCCGCTGGAAATACACAACTTTCCTGTAGTGTTTATGTTTAAGCTTAATGTTAGATTATATTATTATGTTAATTTTATTCATTTTTAATAATAATATTATTTATTACTTCATCTGGTTCAACCCAGGTCAAATCAATTGAACTGGTCGAATGTGAATCTCTCCTTTTGGTTAGTTGTCCAGCCCAGTTTTTACAACTTTGCTATTTATAGGATTTTTGGGATGCTCATTTTGATAATCTGAAATATAATCCAAAACACACCATCGTATGGTCCATATTGATTCTCTTGATAATGTAGCATCTATTTAGCATTTAAGTGCATTAATGATGTTAAAATTAAGTGATCTAAGGCTCGTTAGAATCGCCTCATGGAGCCGCTTGATTATCAAATTAAAGTTTGAAGTTTTCAATTATGCTTCAAGTATGATTCGGGCTCATTTAGGCTTGGATTTGATCACTTTTTGCATCGTTGGGTTTATCTCATTAAGACATTCAGTTCAACTATAAGTTTGATGAAATTGGCGTTCATATGATCTTGAATTTAACTTCTAGAAGTTTCTTATTCAAATTTTGTCTTGCGATTTGCATCAATCAAATCAAAATTTCATATATATATGAACAAATCTAGATAGAAGCACATGAATTTTTTTGAATTTTTAAATCCAAGAAAACTATATTTATTATTAGTGTGTATACAAAAATATAAGAATACATTAGGGGCAGTTTGATTTGCAAAAAAAAATGGATGTAATGCATTTAAAATGTTTTAAATTTTTTGGATGAGTGTAAAATAAATAAATGCAATTACTTTATTTAATTTTGCTTAAAGTAAAATAAATATAATTTACTGCTCAAAGATAGTTGTGGTTGGTGGTCGATGGAAGTCGGTGAGGGTGATGATATGTAGCGAGCAACGGCAATAGAAGCAGTAAGCAAAGGGTAGTTGGCGTTGGTGGGAGGCAGTGGTGTGCATTGATGGCCAACGATAGAGGTTATTGTTGGCGGCAACAATAGCAAAGAATTTTTATTATATTTGAAATCGATCAAATTTAACTAATTTCAAATACACCAAAATTAAATTTGAAGGGCCCTCAAAATATTTCAAAATTTAACTATATATTTCTTTTACTTCAACCAAGCACTAATATTTTCAAAACACCTATATTTACATAACTTTACACCCCTTTTATTTCATATCTAAATCAAACAACCTCTAAATAATAATTAAATAAATAAAGGGATACAATGAAAATTTTAAAATTAAGGGCTTTGAAATTAATAGAATTAAAATAAGATATTAATTCAAAATTTACAATTTTAAGTGTTTAAATTAAAAAAATAGATTTGCATTAAATGCATAATTTAAAATGATTCAATGAGATTCTCTTTTTGTAATACTTTTTTTTATTAGTGGAATATTAACTTTTTCTAACTAAAAAAAAGAAAATAGGAGCATGGAATTTGTTAGCTGAATTAACAAAATACAAAATGATGAGCCAAATAATATTCCACATTGTATTCATAAAAATTTTAGAATATTTTTACAAGCTGAAGTAATGTAATTTGATAAATTAATTATTGAAATTGATTTTTGATCAGTTGTCCTGTCCATGAAATAACTAGTTGAGTGTACAACTCAACAATGTAGATTCTTATTGGGGTTGATTGGTTTATTGTATTACATGTGCAATACTTATTAAACACATATATTTTAAGAATTGAATTGCATGGTAGGTTGTATTTTAAATAAATGAAATTCATGGGTGAATTTGAAATGCAGTGTCCAATTTGTTGTATTTGAAAATCAATCAATTCGACTGATTACTGGTAACAACATGAATTTTTCACATGCTCGATGCAAGTCGCAATCGTAGCCACCTGCTAACACCTGTGTCGTTGCCAATCAGTAGCCCATGCCAGTCGCAACTTTCACTTCCAACCAACACTTTCACTAATGATTATCATCCTTTTCCCTCGCCATTGTCGTCGCCTACGATCATAGCTACTATCGGCCTTGTCATTATTGCCCATCGGCTACTACAATTGCCATTGGTGATTTTCCCGTTATTGCTATCATGGGAGTCGCCGTCCAAGGTTGCCTCCAATGCGCATGCTGCCCATAGCAACCGTTGTCGTCATCACTACCAACTACCGTCACCAACATAGGCAACCGTGGCCACACTTTACATTGAGTTCATGTTATTTCTAATCAAATACACACACACAAATCCTATATTTATATTTTACATTTGCATTTAATTTATTTTATTTTAATACTTTAGATGGCTAACTGTTGCCACCTCTATTGACTCCCTATTTGAGCTTGAGCTTGATTAACTAGTCAATTTTGAACTCGTGCTTAAGCTTAATTCTAGGAGTTTGAGTCAACTCACGAGCAGACTCATTTATTATGAAAGAAAAAAAAAAGACTTTAATTTAAGCAATTGTTAAAACACAATGATAAAAGAATGATAAATTAGAAAAAAAAAAAAGACAAGGAAACACTTGATATAAGAAAATGAGATTTAAGTTTTAAATACTTTTAACAAAATTTCACTCAAACACTTGAATATCAATATATCTTAAATTTATTTTATATTAACATTTTTTAAACGGGTGGGCTCGTAAGCTAATGAGTCAAATCAAAGTTGGCTCAAGCTTGACTTATTAGTTTATCAAGCACAACTCATGAGCCATTTATTAAATCAAGCTTAAGTCAGCTCATGAATTGGCTTGACTCATTTACGCCCCTAATAGGGCATCTTTCACCCTTTTCAGAAGCTACAAAAAATAAATGTATGTCATTAACATAATATGAAAATTAATATATTAATCTCATTTAAAATTTTAACATCAAATCAATATAAACAACATTAAAAAAAATCAAATATTTCAATGCATTATATATTTATATTTATATTATTTATGTGTTATTTTCTATAGAATTTTCAAATGTGTAATATGTTATTCTAAGAACAAAAATGAAGTGTCACATCAACCTCAATATTATTAGAAATAGTAATATAGTCATAGACCAACACAATGGTGTTGGCAAGATAACATTGATAATTATGAAGATTGGATGATAATGATATTTTGGGAGAACATGTCATATTTGCTTAGACCTAAGCTTGAAAGACTAAGTTTAAGATAACATAATTGATTAGATTAATTCAATATGCATTTTCTTAGTCAAAATAATGTAGGGTTGTCAATATATGATCTTACTCAACAATTAGATTCGAATCCAATTAAAAAAAATATGGGTTTGGGTTGACTAGTTTAATAAACGAGTCAGGTTTATGTTAACCAGTGAAGTCATTAGTGACCAAATTTTGACCTAATAATGACCATTTTTTTCCTTAAATCTTTTGCTTGTTGATATGCTTTCTTATATTTTTTTAATTAATCTAAACTCCAAATTTGACAAGTAACAAAAAAATTTTAATCAAAATGGATTATACTTATATTTTGTTACAAACATACTTTCCTAAACTCCATATTTTTAATCAAAATGAATCTTTCCTAAAAATAACATTAGAATACAGAATAATGCGTTGATAAAGATAATAAAAATGGCATTTTAAACCTAATAATTTTATTTTAGGGCTCAAATGGGAGCTTTTTTTTATTATTATTATTTATTATTTTTTTAACTAGGAGCATGAAATTAAAATTGTGTTGTTAAAATAATAATTCTATTTTTTTTTATTTTGAGCAAAAAAAAAAAAAATTAAAATTTTGAGTTAAATAGTGGCGAAGCATAGATGAGCTATTCTAAAAATAGCATCAATATTTTTTAATGGAAATGTATGATACAAAACTTTTTAAAATTTCCTCTAAATATTTATTTTTACATAAATTTTTTTTAACCATTTTATTTTAATAGATCATATTTTTCTTACATTTTTTATTTTTTCTAACAAATTTGTTAAAAAAAAATCATATATATATTCTTGTTATGAGTATATATGTTTTCCATTGGAAAGATAGGCAAAAAATATGCGGAAATCCGTCAAAAATTTTCTGTTGGAAATCCGCCATAATTTGTGACGAATTTACTTCCGCCAAAAATTTTGTTGAAAATGAATTGTTTTCCTATAATGTTAGTACCAATTGGCTCGTTATGAAAAGAATCTCAAAACAATACATGTAAATAAAGGTTTATTATAAATAATTTCAGTCTGTATATTTGCATGATTGATGACTGTCACCATTACAATTTTCATAGTAACATTTTACAAACAAAATCAATCATAATTTTGCTCCACAACTATAACATCAAATGGGCTTAAAATTAATTAGATAGATTTGGTTGAAATAATTTCAGTTTCAAAGCCCATACTTAATCCAAAGAATGAAAAGGGCATAGTCTAAAAGCCATTGCAATGTAAACATCCACAAGCATTACAATCATTCTATATATTTCTATATATAACAATCAGAATAAGTGGTACCAATAGAATGATTTTAATGCCTCTAAAGATGATTCCAAATAGTATATCTAATATGTTGAAATCTACCAGCAAAGAAAAGAAACTTTTGCTTCCAATCATGTGAGACCTCGTTCCCTTACTGTTCCTCTCTGATTTGGATTTTCCTCCCAGAATCGTCCGGGACGATAGTGGGATCGTCCAGACCGATCTGCACTGTAGAAAATATCGGCCTGAGAATAGTCCTGGGAACCGTCCAGGACGATTTTTTTGGTCTGATCGTCCCGGGACGATTTGGCGATCGGCCGGGCCGATCTGCTTAATGATATATGAAAATCAGCTCGTTTTGAGGAGAGAGAAAATCATTTTAAAAACAAAATATCTGATTTTAGAGAGAGAAAGAGAAAGAGAAAAAGAGGAAAAGCTTGGTTTTGGAGGCCGCGGAGCGCTTTTCATCCGACGCCGCTGTTGGGAAAAGTGTAGATCTCGTGGTAAGGACTCCGAACCCTATTTCTGTTTTCAAAGATATTGAGTTTTGACCGAGTTATGATCTGTTTTGTGTTTTCGTAGTCGACTTTTCGACGTGATTTTGATTTGACACAACTTTCACCGCACAACTTTTGGTATGTTATAGATATGATTATAACACACGATTTGAGTATTTTCTACGACGATTTTACCGGTCGGAATTGATTTTACGCGATTTTAATAAAATAGAAAAATATCGGGACTTGATTTGATTTTATTTCTATAGAATAATAGTCTTGTATTGATGTTATAGATCTTCTACTGTAATTTGGAAGCATTTGGAAATTGTGCCTTTTTGCAGGATTTTTGTGTAAATTTGACCGACTGCCGTTACGCTGCCCGATTTTCGTATGATTTCTGAATTTTCTGGAATTGATAGATTGAATTGATATGTGTATGACTATTGATATGATTGTTCTAGATTTCTTTAATATTGCTTATTGCATCGATTATTGCATTGACTATTGATTGAATTGATTGTTACTGAAAGACAAGTACAGCTTGGTTGAACATTGGTGAAGATAGATCTTGACTTGTACAGGATGGTGGGCCGATGGGCTTTCCTTTAAATCATTGATCATTGATATAACGATTGGGAGTTATAAGGAGTTTTATATGCCGACGGGCGGCCGACGGGCAAAAAGAGTGACGACTCTTATTGATAGACCAATGTACGGATCTACAATAGCAACGGATTCTACAACAGCAACATGACCAGTTGAACTTGTTCAGTAAGACTATTGATATGGATTGTATGGATTTGTATGCGTACGGATTTGATTTATCGAATTGATTTCTTATCGTACGGATTCATTGATTTCATTGATTGATCATTGAGCATTGATACTATTGATTATTGATTATTGACATTGATATGGATATGGACGGCATAGATTTATAGATTCATTGATACCATTGATTCTGCATTGATTTGACTTGCTATTATTGATTTATCGTATTGTTTTTCCCGATTGATTTGATCGCCTTGATAATATAGACTGGATTTGATTGATTGATTGATTTGACGGATTTATTGATTTTATTGATTTATCGTATAGCTTTTCTGATTGATTTTATCGACTGGATTATGGATTTTGGATTATGATATGGATTGTACTGATTTATAGATATTGGCACCGACATTGATATAGATTCTGCGTATTGATTCATAGATATTGACATCGACATTGATATAGATTGTATCGATTGATAGATACCGACATCGACATTGACATGGATTATGATATTGACATATGGATATTATTGATATGACAGCTCCTGATAGGTTATTGATATATTGATACATTGATTCGTCGTGCCGATTATCGATTGATTGATTGAATGGATTGTTGCCGTATGGATTTGATTTATCATAGGATAGATTTCTTTCTGGAGCTGATTGTATTGATTTCTATTGACCTGATGATTTCATTGTATTGATTTGATTTCAATTGATCTTTCGCCGTATTGATTTGATTGTTTATTGGGATTTGAGCCGATAGATATAATTGACTAGAAAGTGCTCTATTGATTGAGACTGTCGTGGTGTCATTGAATATTGTAGATTGACATTGAGTAAATCGTATTGAATAATTGGATTGACTGATGTGCAAGAGTATTGACTGATTTGATAAATGATATAGATACAACGGATTGACTAGACGACACGATTGATTGAACTGATAGTATTGATTGATAGACACTGCTGCGATGGATAGATATTGGCTTCCAGTCACTTACTGACTTGATTGCTGGGGAATATTGATTTATCGATGTTTTTACCGCTGTGATTATTGATTATTGATTTCTGTACTGCATTGACTACTGATTTGATTTCTGCTGCATCGACTATTGATTTCATTGACGATGGATTTCCGTATTGCATAGACTCATTGACCATCGACTGATATGATTTGATTGACTGACATGCATATTGATAGCATCGCCGTGCTTTGATTTCAGTTGTAGGCTTTGGTGACCTGCTGGGCTTGTAAGCTCATTATATGTGGTTGAAATTTTCAGGTCCGAGCAAGGCAACTGGAATGGAGTTCGATCAGAATGTCAGACGAATCCTTTCACTATTGACACCTGGGGCATCACAAATCACTTAGCTAGTTTTACAACCTATCCATGTTGGGATAGTCACTGGCTTTGATTTTAGAGGTAGTGAGAGCAAGGCAGTCTCATGTGAGTTTTTTAGGTAAGATGTCCAAAATATTGCAAATTTGATCCTTGTAATTATCACCAACAATTTTGGAGAAGTATATAGTAGATTTGTTAATGTGGGTGGAAAGCCATTGGATCATTTTGAATGTCTAAAGAGTATTATTAAGGCATCTAATAGATCTGATATCTAAAGAACAGTCTTTTCTATATACTTTCTTCGGTTTCGTTGTTATAGTGGCCCTTACGTAATCGATCAGATGATATATGTTTCGACACAATATAGGTCATCGAAAGGATTTCGGACGTCTCAATCTTTTATCCATACTCAATATAAATTAAATAGAAAGAAATAAAAATAGGATTCTTTCTTGTTATTGGATTAAAAATCCCATTTCATTTTCCCGCTTTATCCTTTTCTATCACATATTTGTATACACTTACTCAATTCTTATTATGTTACTTATTTATTTTTTCTTATATATAACATATAAAATATACATAAAAAAGTAGAGTACAACTTGGATGAGAATAAAATATATATTGTTTCCAAGTAGTCATTACGGATACACAAACAAAGTTTGTTCAAAAGGTATGTGTTGGCTCAAGGATCGGAAAATGGCTCGTTAGCATGAATCTAGCTTCACATACTTATGATTCCATTCTCCTTAATTCATATTATAGTTAACCAAATTTTTCTTGAGGATGGCATCGGGGTTTAGTTAGATCTGGGTCTTTACTTCTTATGAGCGCAAGCCCTCATAGTTAATTACTCCTCTTACTATTCAAGAGAGAACTCTCGATTAAGGATAAAATTTTTTATGGAGGTAAACCCGATCAAGATCCTATGGTTGCATTGTCCCGAGTATACCAAAGGTTTCAATCTACCAACACTAATAATCATTGATTATAATTCTAGGAAATTTGATTAGTAGCATGGGTTGCCTCCTCTCAGTGATCCCGAGTAGACTGAAGTGATTATAGGTGGGTTGTAATTTTATAAAAGTTTGAGATTTACATCTGTCATAATATCCAATGGTTAAATTAATTTGGGATATATTATTTCATTTAGAAGTTACGTGGTTAATTGAATTTGTTCGGGGCTTACAACTTTCGTTAGAAGTAGCCCGATTATTTTAGAAGCGGGTCTTACGACTTTCATTGAAAGTAACCCAAAATTTTTAATTTGAGTTGGGTCTTATGACTGCCATTGAAAGTTATCGTAGGTTTAAGAAGTGGGTCTTACGACTTCTATTAGAAGCAGCTTGAATAGTAGGTCTTACAACTTCTTTTGAAAGATGTCTAACTATTTTGGTAGGTCTTACGATTTTTGTGTTTAGAAGTTGCCTATTTATTTATTTAGATAGGTCTTACAACTCCCTTTAGAAGTTGTATGTTTGTTTGCTTGAATAGGACTTACAACTCCCTTTAGAAGCTACATATTTATTTGGTTGGATAGGTCTTATGACTCTCTTTAGAAGTTGGCTATTGGTTTTATTTTAGAACGGTTCTTATTGCTTCCCTTTGTAAGTAACCCTTATGTTTGGGAGGCTGGGTCTTACTACTTTCATTAAAAGTAGCCCATGTTGGATTATAAAAGAGGGTAATCAATCAAAAGTAGCAAATTTATTTATTTGGACAAGTTTTACGACTTTGTTTTGATTAAAAAAATATATTGTATTTAAATATATATAGTTTTGAAAATATTTAATTATTTTTGGGAATATTGAATTTCCCAAAGATAATTAATTGAAGTTTTAAAAGATATCAATTTTAATTTTGAAAAATTAAATCTGAGTTACTAAATCTCCTACGAGCGCAAGCCCTCGTAGTTAATTACATCGTAGGAAAATTAGAGATTTTCCTACGAAAACTCTCGATTAAAATAGCGATATGAATTTTATTTAGAATTCAAAGTTAAATATCAAAGGAAGTTAAGGTTTGAATTTCAAGGGGGATTGGTTCAAGATTGAACACTTATTTTCGGAGCCAAAGGAAGAGGAGTAGGGAATGTTTTTGAGATTCTGAAACAATTCAGAAAACACCCCAACCTATCCTAAGTGTTGGGCTCGAATTTGATTGAAAGATCTTTTTAGTTTGAATGGCCGATTTTATTAGAAATTTAGGATTCAATTCCCGAAATTTGAGGTCTTATGGCCCGAGCCAGCCTCGGAACCTAAGTCTAAATTGGACACTAAAAGTTAGCGCCCCGAACCTAGCTAGTGCAATGCGAACCTGGTCTTACCCCGGCCTGGATTGGGGAGCCAGCTAAACCACCTAAACGGTTTTAAAATATGAGTCTGGTCTTTTGTGTAGAGTGGTAGGGACGTTATTTAAGAAAAGTTTTGAGAACGGGGCCGACATCTAGAGCAGATCCTAATTGGCCCCTTTAACTTATGTTGGGTTTGATGTCTAAATAAATGCAATTAAATATTAGACTCTTTTAAGTTTGTTACTAATGTGATGCATGCTAATTGACTCGATTGAATGCAAAATTTATATGTAGCAGTTTAAAAATCTTTTTGGCTTATGAAAATAGGTTTTATCCTAGAGATTGCATAACATCCCCTTGACAGATCGGCACCCTCATAGGCCAGGTGGTCTGCCAGAACCCGCAGGCGGGGAGATGCCTAACAAGGTTGAGAAAGTATAATATGTATGCATGAAAAACCCTCGGCGAGCCCGAGCTTACTTCTTAGGACCGTTTAGAGTTACTATCTTATCCTAAAATTTTTATTTAATTAAAATAGAAGAATTTTTTTTGACAGACCCCTAAGAGCCTAAATTCGTATTCCAGACTAAATCAAAGACGACATGCATATAAAAAGACTAGAAAAGGCAGGAATTCTAATGCACAATCAATTAAATAAATTAACTACATTAAATATATCAAATTGAATGTCCATATGGCAAGTGCCACTTATTATTACATCACAGAAATGACAGTAAAGTAAAGTGGCCAGGCACCACTGACTACAACCCGGATTTCTAATCTTAAATTAAATGAATTTGAAATTTGGGATTCTTCTCGTTGTCCATTTCTTCGTCTTCTCACGAACACCTTGATTCGTCGGTTCCGGATACCCAAATGAAAAGAGACTCCCCCTTAATCGGGGTGTTATCTTTCCTCTTTGGATATTTGAAAGAGATCCTAATTTAATTTCCAAATGGAAGAAGACTCTCCCCTTTAGGGATATCTTCACCTCTTTGGAAATCAAGTTGGATCAAATTTCCCAAATTCAAATCATTTTTAAGTAATTACAACCTTTACACAATCAAATTTACATCTCGATTAAAGAATGAAAATCTAGACTCGATCCTGCAAGGTTATCCTAATAATCAACAGTTATATACTCATTCCCAAGCAGTTATAATATAGAAAATTGAAATGCATTTTTTAGCCACACTTGGCCATACTCTTTTTATTTAAAGGGGGTCTTAAGCGCGGCAGGTACCTGTGCAAAGAGTTATATATATTTTTTTTATTAACTGCCCCCTTTAGTTTTCAACTCCTTATATGAGCATGGCCACCTGCATAAGATTGCACAAATATATATATATTTCGTTCCTAGCCTATGGGTAGGTCCAACGCACAATCAAACACGGAGTGCAGAAAGCAAGTAAATAAACATAACAATTCTACACTAGCAAACAGCATGCAGTGAAAGCTACGAAAATCCGGCACACGGCAGAAAAAGTAAAACACCGGCCTATCCTAAAACTAGAGTCGGAGATCCTGGCACAACATCTAAAGTGTGTGAGGTAGGTCGTATGGTTTTGATATGTCCTAAATAGGATTATTAATTAAAATTGTTTCAAGTTTGATTGGTTGACAAGCTTAAGGAATTTTTTTTTAATTAAAGTTTAAGTATTAATGATTTAAATCTTTTTTAAAATTAATTATTTAATTATTTGTTGGAAACCACCTTTGTTTCACACCGAGGCCGTGAAGTTTATTTCACCTTCCTTGGGGCTGAGTGAACAGCCTCGTAGGCCTGGGTTACCCAGTGGTACCCGATACGATTAAGTGTTTTAAAAATTGAATAAGTACTGAGAGTTAATAAACTTTATTAAAAGTGAGTGGTTGCTGATTTTTAAAGATTTATTAATTTAAGTTTTCCATTAATTGATTCGTGGCGTTGTGCCACCAGGCTCGAGGAACCAGCCTCCTTAGGACACTTAGCCCCGCAGCCCGGAGTAGTCCAGCCGATAAACCAAATTAATGTAATTGAATTAAAGATTTTAAAAGGTTGAATAATTAATGATTAATCAATTTTAAGGTTTAACACCCCTTAGAATCCATTCGTGGCGTTGTGCCACCAGGCTCGAGGAACCAGCCTCCTTAGGACACTTAGCCCCGCAGCCCGGAGTAGTCCAGCCAATAAACTTCATCTTTAGGATGGTTGTTGTGTTTTAAAAGGTTTGTTGAATGTTTTAAACATTAAACTAACATTTTCTGGAGTTTTAAAACAATTTTGAGTTTTATGAATTTTTAGAATATTTTAAACATTTAATTAAAGGGTCAAAAGTCGACTTTTTGATTAAGCTCAAATTCTGGAATGTTTGTATTTTATTAAAATCCTAGACCTTACTACGATCAGTTAGAAGTTAAGTATGTTGAAATTGGATTTTTCTACATTTTATTACGAAGGTTTGAAGTTTTGAACTAGATTTTAACTACGGTTTGACCAAATTGTTGACTTTTTGAAATATTACAGATTTCTGGATTTTAATATTTTTAATAAATACTAGGAATTATTATGAGTTCAATGCAAGTGAGTTTGGTCAATTTGGATTTTTTTGGAATTAATTATGAAGCTTTGAAGATTGACTATTTAATGAATTTTTGAATATCCTTAATTAAAGGCCCTTTTTGCAATTTTGCTTCAAATGAAGTCCCAACTCCTTGAAATCAGCTCCAAAGGTCAGTAATGACCTAAGGAGAGATTCTCAAGTGTTTGGGGAATTTTTGGGGATTTTTAATTATTTTTAATTAATTATATAAATAAAATATTGATTTTTAATTAAAATTAAATTATAGTTCAATTTGTTGTCAAATCAAGGGGCTTTTAATTTTCATGAGTTAAGGATTGAATTCTGGTCCGTTAGAGGGTTTATGCATATTTTTAGGGTTTGAATTGGATTTATTACATTTTCCAGAAGGGTTAATGGCTTAATTAAGACTTGAACTTAGGAAAATTAATTAGGGGGATTAATGAATTCAAAAATCAGTAAGAAAATTTCCTAATGCTGAGAATGTCACTAAGTTCAAATGGTTCAAATTTCAAGTTCAAATAAGGTGTATCCTAATCACAATGAAATTTTTAAGTTCTCTAATCAAAGTCCTTAATTGTTGTCCTTAGTGACACTAAGTTTAATAGGATTGAATCGAAGTTTTGACTAACCCTTGACTAAGCATGACATAAATACACAATAACAATCAAACAAGTCCTTAGATCTAGGAGATCCCTAAACTATGTGGTGTGTGCACCTTAGGCATGCAAGTCAATCTCAAGCTTAATTAAGTAAAGGATTAATCAATAAATAATTAGCAAAGTAATTATTCATTGATTAATCAAGATTCCCCAAAAATTTCTATTCAATCACTCAACCTATGCTTAAAATCCTAAGGGATCTCTCAAATGCTCAAGGATTTAAATATATATATAGTTTTAAAGTAGATTTTAAAATATACAAATATATAAATATATATAAGTATATATATATATATATATTTTTAAAATAAAAATAATTAAAAATATTATTAAAAGAAATTTTGAGGGGTTGAGAGACCCACTGATTTCAAATTTATTAGGATAATAAGTTTTTAATTTTCAAAATATTAAATATTTAATTAAATAGTAATAAACTATTAAAATACTCACATAATTCAAATTAATATCAAAATTTACTTAAATAATCTTGAAAACTTTTCTGGAAGTTTAAAATAGATTAAAATATTTTTCTTAAAATTTTGAAAGCATTTGAATTTATTTTATTTAAATAATAATTAAAATAATCACATAATCAATATTTGAAATTACTCAAAATATATAGCTTATTTTAAAGTGATTTTATTTTTAAATTAAAGCTCTTGAAAAACTGAAGAGTTTGATGTATTATATGGATTTTTATGATTAAAAATGAATTTTTAACCATTTTTTAAAGGTTTTGTTAATTAAATAGTTTAAAAGAAAATTAAATCAAATTAAACTCATTTCTGACGGCTGAATGGCCACATGGCGCGTTTTGGTTGGATGGACCAAAACGCGTGGCAATCATTGCCATTTAATGCGCGGCGGCGGCTGGGGTCCACGCGCAAACCACTTAACCAGCTCAGCATCAAACGACGACCGTCTGATCAAGCGCATCTGGATATGAACGGGAGCGATCACGCTGGACGGAGATCCCCACCACGGCTCATTCCCGCGGTTTAAAATGACAGCAAGATGGTTTCATCCGAACCGTCGGCTAAAGGATTAACGGCCTGGATGCTGTGTTATGAATCTATGTAGCGAATGCCGTTCGATCACCCGCCATCTCAAACGAACGGCCCTGATCGAGCCGAACGGACGAATACGCCGTATGATCGGATCCGAGGCTTGAATCAGCCACGGAATGGCGCGATCGGTGCCGTTAATCAAAGAATCAACGGCTCCGATCGCGCCTAGTTCAGGCCTAAGTGAACCGAGACCTAGAACTAGTGTTTTGGCTCATTCGGATGATCCAGACGACGAAATGATTTGAAATTTTAAATTTAGATTAAGAAAGTGAACAGAAATTTTGGGGATCTATCCATACGTCCTAACATGCATTGAATAAAAAGCTATTTAGCCTAAGTGTCTTAGACTAGGGTTAGAGTTTTACATCGATTTAATGGACGGATTGAACCGCTTTTGGATTTGTTGCACTTGTAGGCTGTCCACGCTCCTTTTTGTAGAAGAATCCACGAGCTGGTAACGTCTAGACCGAGGGGAAATCAACTTGGACGGTGATTTGCTTGAGCTCGCCGGAATCCAGTCGTCGATAGCCTCCAATCGCCGGATTTTGAATGGGAATGCGTAGAGGGACCTTTGGGGAGCTCAATGAAATAGGAGACTGGATTTGGGAGGTTGAAAGTGGTGAGAGAATGCTAGGGTTAGAATGAGGCTTCATTAGGGCATTTTGCCCTATTCAATCCCTTCCAGATTGAATGGAGGGCTGGGATCTACTGGATGAGCCTCCAGATGAGTGCCATCTGTCCAGGGAGTTGGTGGGAGCAGCAGCCAAGGACAGCTCAAGGACATCCTATGTGGAAAGTGAGTTTTGTCCTTATTTGGACACATGGAGTAATGGGAGCCTTTGGATTTAGATCTAAGGGCTCAAAATAGTTCTAGGAATGTTCTAGAGACTAACTAATCTGCTGGATTAATTTGAGTTTAAGTTTAATAAATTTAATTAAGGATTTTAACCATTTGGAAGCCTCTTTGACCATTTGTTGACTGGTTTGACCAGTCAACAGCCAAGTGGACAGCTGAGGTGGCATGGGGGACCTTTTGGAATTAAATAAAATTGTTGGAATGAATTGATGAGGAGTGGGCTAACTTAGGCCAAGCCAAATGGGGATTTAAACCCCTTAAAGAGCCTTGTTGACCATGTTGACCAGTCAACTGGTTGACCAAGGGTGAGGTGGCAGCCAAAGTGATTTAGGGAATTGATTAAGAAGAGTGGAGAGGGTTTGACAAAGACTTGGGTGAATTTTAAATTTAATTCAAAATGGAAGGCCTTAAAGGTTGGTTTGGTCAAACTAGGTTGACTGAGTCAACCAGGTTGACCCAGGGTGTGAGTTTGGTCCAGGTAGGTTTGATACAATATTTGGAGTCTAGTAGAGGTGATTCCATGGTTAAATGAGTCCTTTGAGTCAAAAGGGCTTAATGGGCCCTTAATGGGCCCTTAAGCCAAAATTGGTTGACTTGGTCAACCGGCTAAGCTCAGGGTCTGAGATCAGGCTCAACAGGTTTGAAGTGACATTTAAAACTTGCTGCAAGTGATTGCGTTCAATTTGGAGTTCATTTGATTTAAAATCAAAGTTTGAGCCCCATAGGGGTATTTTGGTCATTTTGGGCTCATGGTCACTAGAGGCTGAGATGAGTCCAGAAAATTCTAGTTTATCGTTCAACATATCAATATTAAGGGTCTGGAAGTGACTAGAGGATTTGGTGAAGGCTCTAAGGTCAAAAACTTCACAGTGACAGGTCCAGTGGCATGGGCTGTAAATATTTGAAAGTTTTACAGCCCTTGGATTTTAATTAAGTTTTTGAGGTTAGGGACCTCAGAATGGGCTCAAATTTGGAGGGTTGCCTCCAGAGACATGTCCCATCAGTATGCAACTGACAGACTCTGAATCGGAGGTCATTTGACTAGGTTTCAAAGTGTTCAAAATTTCAATGAAAAAGGCCTTTAGGATAAAACCTTTGGGCCTTGGATTTGGCTTGATTGACCTAAGATCTAGATAGATCCTAAAGTCTAAGCTTTAGAAGAATCCTAGGGTAGATCCTAAGGTCTAGATTCTAAGAGGATCCTAGGATTCGAATTAATTAAATCGATCTAAGGTCAAGAGTAGCCCAAATGACCTCATACAAAAATGAGGTCAACAGACTTCTCCTAGAAGTTGCATGTTGATGGGTCTTAAACCTAGCTTTATAGTAAGGCTACGTGATTGTTTGAATTTGGTTAACAAGACTTATAACTCCCTAAAAAGTTACTTGTAAATAGATCTTAAAACCTAGCTTTATAACAAGGCTAATAAATTTTTTGAATTTGGTTGATAGATCTTATGACTCCCTTAAAAGTTGCATGTAAATAGATATTACAACCTAGATCTATAGTAAGACTGTCCGATCATTTGAATTTGGTTAACATGTCTTATAAAGATGGGTCTAACAGCTTAGCTCTAAAGCAAGGCTACCAAGAGGTTTTGGTAGGGCTTACTACTTCTCACAGAAGTTACCTATAGATGAGTCTTACAACCTAGCCTTATAAGCAAGGCGGCTCGTAGGTTTCTGTTTAGGTTTTAGAGTTGTTGTACTTCACTTAGAAGTTTTTCAAATGTGTGGGTCTTATTGCTTCACTTAAAAGTGGCTCATTGATGGGTCTTACAACTTAGCCCTATAGGCTAAGCTATATGTAGCTTTTGTTTAGATAGGTTTTATGACTTCTCTTAGGAAGTAGCATGGTTGTTTTGTTTTAGAATGGGTCTTACTGCTTCCCTTTAGAAGTAGCCCATACAGTGGAAGGTTTAAGAAGTCGGGTCTTAATGTTTCTATTAGAAGCAACCCAATGGTGGGTCTTACAACCTAGCACTATAGGCTAAGATATCCGACTGATTTAGATTTAGATTGAGAGTTTAGTAATTCTCTTAGCAGTCTCTCTTAAATAACAGGTCTTATAACTTCTTGAAAGATGCTTATTTGTTTTAATTTAGGGTAGATTATATAAAAGTTACTTTAGTTCAATTCCTTACTTTCTTCACACCAGTATTTTCTTTTAGTACCTTATTTTTTTTCTTTCAGTACCCACTTTTCTTTAAGTACCTATTTTTCTTTCAATACCCTCTTTTCTTTTAGTACCTTTTTTTTTATTTTTCTTTGTTTCGGCAGATTGATTTTAATGCTGATCAGTTTTATTTCTTACTTGCATATTGTGCCTGCAGGAGCTTACTTGGGAGTGTTGGAGCTTGCACAGGTGTTAGGTTTTGTAGAGTTTGGAGAGCTTGCTTAAGAGTTATTTTAGAGGTCTGAGTTAAGTTGGGGTGTGTTGAGTTTGAGTATGAGTTTGTTGAGTGTTTGTGAGTTAGAGAGTTTGAAGATTAGTTGTTGGTGTTTAGCTTGTACTTATGGTTGATTACTGGAGAATGCTTTTATTTTTTTGTTCTTTTATTAATAAAAAATTCTTATCATAGTGGCTCTCTTCATATTTTTAAAAATTGTGCTCAATGTAATTTAAATAAACAATTAATCTATTTTAATCAATTAAAATTTAATTGCCTGATTAATTAATCTCTCAATTAATTAAAATTATTATAGAATATATTAATTAATTATCAAATTAGATTTCAAATTAAATTTGAAATCAATTGATTAATTATATTTAATTAACTAAAAGAAATCTCAATTTCAAATTTTATTTTAAATTGATTGATTAATTTAATTTGAAAATTTTTAGGCTTTTCCAAACATGCAAATGGACCCCCGAGACCCATTTCAGAATACATGCAGACTCTCACATATGCATAGAACATTCCCAGACACTTGCATAAGGATTCAAATATAAAAATTTAACAAATTATCCAGAATCTAGTCGGGTCATAAATGGTTGAATTGTACACTCACTTTCTAGGTGTTATAGCCACAACCTTTTTATATACCATTTCAATCTTTTGAAGCAAAGTAAATGGCAATTTGGGCTTGTTAATTGTTATTCGTGATAATATTAGTGAATAAGTTTTTGGATGTGATAGTCTTGTCTAAATAGGTTTGATTATGCTCACATGAGTGGGAACAATTATTACGTCCTCCGATCGGATGCAGAGGAACATCCGGTTGTAGGCAAAAACGCGCCTATACCGAGGTGTACCTAGTTTTTTCAAAAAACTATGTACACCTCGGTATAGGCGCGTTTTTTCCTACAACCGGATGTTTCTTGCATCCGGTCAACCGGACCAAATAAAATTCCCATGAGTGGAGGGAGGCAGTAGCAGACTTCAAAGTAGAAGTGTTCTGTAACATTGGAGATTGAGATAAGAAATTTTTAGATGTTTTATTGGCCATTCGAGGAGAGGGAGTAGGGAGTTTCATTTCCATAAGAGATGTGGAGATGGGTATGTTTAAGTTAGAGGCAACAATGGGTTATTTGATAATAGGATAGGAGAAGGAGACAACTTTGTTATTTTCTTTGGAGGTTGTACCCCTGCTTCAATTTTGACTATAGGTAGGATGGGAAGGGGGTTGGACAATTAGAATCAACATGTGCAAAAGTACCTCAAAAAGTGTAAGATGAGGGCCTCCATTTGTAAATAATAGGAATTGAGATATCTTTACATCTAGTGAAAATTGTAATGGATTGACGAAGAACTAAAGTCGTAGGGTTTTGCATATCGACCCTTACATATGTTAATCTTGTTTGTTTAGCCATGAGAGAATCCACTAGTAAAGGAAGACCAATTTTACAAGTAATTTTAAAAGATCCCATTTAAGACCATTAACATCACAAACCATAGTACACTAAGGCACATAGGAGGAAACCATAAGAAGAAATATGAGACAAGGATAAAAGAAAAAGAAAGAGTTGCTATTAGAAATCTAGGAGTAGGGCTGTCAAAAACGGGTCACGGGTCGGGTTCGGATCCAATCCGAAATTGACCCGACACTGTTCAACCCGACCCGCTTTTGCAAACGGGTCGGTTTTCCGACCCGAACCCGACACGCTTCGGGTTCGGGTTGCGGGTCTGGGTCAACCCGAACCTGACCCGCTTCGGGTATATTTTATTAATTTTTTTTATTTAATTCAATTTATTTAAATCTAAATCAAATTAAGCTAATATTTACTTCATTTAATTTAAAATAAATCAAGATTAATTTAATTTGGGTAACAATGTTTATAATTTTTTTGAAATATCATTTACTTATTTCATAAAAATCTTTTAAAATCCTCCTAAATTAATTAAAAACGGGTCAATCTGGGTCGATTTCGGGTTTCCGGGTCAACCCGAACCCGACCCCGACCCCGACCCCGACCCGGTTTTACAAACGGGTCAAAATCCTTAACCCGAACCCGACCCGGTTCGGGTTCGGGTTGACACGACCCCGAAATTTTCAGGTCGGGTTCGTGTCGGGTTTTCAGATCGGGTCAAATATTGACACCTCTAGTCATTTTCGGGTCGGGTCGGATTCGGGCCAGGTTAGGAGTGCAAAACCCTAACATAATAGTGAAAGTTCTGTTAGGTTTTATTATACGATTTTTTACGGCAAATGACGTATCTTTATTAATCGTTCTGTTTTTTTGCTCACTCAACTGCAATGCTGTGCCACCTTTTTTTTCTGTTCTTCAGAACTAAATTTTAGTATGTTCCAGATCCAAAGAACCGATTTTTAAAGAGAAAGATGGCGATTTGGTTGGTAAAATCCCCAAAACCAGCGGAAGGGAAATAGTAATTACTGAAAGCAACGGAAAGGGGCCAGCGAGATCCAACTTCCTTCCAGAGAAGAAAGAGACTGGTTTTGTTTAATGTAAAAGTGGACATTCAGTTGCGCTCATCGTCCCCGTTTATAGTGCTCACACTGAGCATCTCGGAAGGGAGGAGTGGAGGAGGAGATAACGCCGTGTTGGCGTGTCTCCTTCTCAATTCGGGGGAATTTTTTAGCTTTATATAGCACTTGGCGTTGGCCGGGAAGGAGATGGGAGAAGAGCCCTTAAAGACGCGCTGGACGTTTGAGGTGAATTCGTGGCGATTCATGTCCTGTTTTTACTGCATGATTTGCTTGGCGACTTTTCTGTGGATTGATGTTGGTGTTTTATCTTTGTTTTGCTTGATCGGTTTTTCATCGGCTTTCGCTAGGTTGGGAGCTGGGCCACGTGAATGGATAGGAATGATTGATGATTGTAGTGGAAAGTAGGGTTTTTCCTTCGATCAAGAGTGATTTTTAGCTTTGATTTTGTTAATGTTGATTTTCTTCGATCTTTGCTTGCGTTCAACGCTGTCCTATCATAGCTCGGGCGTTTTTCGTTTGAATTTTCTACTTGGCCATGGTTTTATGTGCATTTGATTCCATCTACAAAACTCCCTTATTTATGGTTAACTCATGTAGGACTTCAAGATGTTTTATAATATAAGATTTGGGAGGAAGAAGGAGATTAATAAGGAAGATCCTAAATCTGATACCAACGGCAGAAACTCTGATGGAAATGTGAATATGAATGCAAACATCAAGAGCAATTCTGACATGGCTGTTTATGAGCAGTTTGAGCAGCAGGTTTGTTTGTGTGAGACTTGCTTGTCAATGCCCTTTCCTTTATAGAATGATGAGATTTCCATGAATGTGCGTTCATGCCATGATAATTTGATATTTAAAAAGTTGGTCTTATTTCTATGATTTGTTCAGGAAAGGCAATGTGTGATCAGGGCTACAGCTATTTCTGCTAGACCTGATGGAGCAATGTAAGATTTTTTGTTATTGTCTTTTTTGATAGCCTCTAATATTTTAGGTTGTACTTAACTTATTAGTATATAATGTTTAGAATTAAAACTACAGTTTTCAGTTCAGGTTATTTAGGATCTATTTTTGTTGAAACAGATCGAAAACGAATTAATATTTTCGGTTTCTACTGATTTTGAGAATTTCGGTGAAGTTTTGGATGAAATTCTAGAGTTTGAGTCGAAACTCACAGGTTTTGAACATAAATTTTTGCTTAAACTCTTGAAAATCGTTGAAGTTCTATTAGAATCCTATCATCAAAATTCAAGGTCACAAAAACCTAAGCCTCAATTATATAATTCTATTTAATCAAAATTGAATCCCAAAATCAGTGTAATTATCAAAACTAAAACTTGCTTGTTTAGCCGAAACAGAGTTTTATAACTTTGATAATGCCTTCCCAGTAGTGCTTTGATTGCTGCATTGGTATTATAGATGCTGAGTTAAAACATTATCTGTCAAGAAGGTTATGATTCCTCCTTAATATGCTGAAACTTAGACTTCCTTTATAAAAAGGTTCTTGTAATGTTCTTGTTTTATGTTTGTTGAATAGACTGAAAATTGATATATTTTGTTTTATTATGACTTATCTAAGTTGTGATTTTGGCGATCAAGTCATTAATAAGAGTACACATTTTAGATATCTTGAATCTATTGTTCAGAGTGATGGTGAAATAGATGAGGATATTATCAGCAGAATTCAAGTTGGTTGGTCGAAGTGGAGGAATGCATAGGGCTTGTTGTGTGATAGAAAAGTACCCCTCAAACTCAAGGGAAAACTCTATAAGATGGTGGTGAGGCCTGCAATGCTTTATGGTGCCAAATGTTGGCCATTAAAAGAGAAGCATCATACTAAGTTAAGTGTGACAGAGATGAGGATGCTCAGGTGGATGAGTGGCTTTACCCTTAGAGATAGGATACAAATGAGCATATACATGAAAATGTTGGAGTAGCTCCAGTAGAAGATAATATTAGAGAGAGTCACCTTATATGGTTTGGTCACATAAAACGGCAGCCTTCCGATAACCCGGTTAGGAGAGTAGAGGTATTAGATTTGACTTATGTTAAGAAAGGTAGAGACAGACCTAAAAAGACTTGGTTAGAAAATATTAGTAATGACCTTTCTTTATTAGATTTAAATGAGAATTTGACTTTTAATAGGACACAATGGAGAAAAGGATTCATGTAGCCGACCCCACGTAGTGGGATAAAGGCTTGATGTTGTTGTTGTTGTTGTTGTTATTGTTGTTGACTTCTCTAAGTCTTCTTTGAACTTCCATACAAAGCATGGTGCATACTCATCACTGGACATTTATAGTGTTATCATTAGAAAATTGTAGTTTAGCTCTTAAGTTTTGCATTTAGCTGGATACTTTTTCATCACACTTGGCTAAGGATAAAAACTTTTTTTTTTTCCTTTTTTAGCTGACCCAAATGCAAAGGCGTGTTCTATTTCTTTCATTTTATTGATGGCAAATTCTTACATTTATGGCCATTTCCCATCATTCTTTCTTTTTCTGCAATGGAATGACACTATTGGATAATTTGTTATCGCTGGAAAATTGTAGTTTAACTCTAAACCTTTGCAGGTTGAAGCCACTACTTCCTCCTTTTGATTCTGCAGAAACACGCTCTTTAGCAGAGACTTTGTGCAGGTATGATATCCTTTCAAATTGAATTTAGAGGTATTATCATTGTCCTCAATTAGTTATCATTTGAACATTTAAAATACTATTTAACATTGATGGTTATTACTTGCTGTGGCAAATTATAGAGATATCATTCGTGGAAATCCTGATGTTAAGTGGGAAATCATCAAGGGATTGGAGAATGCAAAACGCCTTGTTAAAGAAGCAGTTGTCATGCCCATAAAGTATCCAAAGTACGTATAATTTGTCACTTTTCATGTGCGTGGACTTACATTTTAAGGTGCTTCTCCATGTATTTCTCTCAGAAGAAAGTATTCTTTGACAATCTTGCCAAATGAACTTGCTTGCTATATCCATAATTTCTGAGGCATTGGTTTACATGCTACATATGTGGTCAGAATAAACTTTGTTATTTTATCATTTCATGTACAAGGTCATAGATATTTTAAATATTTCATTCCATAATTTGCTTATTTTGAAAAAATTGTTTGATTGGGGAGTTCCATGTTTTATGATATCATATAATTTTTTGATCTCTTAACTTGTACAAGAGTGTATATGTATGCTTTCCAAACACTGCAATCTTCGTAGTAGAAGTCTCTACATGAGTTTCTATTGTGCTAAATTAACTTTGGATTTGCAATAGAGATCTCATGGATCTTCACTTGATAGATGCAAAATTAAGTTTCGATGTGACTATTTGAGGTATTTTTTTTATTAGCAGATATTTTTTAACTTGGGATTAATGGATTAGTCAGGAATGGAACCCCATTGCTATTTTAAGGAGGTCTACAGATATATATTTTATTAATTACATCAATTGTTTGCTTGTCAAATAACTAAAAAATCATCTTTTTTTTTTAAATTAAAAATAATTCAATAGAAGCAAGAAGAAAAAGGAATTCATTAGTCAGTATGTCAATTAGCCAATCTCTCCAAGAATGAGGCATGACTCGTAATATAAAATACGGGTTAAATTTCAAAATAGTCCCCCAACTATTTATATATGATAATTTTATTCCCAGAATTTAGGGACCATTTTGGATCAATGTTTTATATAGTTGGTGGACTAAATTGGGATAACGTGATACTTTAGGACTAAATTAACTATAGACTAATAGTCTGAGGACTATCATAAAATTTTTCTGTATAAAATACATTAGCAATTCGACCTTCATTTTTTATCATTCATGCCATAGGGACCAATATCGTAGAAAATCTGGTGGTTGCATGACACCAAATCCTCATGCATGAGTGTAAAGTCCACACATAACTTTATATAGCCATAGGCCCATACTTATGTGAACTTACATCACTTGAGGAAAATCATGTTTCATCTAATTTATATTCTTGAAGGACATTAAATTATTTTGATTTAGTCATTTTGTATTTAGGTCTGGGATGGTTATTCATGATGTATTCCATTGTTCAGTTATGAATCTGTAACTTCATTTTTGCCTTTACAATTCCTTTAACCAAAAACCAAAAAGAATCCTATTGAAGGAATAAGAGAGCATCATGCATGCTATTCATCTACCATGAAGAATATACACAATATTCAATTTTGATTTTTGCTCTTTTTCCTTTTTTTTTTCTGAGAGCGTATGCAATTGATTTTCAGCAAAATAATCATGTTCTAGGTACTTCAAGGGACTTCTTTCTCCTTGGAAGGGAATTTTACTTTTTGGCCCTCCTGGAACAGGGAAGGTTTGTTCTTAAGAACTGTGAATTTCTCCATATTATTGTTTTTTTATGTTAGCTTGCGAAATTACAATTGGCCGTTCATGGAAAAAGAAAAATGTATGCATAAAATTTTTTCAAACACTTAGACTTTCTATCTGTTGCATGCATGTGATTTCAGTTATCTTAATTTTATTTGTGCCTATTTTACTGCTATCCGGCAATTATTATATCACTGAAATTTCCATGAAATGCTTTGGAGTTGATAGTTAATCAAGAATTTGGTTTACCTCTCTTGGCTAATGTTGACTCTTATTTTTTTGTTTGAGATGGCAATGACTGCATTACCCTGAGAAGTCTTGGATTTGGGATGATAAAGGAATCAATGAAAGCTTCATTGAGATGTGGGCAGCTGTGATACTTATGGCTAGAAATTCATTTTCAACTTTCTCCAGCATTATTTCATCTCTTGTTTGCTTAGATTTTACTAGCTGCTAAAAGCAGATGGCTTTTTCGAGGTATCCAAAAGATAATTTTAGTTGCCAAATTAAATAGTAGATTACATATTACATAGAAATTTGATCATTATAAGCCATGGGTGTTTTCCCTATGATAAAATATCTCTCTTAATTCCTAAGGAGAATTCTTGATTAAGGATATCACAGCTTTTTTTAAGCTATTGTTTAGCAAATGGATTCGTGTATCTTGTGCTAGGATATGTCGCATATTGGCCTAGAGGAGATGGGGTGATGAATGCAAACTTTCTCAAGATTTCATTATTTCATCATTCATGATAAGGATATGTCTAAATAGTGAGAAGAATTTGAGCAATTATGAGTTCCTGCCTTGAGTAGGTATTTACCATTTACCTAGGGCCTTATTTGGAAGCTAATTGCAATAAAAACCTCGGCTATTTGATGTACCGAGTGGCTTAGAAGCTCGAAGACATAGTCCTTTTTCTTTTCTTTTTTTTGTAAAATGGACACGGTCATTTCGGAACATATGGATTGTAGAGCAAGATAAATGTGTTGTTTGAGGGGATATTTTAAGTTTGATTAATCGTTTTTATGGCGTTTATTTGATCTTTGTTGCCTCATATGCTGAAAGCTTGGCCAATTTAGTCAAATTAATATGACATATTTTTTTTAACATTGGTTTATTTTACATTTTGGTGCCCTAGCTATGTTTTTAAGCATATAGGAGATGTGTGGAAACTTAAAGCACAAAGTAGCAATTTTTTTATTTTATATTTTCATGTTATTTGTACATATACTATTTTTTTTAATACAGATCATATTTTGAGTAGTTATGAGAGGGATTAATTAATATGGCCTTTCTTTTGAAGCTAGGTCTCAGGACTAGACCTTGCCTTTTTTTTGGGCCATCTTTTGATGCATCACCTTCATCCATGCTTGTCAAAATTGATAGGGGCATTAAAGTATTTCACCTACATTTTGATGTAGACAAACAAGAGAAAACTGACACAATGAGTAGAACTTAAAACAAACTTTATTAAATAAAAGCAAACGACCCAAAACTTGACAAACACAACAAGAGATGCTAGGAGATTTTAAAGAAATAAAGAAATTTAAAAAGACGCTATCCTCAGACAACCGCCAGAGCGGGTTCCTCACATGTATCGAATTTGTAGGTTAAATAAGTAAAGTGCATAGAACTAGCAAACCGATGGTCCACCACTGCAAGATTGTCCAATCTCTTCAATAGATGCTTCAAATCAACTCAGATACGACACCCTAAAGTTGCTTCACTATTGAGAAGAAGGATACAGATGGAGTGGCACTTGCGGAGAGACGAAAGAGGTTAGAAGCCCGAGAAGAAGGGTGGAAAGAGCCCGCAGGATTTCCGGAGGGGATGAGAAAAGAAGGTTGGAAAGAGCCCGTAGGATTTCCGAATAAACCCGTAGGTTAATAGCAAATATGCTCTCAAATATCAACTCCCTTTTCTTCACAACATCTTCTCATATATATAGGCAAGAGAGAGGAATGCCAAGAGTCACATGACTTTAATTTCCATAAGAACCAAAGCATTATAAGCATAGAAATCTTCCCCCCATGCTCACGGATAATCACCCAAACCAAGAACCAAAGAGGCAGTCACGGGAGACGAGGGAACGGCACGGACCAAAGAGCCAAGGCCACGGGAAAGGAGCCCAGGCATGGAAAACAGAAGCCAGCCGTGAAATCCCAAGAGGCTAACACGAAAAACAACACCCTTCTTTATTTTAATGCATAGAATTCAGCCACCATTAAAAAACAAGCCACGGTTTCCCAAGAGACAAGAAGAAAGGGGAAGGGGAAGGGACAAGGCCACTCCAAAAGTAAACTCCATAATGAGGTACCTTTTGAGAATTAAAGAGCTACTAAACTTCAGCTCAAGCAACTTAGAGAACCAGCTCAATATCGAATGCTCCAAAACAGCCAACCGAGAACCACCACCAGCTACGGACCAATCAAGCCAGCAAACCAAAGGTCTACCAAGCCATATGCACTACCTACCATGTTCATTGGATGCTTTCCCATCATTGGATAGCTAAAAAAAGAATAAAAAACAAAATATACTATTGTTCAAAATAAAATAAAAAGTACAGAATTTCTTGATAGCATCAATTCTCCCCTGGTGGAAAATTCTCATCTCCTGATGAGAACGTATCAACAATTTGTTCATAAAGCTCCAAATTCTTCTTTTTTAGCTCAGCAGCATCAATCCAGGTACAATCAGTCATTGGTCGATTGCTCCATTTGACCAAAAACTTTTTATGTTCTCCATTCCTTGTTTTAGTGACTTTCACGTCAATAACATCTTCGATTTGATCTTCAGACTTTATCAAAGGAGCAGAGAGTGGTAAAGTTTTAATATCTACAAAATCGTCAGAATCTCCTTCATACAAAGACAGGTCAGAAACATTAAAAACAGGTGAAGTGCCAATAGTATCTGGTAAATCTAGCAAATATGCATTATCACCTAATTTTTTAATCACACGAAATTGACCAAATTTCTTTCTACTTAACTTTTTAAAAGTGCCAACTGCCAACAGGAAACCTTTGGCGACAAAAGTAAGCCATCACTAAGTCACCTTCATTGAAATTTGCTTCTTTTCGATGTTTATCAGCCTCAGTCTTATATTTAACAGTAACCTTCTTAAGTTTTTCAAAAACCTGTTGTTGGACAGTTTTTATATGATCAAATGTTTCAAAAGCCTCAGCACTAGTTTTTTTAGGAAGAGATAAAGAATTTCTATCCAGAATGTGAGGAATAGGTTGCCCATAAATAATTTCAAATGGAGTTTTGCCAGTAGAACGATTAACAGAATTATTATATGCAAACTCAGCTTGAGGTAACACTAAATCCCATTGAGATGGTTTTTCTCCAGCAAGGCATCTTAACAAATTTCCCAAGCTTCAATTTACTATCTCAGTTTGCCCATCGGTTTGAGGATGATAGGCACTGCTAAATTGAAGAGTAGTTCCAAGTTTTGCCCACAGAGTTCTCCAAAAATGACTTAAAAACCTAGTGTCACGATCAGAAGTAAAAGTTCGAGGAATACCATGCAAACGAACGATTTCTTTAAAAAACAAATCAGCAATGTAAGAAGCATCAGAAGTTTTCTTGCAAGGAATAAAATGTGCCATTTTACTGAATCGATCCACCACCACAAAAACATAATCATATTTTCGAAAAGTCACTGGCAAACCCAAAATAAAATCCATAGAAATATCCTCCCAAGGTTTGTTAGGAATAGGTAAAGGAGTATACAAACCAGAATTTTGTGTAGTTCCTTTAAAAGCTTGACATATCTTACATTGTTTTACTAGTTTAGCAATATCTTTTCTCATGTGAGGCCAGAAATATTTTTCTTCAACTAAAGCAATTGTTTTCCCTTGCCCAAAATGTCCTCCCAAACCTTCACTATGCAATTCTTTCACAAGTTGTTCTCTTAAAGAACTTTTAGATATGCAAAGTCTAGTTCCCTTGAACAAAAAACCTTGATGTATAACAAATTGAGCAGAAGGATCAGTTCCAGAAACATAACAAGCATTCCAAATGTTTTTAAAATCAGAATCATTTTCATAAGTGTCCTTTAAAAAATCAAAAGAAGTAACAATCGGAAAAACAGTTATTAACAAATGAGATCTTCGGCTTAAAGCATCAGCAACTTTATTCAAAACTCCAGTTTTATGTTTGATATGAAAAGTGTATTCTTATAAAAAAGAAACCCATTTGGCGTGTCTTTTGTTCAGATTTTTTTGTGATCCCAAAAATCGTAAAGCCTCGTGATCAGTATTCAAAATAAATTCTCGTTGAATCAGATAGCATCTCCAGAATTTCAAAGCTTGAACAATGACATAAAATTCCAAGTCATAAGTAGAATATCGAGATCGAACATCATTTAGCTTTTCACTAAAATATACAATAGGCTTTCTTTCTTGACTTAAAACAGCACCAATACCAACATGTGAAGCATCGCAATCAACTTCAAAAACCTTTTCAAAATTTGGTAAGCTAAGAATAGGAGTTTGACTCATTTTTGATTTGATCAATTGAAAAGTATTGTCAGCTTCAGGGGTCCATTTAAAAGTTCCTTTTTTCAAACAGTCAGTGATAGGAGCAATAACAGTACTGAAGTTCTTAACGAATCTACGATAAAAAGATGCTAACCCATGAAATCCTCTTACCTCTCTGATATTCTTAGGAATAGGCCAACTTTTTATTGCTTCGATTTTCACAGGATCTACTTTGATACCTTTAGCAGATATAATGTTACCCAAAAATGTCAAACTCGGAGTCATAAAAGAGCATTTCTTTAAATTGATGTACAGCTTCTGTTCTCTCAAAGTTTTCAAAATCTCTTTAACATGAAAAAGGTGTTCAGATGGACGAATGCTATAAATCAGAATGTCATCAAAATATACAACCACAAATTTTCCAATAAAAGATCGTAAAACATGATTCATTGTTCGCATGAAAGTACTCGGAGCGTTAGACAAACCAAAAGGCATAACAAGCCATTCATATAAGCCCTCTTTAGTTTTAAAAGCAGTTTTCCACTCATCTCCAGGTCTAATTCTTATCTGATGATACCCACTTTTCAAATCAATTTTCGAGAAAATCTTAGCATCACTTAACATATCCAGCATGTCATCCAGTCTAGGAATTGGAAATCGGTATTTGATGATTTTTTTGTTTATGGCTCGACTATCCACACACATTCTCCAAGTTCCATCTTTTTTAGGAGTAAGCAAAGCAGGTACAGCACAAGGACTTAGACTTTCTTGAATCAAACCCTTTTCTAGAAGTTCAGACACTTGTTTTGAAAGTTCTTGATGTTCATTCGGACTCATTCTATAATGTGATCGATTAGGCAATGTAGCTCCAGGAATCAAATCAATATGATGTTGAATGTCTCTCATCGAGGGTAATCCAGCTGGTAATTCATCAAGTATCAAATCAGAAAATTCATCAAGCAAAGGTTGTATTTCCTTAGGAATCTCAAAATTTAAATCAAACTCTTTTCCAAACAACAAAATAGATCACATCAGATTTTGTCAGTTCACTTGTATTCAGAAGCAATTCAGAAGTGATAGATTTCGAAATTTTTTTGTTTTTTGTTACCGGATCAGGAATGTTTTTTTTAGGAAAGAGTGTGAATTCTTTGTTATCTTTAATGAAAGAATATGTATTCTTTTCTCCATTGTGGATGGTTTTATGATCATACTGCCAGGGACGACCTAAAAGGATGTGACATACTTCCAAAGGTACAACATCACAAACAATTTGATCTTTATAAGTTTCTCCAATCGTTAAGTTCACAGTGCATTGTTTATTTATAGGAACCTCATTTCCCTCTTTAAACCAAGAGATTTTATACGACTTATCAAGAGGATTCGTTTTCAGCTTTAGTTTCTTCACCATATGTTGTGATACAAAGTTCCCTGAACTTCCACTATCAATCATTAAAGTGCAAACTTTTTCTTCAACAGTACAGGTAGTTCTAAAAATGTTCCTCCTAAGCCATTTATCTTCCTTTTCAGTTTGAGCAGTTAAGACTTGTCGAATTACTAACAATGGTTCTCCTTCATCACCTTCTAAGTCAAATTTTTCTAACTCAGTTTCATTTTCAGATTCAATTTCATCTTCTTCTATTTCATTTTCACCTTCTATGAAATTAGTTCGTGGAGGATTATTCTTTCTGCAAGTAGCTGACAAGTGACCATATAACCCACATTTGTAACAAGGTTCAATTTGCTTAGATTGTTCAGATGGTTTATTTCCTGCTACCCCTTTTCCTTTTTCTTGATTTTGACATTCAACAGTTTTAACTTTTGCACTCGAAGTCCCCACAGAAGTTTGAGTTTTAGTCCCACTCGTTTGCCTTCGTTTATATGTTTCAGTGATTTTATTGGTTCCCCGCAAATGTTGCTTTTCAATTTTCAAAGACATTCGATAAGCCTCATCTAGTTTTACCACATGATGTAAGTTGAGTTGATCTTGAATTGTCCATTTTAGCCCATTAAGATATCTCGTTACAGTTTTCTCTTCAGACTCATCCAAATCATTTCTAGCTTGCAACTTGTAAAAGTTTTCAGTGTATTCCTCTACAGTTTGATTACCTTGACGCAAATTGTTAAACTCCTGAAAAATAGTTCTCGAGTGATCAGAAGGTAAAAATTTTCCTTTTATCTTTTCTTTCATTCTATCCCAAGTTTGAATCTTTTCTTTGCCTCTTCTTAGTCTGTTGTTTTGTAAATTTTTCCACCACGTTAATGCATGTCCCGTTAGTTTCAAACTTGCAAATTTAACTTTTCGATTATCTGGAATTTCTTTCCATTCAAAAAACTGATCCATTTTTTCTACCCATTCTATGAATTGTTCAGGTTGCAATTTTCCTTCAAAATTATGAACGTCGATTTTAATTCCGTGATCCCAATTTCTTTGTCGCCTATTTCGATTTCTAGGTTCTTCCTCTTCACTCCCAGAAGATACTATACTAGGATTAACGTTAGCTTGATTGACATTTAGATTAGCAACGGCTTCAGCTATTGTATTAATTTGATGTTGCAAATCATTCAATTGTTGCATCATTTGTTGCCAACCCCCTTGTTCATTAGCCTTTTTTTTTTTTGACACGAAAGAGAAAGACTCCTATAAAACCAAAAAAAAGACGAACTTGCTCTGATACCAAATTGATGTAGACAAACAAGAGAAAATTGACACAATGAGTAGAACTTAAAACAAACTTTATTAAATAAAAGCAAACGACCCAAAACTTGACAAACACAACAAGAGATGCTAGGAGATTTTAAAGAAATAAAGAAATTTAAAAAGACGCTATCCTCAGACAACCGTCAGAGCGGGTTCCTCACATGTATCGAATTTGTAGGTTAAATAAGTAAAGTGCATAGAACTAGCAAACCGATGGTCCACCACTGCAAGATTGTCCAATCTCTTCAATAGATGCTTCAAATCAACTCAGATACGACACCCTAAAGTTGCTTCACTGTTGAGAAGAAGGATACAGATGGAGTGGCACTTGCGGAGAGACGAAAGAGGTTAGAAGCCCGAGAAGAAGGGTGGAAAGAGCCCGCACGATTTCCGGAGGGGATGAGAAAAGAAGGTTGGGAAGAGCCCGCAGAATTTCCGAATAAACCCGCAGGTTAATAGCAAATATGCTCTCAAGTATCAACTCCCTTTTCTTCACAACATCTTCTCATATATATAGGCAAGAGAGAGGAATGCCAAGAGTCACATGACTTTAATTTCCATAAGAACCAAAGCATTATAAGCATAGAAATCTTCCCCCCATGCTCATGGATAATCACCCAAACCAGGAACCAAAGAGGCAGTCACGGGAGACGAGGGAACCGCACGGACCAAAGAGCCAAGGCCACGGGAAAGGAGCCCAGGCACGGAAAACAGAAGCCAGCCGTGAAATCCCAAGAGGCTAACACGAAAAACAGCACCCTTCTTTATTTTAATGCATAGAATTCAGCCACCATTAAAAAGCAAGCCACGGTTTCCCAAGAGACAAGAAGAAAGGGGAAGGGGAAGGGACAAGGCCACTCCCAAAGTAAACTCCATAATAAGGTACCTTTTGAGAATTAAAGAGCTACTAAACTTCATCTCAAGCAACTTAGAGAACCAGCTCAATATCGAATGCTCCAAAACAGCCAACCGAGAACCATCAGCAGCTACGGACCAATCAAGCCAGCAAACCAAAGGTCTACCAAGCCATATGCACTACCTACCATATTCATTGGATGCTTTCCCATCATTGGATAGCTAAAAAAAGAATAGAAAACAAAATATACTATTGTTCAAAATAAAATAAAAAGTACATAATTTCTTGATAGCATCACATTTTCAAGATATATCAGGGTTCTTCAAAACTCTCTATTTTATATCTACTGTTTTTGGGAGCATAAGTTCCTTAGCGCACTTATTATCTCAAGTGGCAGGCTATTTGAACTCTAACATGCTTGGATGAAATTTGACATTATGTAAGACTCCATCATCCTTTGGGAATATTTTTTTAAGGATATTAAGTTGATTTTATTGTTAGTCAACCTTTTGGGAGGTTAATCTTATTTGATTTATCATGGGAAACTAATATTCTGCATTTATTATATTTTTTGTTATCTAGAGTCTCCTATTATATTAGCATATAAATTATGACAAAGACACTTGTATTGGTTTGAAATTTTGTTATTTTTTTATAGTTGGATATGAGTAGTCACCCAAGATTGTTAGAATGGGGAGCAACTTAGTTTGGTTTGCATCTGTTAATCAACTAAGAACCACAAGATTGGTGGGGTTCTTGGCAAAATAATCATGTCAGTCATGTTAGAAAGGGCGATGTTTTTATTTCAAAAGGTTGTCATTTTAAATCTTGTCAACCTCACCATTTAAGGGCAAGAGAGATGATTTGGGCTTTTCCAACATTTTTTTATTAGTTTAACCACTTATATGTTTTATTTCTCGAATGGAGAATTTTATTCAAATCCCTATTATAATTGTTTAAATTTCTTTTTTGTTTTTTAGATTTTAAAATGAGCCATTGAACATTTTTGTAATTGAATTATCACATGATGTATTTACAATTCAAGAAAAGTTTGAGGGTTTTCTTTTGTATTTGTTCTAGTGGTTTAGGGTGGCACATCTTCTACATGTCGGACACTATTTATTAATGTGATTTTTGTGCCTTTTCCCCTCTTAGGATTGGGTGAACTATAGAGCTAAGGGAGCTTTTTTCAGCACTGTTCTTAATTGTCAAGCCTCCATTCATTCAAATGACCAACTTGTTGAAAATGAGTTTTTTGTCTAAGTCTTAGTGGCGAAATTTACATCGTAATGCTATACTTTGTTTAGTGTGTTTTGTTCCATTTCCTGTTGACAACAAAATATGCCAAGTCCCAATGCTATTAAAGATTTTGTTAGTTCCATGGTAAACATGATGTAGGGAGACATTTTGGTTAAGGTACAAAACTGTTGAAAGATTTATAGTTTATTTGCATACTCATTCGAAAAGCATGTGTGTTTTGTGGGGGAGTTCGGTGGGGGTGGAGAAATTTATATCAGTGTCTCATCCACATTAAGAAAGGTGATGGTGGATGGTGTTATGCATGTAACATATACTATATTTAGGCTCTTTTTCTCTTGCGTTAAGGCGAGCGGGTACTGGCAAGAAGGTTGTCTTAGACTCCGTGGGGTTCATTGGACCCTGATGAACTCTCAGTCAATGATTTTGAGTTTTGTTTGCAATTGCTAACGCATCTCAATCTATGCTAAGATAAGTAGATATGGGTGGTGCCACTTACCCAAGATATTGGAGCTTATTAGATGCCCATGAACTCTCAGCTGATGGCATTAAAGTAATGACAAAGAATATTAACTAAAGGAGGGAACTTTTCAATGCTCTTATAACTTAGGAGTATAAGCTTGTTCTGGCAATACTTCCATGCCATCTTCTGGTTAGCCCATTCAATTCCACTCATAAGGAAGGTACCCGTTTGACCAATGTGAGTTTAAAATCCCCAAGGAATCGTTATGGGTAATTAGGAAAGCGTGCAGAGGGGGCTAGCCAATGAAGCCCAGTTGGTCAGATAGGATAGTTGCAACCTATTTCTGGAAGGGTTGCTATTAGGCCTATGCATATATACTTATGACCAATTTTAGATTTTTGTTAAGTAGGGCGCATAATTATATGTCCATTATGTGTAATCAAGTGCTTGCTCAATTTATTTGATATGAGTTTTCTAATAATATTGCTTTTTGCATTTGCTTCAAAAAAAAAAACAATTTATTTGTTATGGAGTCAATTGTGGTATGTTTAATCGACACGGAAAGGTTTAAGACATTTTATGTGTTACACTTCTTAAATTAGGGTTTTAATCAACAAGTAACCAATTAGGATGAGGCCTCTTAAAATGTGTCCTATGCATAATTATGCGTGCCTTATTTAGGCTTTTGTCAAGCATTATGTATAATTACACATGCATAATTACACATGCAGTCATGAGTAATCACATGTTTGCACACTTATCTTGCTTGGGGTTGATTGTTGCCTCTTTAATTGAGAAGTAAAAAGGTTGTGACCTAGATAGAAAAAATTTCAACTGTAACCACCCTTGGATGTCAGCTTGGACCCTCTCATGGAATCAGAGATAGAATCTACCAATTTGAAGCTATTCCTCAATTCTATATCGTGATTTGTGAACTTTATGGATGCCTAACAGATTATGTATTTAAGCTAAAAAAAAAAAAATCTAAGCATAACATCTAAGATGGAAATCAATGTTAAATAGGACTTCCATTTTTATTTAAATTTCTTCTATGTTTATTTGCAAAGGAATGGTGGTGTGATGTTAAGTAGGTTCCACCAGAACCAAATCAACCGGCCCAGAGTGGGCCGATCCAGGTATACAAGAGATGGCAATTACTGCCTCTCCCCTAGCCAACTTGAACCCTGGGGCCCACAAGCCTTGCCGCCTAATATTTTTTATTTAAAATAAGATATTTTTAGTAAGGGGGGGAGGTGGTTAAGGCTGTAAACAGGGATGAGAGGGAAGGGCTAGGGCATGGAAAAATTGGAGTTATTCTCTTTGAGTTTATTGGGGATTAGGTTCTAGATCCATCATCTAGAGATTGGGAGAGAACGATCCTCCTCTCGAATTGAGGATCAATTGTATCTTTGCTTGCTTTTTGTTTTCCTTCGATTTCTTTAATAAAATTCTACTTTTTTTTTTTTTTGTGGTTTCTTTGCTATTTTTATCAATGTATTGTTAGGGTTACTTGCAAACTCAAGTATTTCCTATCACATGAGCGGCTTATGAATTTATGCTTGTTTCTTTCCTTTTAATTTATGATTCGGAGATTCGTATCTTCGTTTGGTAGCTCATATTCGGAAGTGTAGCTTGTGTGAAACAAACAATTTATGATATATTTCACCTTTATGCCAAGACATATTTTGGTAGTAATGCTACATAAGGCATCCAATACAATGTTATTTCTTTTACTCTTTTCTGTCTCCTTCTTGCCCACAAAATGATTCTTAGCTTGTTATCCAAATATTTTGATTTGTGCTGAGATTTGTAGAAAATAAGTTTTACACTTAATGCAACAATCAGTAGAAACATTTGAAGAATGAGAATTCCAAAAGCAAACCCAAATATTTGCAAATATTTGAGATGAGGAATGATGTTGATAATGATGATTGATTAAATCGCAATTTATTTGTATTTTTTCCCTTTTTCTCTGATGACAGTCATAACAACTAGTAACATAGTGATGCAAGGGTTTTATGGGATCTTGAAATTGTTCTGTGCAATGTTGGACTGTCGTGCAACTAATTATCTTTTATTATTCTTTAATTTTTTCTATTCTTCTATATATTCATGGACTGTTCCTCTTTATTTCTAGACTATGCTTGCCAAAGCCGTCGCAACTGAGTGCAAGACTACATTTTTTAACATTTCGGCGTCCTCAATTGTTAGCAAATGGCGAGGTATGTATCAGATGACTTAATAATTTTTCATCTTAGTTGCAATAGTCAATTTGTTCTACTATTGCATTGTTCTTCGTTTAGGGATGGGTGCCGCAATTAAAAAAAAAACAAAGAATGTCAAAAAAGTATATATATATATATATATATATATAATGGTATCATCGCTGATAGTTTGATGGTTTATATTTGCTATGGGAAGGCTATTTTTAGGGAACTCATTAGACGACTGGGTCGATGCCTACCCTTTTACAATTTCTTCTTTATGTTAGAACTTTCCGTATGATCAACATAGTCTGCTAAATAAGAATCACCTTTGATTTGCTTTCAAATATCTTTGATTTGAATTTTAAATAGCCCATAACAAAAAATTTTACCTGTTTTAATCAAAATAATAGGTATTGTCCTAGATATTCCTGTTTTCTATCATGTTCTTGTATCAACCTCATCATAATTATCATTAGCCGTATCCCAACTTTTTGTGGTTGACTTTATGAAGTTTCATTCTCCATTCATTTATGCTGAGTACTTCACTAGGGACTATATTTTTGTAAGCAAGTTCCTCAAGCTTTTGTTGTGAAAAGTTGAATGAAAGTTGGCTCCTAATTTTGGTGTTTTTCATGAAGGTTAGAGTTGACTTTCAATTTTTAAGGGCTAGAAAGTTCATTTGATGAGAATAGAATAAATATAAAGCTAATGGATGGTGAATTAAAATATTAAAATTTTTACTTATGATAATAAATACAACAAAATTAATTTATGCATAGGTAAAAATAAAACACTCTTTAGCCAAACAAACACAGGAGCTGAGTTTTTAAGAAGTGTGCTTTAGCAAATCAAATCATGATCCTTGAAACTTCAATGAAACTACCTCACAATTTGAGCTCCAATCATTTTCAAAAAATTGCATTGGAAAAAAAGAATCCCTAGGTGAACTTTATTTCGTGCAATTTTTCTTTTGGGCAACTTCTACTCTCTTAATTTTTAGTTATCATTTTGCTTCCTAATCCTTTCACATTAATAATATTTACCCATCTTTACTATAAAAACCTAAGCCACCAAATTCTATTTTTGACTATATTATTTGTAATAAGTGTTATTTCCATCTTCTTCCTAATATAATCATTTTTTAATGTCACTTCTGATTTTATCACACATCTATTTTAACATTTTTATATTTTGCCACACTTAATAAGGATCTCATTTGGTCCTAAAAGTTTTACTATTGTGCTCCTTATTAAAAACCAATTCAATTTCTCCTTTTTTATCAATCTATATTATACAACAACAAAATGTGGGGTCGGCTACATGAATCTTTTTTCTCCATTGTATCCAGTTAAGTGTCAAATTCTCATCTAAATCTAATAAATAAAGATCATTTATAATATTTTCTAACCAAGTCTTTTTAGGTTTACCTCTACATTTCTTAACATAAGTCAAATCTAATACATCTACTTTTCTAACTGGGTCATCGGAAGCCCGCCGTTTTATGTAACAAAATCTTCTAAGGCGACTCTTTTTAATATTATCTTCCATTGGAGATACTCCAGCCTTTTCACGTATATGCTCAATTCGTATCCTAACTCAGCATTCTCATCTCTGCAACACTTAACTTAATATTATGCTTCTCTTTTAATGGCCAACATTCTACACCATAAAGCATTGCAGGTCTCACTACCATCTTTTAGAATTTTCCCTTAAATTTTAGAGGGGCTTTTCTATCACACAACAAGCTCGATGCATTCCTCCACTTCAACTATCCAACTAGAATTCTACTAATAATATCCCCATCTATTTCATCATCACTATGAACAATAGACCCAAGATATCTAAAATGTGTACTCTTATTAATGAATTGATCACCCAAAGTCACAATCCCCCTACTAGATCTATCATTACTAAAATTACACTCCATATATTCAGTTTTAGATTTACAAAAATGAAAGTCTTTAGACTCTAAGTTTGACCTCCATAATTCAAGTTTATTTTCAACTCCCTCTCTAGCCTTATCAACAAGAAGAATATCATCAGCAAAAAGCATACATCAGGGTAGAACCTCTTGTAAATATCTAATGAGAACATCCATGACTAAAGCAAAAAGCTATGGGCTTAAGGTTAATCTTTGATGTAAGTCAACTGAAATAGGAAAATACTTGGTCAAACCACCTTGTGTTTGAACACAAGTAACAACTCCTGCATACATATCCTTAATAACTTTAATATAAGCATAATTAACCCCTTTCTTATGTAAAACTCTCCATAGCACTTCACTTGGAACTTTATCATATGCTTTTTCTAAATCAATAAAAATCATATGTAGATCCTCCTTATTCTCTCTATACTTTTCCATCAAACCTCTCATAGCTTCCATAGTAGACCTACCTAGCATGAATCCAAATTAATTTTGAGAAACATTAGTATCACGCCGCAACATATGCTCCATAACTCTCTCCTATTTATATTAAAAACCAATTCAATAGGGATCACATTTGCCTATGCTCTATGTAATAAATGTTCTGGTAATATTGACCTTTTTTTTTGCAATGGCAGTGCAATTAACTGGCAGTTTGATTAAGCTGTTTTGAGAATATTAGTTTAATTAATATGTTATTTTCTGTGATGGGATGTATTATTCTAGTTAGCTTTGATGTTAATCCCACCTTAAGGATGATGCTTGTACGGAACCATTTATTACTTGTTGTTTTAACATAGCTATTAGCTACTAAGAAGTTGCTTCTAATTTTGAAGAATAGATTTGTATTTCTTTTCCAATGATATGTTCTGATCAACGTTGTTCCTTCATCAAATTTCTATTGCTCTTAGCTTTGTCACTTTATTTTTCTATAAATAAATATCATCATCACCATTATCATTAACGTTAGCCTTATCCCAACTATATGTAATCAACTTTATGAATCGATATTCTCCATTTAGTCTGCCGAGCGCTCATGAAGTGTTGAATCTATTTTGTGCAAATATTTTTGGACTTCTATGTATATAATTTTAGTTCTATCATTTTCCTTTATAAGCTATCAATGCTATCAACCTATTTAATGTGTGTATTTTTTGTCTTTTATTGAGTTGTTCAAACAACCAAAGTTTGTTTTGCGCTATGTTAATTTCAATAGATGACATTCTCACAATCCATTTAATATAACTATTTTTAATATGTTATTTTTAATTTGTTCATGCATGCATCTTAATATTCTCATTTCCTTCTGTCGTGCACATTCTCATATGTGTGCATGGCACCCTCACTTTATCCCTTTCGCACTCTTTCACCCTAGAACTCTCCCTCTTTTGTGATCCTACTCTCAATCTCCCTCTTTCAATTCTCGTCTGCAACCAAATCCAGAAAAAACTTGATGACTACAGCCAAGAAACCACATGGGAACTCGTTGAGAAAGGTATTAAAACCCGCCGTTGTCACCTACTTAGTTGTTGTCTTCTCCTATTCAATTGTCATTGTCGATGCATGTCATCCCTATTGTTGTTGCCTGCATCTTCTCCCTCTTCTCTTCTCACTATCTTTCTCTCCTTCCTCTACCCTCTCTCTTTCCCCCCTCTATCTCTTCCTCTCACACTCTCTCCCTCTTTTTTTTCTCTCTTTCTCTCCTCCTCTTTATCTCCTTATCTCTCACTCTACCCCTCTTCCTCTCACTTTCTCCTTTCCCTCTCATTGTCTCTCTTACTCCTATCTTTTTCTCTTTCTCTCTCCTGTCTCCCTCTAAAAATGCAAACAACACAACAACATCAAGCCTTTATCCCACTACGTGGGATCGGCTACATGAATCATTTTTTCTACATTGTGTCTTATTAAGAATCAAATTCTCATTTAAATTTATATAGAAAGTTAATTTCTAATATTTTGAACTAATTTTTTTTAAGTCTATCTCTACCTTTCTTAACATAAGTCAAATCTAATACATATACTCTCTTAATAGAGTCATCGACAGGCCATTGTTTTATGTGACCAAACCATCTAAGGTGACTCTTTCTAATCTTATCTTCCACTAGAGCTTCTCTAACCTTTTCACGTAATTCTTATTTCGTATCGTGCCTCTAAGAGTAAATTTACTCAGCTACTTGAGCATCCTCATCTCTGCAACACCTAATAGTATGCTTCTTTTTTAATGACCAACATTATGTGCCATTAAGCTTTGCAAGTCTCACCACCGTCTTATAGAATTTTCCCTCATATTTTATGGGGATGTTTCTATCACACAACAAGCCTAATGAATTCCTCCACTTCAACCATCCAACTTGAATTCTACTAATAATATCACATCTATTTCACCATCTCTCTGAATAATAGACCCAAGATATTGAAAATGTGTACGCAACGAAAAATAAACAAGAAGAGGGAAAATTAGCGAAAAAGAACACCAATATTTAATGTGGAAAAATCCGGATTTGGGAAAAATCACAGAGCCACACCGGATCAAGAAATTTACTATGAAAATGGGAGAAATTGTATAGATCTCTCTTCTCACACTCCCTTCTTATTTCTCTTTACTTCTCATATCATTCTACTCTAAGAACATGCAAAGAGATGCACTTCTATTACATCAAAGGACACAACCCTTCCAGTGAAATAATAAGAACAAGAAAGAAAATCTGCTCAGCTCGACTACTAGCACTGTGGCGTTGTATCTACAGTGTCTCGGTGCTAACTTCTCTATCCTGCAATGTCGTGGTGCCATGAAATACAACTCTGCAACACTTAACTCTCTGTCTCAGACGGGTTTCACATCGCCTTGGTGTTGTACGATTCCACAGTGCAGCTTGACCGTCGGAATTGAGGTCTGAGTCAACAGTACAATCTAATTGATCAACGCAATCAGATTCCACACAAAGCTAACATGCATGTGCTCTGATAAATGCATTAACATCCGAATTTATAAATCAGAATGCCACGCAAGATAAACGCGAGAGGGAACCCAAACTCCTCTCACCAGAATGTTGCACAGGATAATTTATTTTTTGGGCTATTGTTTCTTTTGATCATTTTATTTTCGCTCATTATATATAAATTCATGGTTATTATTTTTTGTTTCTTTTCCTAGAATCTTCTTTGACAATATTTATAAAAAATATATTTCTTTTTAAATAAAAAGAATTATATTTGAGATTTAATTGCTTCATTTTCTTGATATACTTAAATTATGGTAAAATCATTAAAAATGATTGATTGGACGATTGCACCTTTAATTATCTTCATAAGATGGTTAATATGAAGTTGGTGATAATTTTATAGCCTGGCGTAGTTCTTATAAATGAAGTTATCTGCTGCCTCCATAACAACATATTGTTCTTTCAAATTTACAGGCGACTCGGAGAAGTTAGTTAGAGTTTTGTTCGAGCTTGCCAGGCATCATGCGCCATCTACTATTTTTCTTGACGAGATTGACGCCATCATTAGCCAACGAGGTGAAGCACGTAGTGAGCATGAAGCCAGTCGTCGTTTAAAAACTGAGCTTCTTATACAGGCAAGTTTGTTTTCTTATGAAAAATGCAATACTAATCTGCATCTGGACTGTACTTTTCTCAAACGTAACGTTCAATCTTTATAAGTACAGATGGATGGTTTGACAAAGACAGATGAACTTGTCTTTGTTTTGGCTGCAACAAACCTGCCTTGGGAGCTTGATGCGGCTATGCTCAGACGCCTTGAGAAGAGGGTATCCTTTGTTGTAATTGTTTATTATTGATTAAATGGATAAAACTGTCCGTTGGAATGACTTTTTCCTGTGTTATATTAGCATTTCATCAGAAGGTGATCTTACTAAGATTTAGGGGCTGTTTGGTAGCACCCAGGATTTGATTTAAGTAGGATTTCGTAAATCCTCTAAATTCGGATTTCAGAAATCTTGAGGGGCCGAAATCCTGAAAATTGTTTGGAAACACATATGATTAATCCTATTAAATCTCGTGTGACCGTTTGGCTATAGAGCGGATTTAACGAACAAACTCTTCCTCTTGAGCCAATGGATTTCATAAATCCGGCAAAAAATAGAATTTCGGAAATCTAGGATATAGCACGAAAAGGCGGAATTTTCCGTCTACGCGGCTTTCATTTGCCGTAAGATTTGATTTTGCACTTTAGGTCGTTTGGCTGGATTTCGCTCAAATATGGCCTAATCCTGCTACCAAATAGCCCTTTAGGGTTAGCACTGTCAGCTTTGCTAATTTTTGTGTGGAATTGAACCCAATTAAAATTTGGTTAGAATGGTTCTCAAAGTCATGGGTTTAATTTTGAGATGAGAGTGGTACATGAGTAATCAATCAAAATTATATTGCACAGTTCTCAAAATATGGGTTTAATTCCTTTGTTTGATCACTTCATTGCAAAATATCCAATGATGGAAACTGTCATTAGCTTGTCTTTTCACTCTAGTTAATGGCAATAAGGATTTACTATAAGATCCATTTGCAGTATGGTGTCTTTTTCATTATATGTTCCATTGTTGGTGGAATAAAATTTTGTATGATTGAACCTAAACAAATACTCTGATAGGAAATACTTGGGTTCGCAGGTCCTAAGGGTTATAGCTGAGTTCGCAAGCAAACCTATCAAGAATTGGTCAAAACAGCTAGAAAAACATAATATCTGGAGGAAATCAACTTAAGAATGATAGATTGCAATAGTAGGAATGAAGCCAAACAAACTCCAAGCAAGATACAATTGATCCTCAATTCGAGAGGAGGATCGTCTCTCCCGAATCTCTAGATTGTGAATCTATAGCCCAAGACACCAAAGAGACTCGATAAGAACAACTCAATTCTTGCAAAACCCTAACCCTAAACAAGTCATACTATTAATACATTAATTCCCTAATTCAAACATCCCTAATTCAAAAATTCCCTCTCACCCTAGCCGCCCAACCCTCTTTCCTTAATTTTCTTCTAGTGGGGCCCACTAATTTGGGCGGCAAGAAGAAAGGGAGGCGGCACTTGTCCATCTCCTGTAGACCAAAGGCCGGATTGGCCGATTAAACCTGAACCGGCCTAACATACTCATTATAATTGTTCAGTTCCTTGTTTTAACCAAGTAGTTGCAAACATGTTTTCCTTAAACCTTGTTCCATTAGATTCTTGTGCCTCTTCCAGAACCAGAAGCTAGGCAGGCTATGTTTGAGGAGTTTTTGTCAACTTCTTCTGGGGAAGCAGAAATACCTTATGATTATCTGGTGGAGAAGACTGAAGGTTATTCAGGATCTGACATTCGTTTAGTATGCAAGGAAGCAGCCATGCAGCCACTAAGGAGGTTGATATTCTTTCTGGAAAGCCAACCCGACAAAGTGCCTGAGGATGGTGAGTTTTATTCTCTTATATTTTGTCATATCTAAACATGCAAATTTAGGCTTCGTTTGAGACGGCTTTCTTACTGCTTCTTAAAATGACTTTTTAGTATAAAATTTTGATTTTTGTAATAAAAAGTTGCTTTAAGAAGCAATAAGAAAACTGTCTCAAACGAAACCTTAGTTTAACAATATGACACTACCCAAATCAAAACCCAAAAAATTCTTAAAGAGTTGGCATATTTGTTTGGCAGAAAAGGATTGGTTGCTATGTAAAAATAACACATTCCTTGTTATAAATTCTCTTGCATTTGTCAAAAATTGGAACACAAAACTGTCAAAAATTTGATGAAAAATTTCAGTAAGATATAAATTAGATAGATAACTTGGACTTTGTTTGGGACGACTTTCTTACTACTTCTTAAAGCAGTTTTCTAGTACCAAAATTTTAATTTTTGTACTAAAAAACTGCTTTAAGAATCAGTAAGAAAGCCGTATCAAACAAAACCTTGTTTTTATTCTTTCGTCCTGCATTGATTCTAGTTCAAATATACTAAATCTATTCATGGATTTCAGAGTTGCCTGCAGTTGGTCCTGTCACACCCGAAGATATTGAGGTGGCTTTGAGAAACACAAGACCATCAGCTCATCTCCAAGCTCATCGTTATGATAAGTTTAACCAGGATTATGGCAGCCAGATTCTCAGCTAAGCATTATTATTGTTTTGTAGATTATTGCTACAGGATTCTTCTTGTTATTCTATTTAACCTGCTCAATGCATCAAGCTTCTGAAACTCTTTACTTGATTTATATATACCAGAAATGCCCTCTGGAGCTTAACTGCTTTGTGAATATTTGATTTAGGCTTCGTTTGTGACAGCTTTTTGACTGCTTTTTGAAGCAGCTTTCTAGAACAAAAATTATAAATTTTATACTAAAAAGTTGTTTTAGCAGTAAGAAAGTCGTCCAAAACAAAACCTTAGTTGTTCATTGTTCTATAATCCTTATTTCCTTTTAAATGCATGAAACTGTTGTATTGAATGTCATCATTTCTTTTGCAGTAAAAACTGCAACTTATCTAGAAAAAAAAAAAATAGGAGAGGATATTTAACATCAGTGGTTGAGATATTTTGATAAGCTTTCAATGAAGATAGTGAGAATACGATTGATTTTAGTGACCTTATCACACTTAGATTTTTAGTATTGTCGTATTAGTAAAATTAAAGTTAAAGTGACTTTAAATAAAATGAAGTGTGAAAAAGCAATTGAACTTGATGATATTTCAATAGAGATGAAAAAATGTTTAGGAGACCAATGAATTTCTTGTTTTACTAAACCTATTAACATTATTTTGAAGACTAAAAAGATATCAGATCAGTGGAGTGTGCTGGTTCTTGTTTTTAGAATAGAGACAATACACAAGAGTGCGTGAATTATAGAGGAGTTAAGTTAATGAGTCATACATTAAAATTATGAGGGATGGTAATTGAGCATAGGTTAAAACAGAATACTAATTGTTGACCTTATTTTTGAGTGAGCTCAATTTCTCATATCGAACATCGAATCTCCATACACCAATCATTGAACTACATTCCAAACCAAAAAATCAATCCATCATTGTAAAACATCGAATCTCCATACACCAATGATTGTTAGTGATATAATCATTTCTAAAATAAACTCCCTCAATCATTGACCTCTATAATAAACTTCACATTCCATTGTAAAATCAAACTTCAAATCCTTCAATTGACAGCCACCACTAATTGTCACCTGATCATTTATTCAATCACTGATAATTATCAATGAGCGTCAATGATCTAAGCATTTCAGATCCAAAAATCCTTCAAATCATTGGCCAAATCAAATCTACATTAAATCCATTAGCTAGATTCAATGCAAATCTCAAACCTCAAAAGTTAATGCTCAAAACCAAACCCAAAACCCTTTGGTTCATAACCTATTTTTGGACAAATTTCAACCACCTCAAAATTCAACCAAATGACCTTGGATTCATGATTGGTCGGTTGCATATTGATTAGGCATATTTCTAGGGTCAACCAAATCAGCTTGGAGGCATTCCAAGTCTCCTAACTCATGTAACTCAAAGCATATTACAATGCAACAAAACCTTCAAATATTTACAGTATATACCACTTAGCATATTATATTATTATTTTTTACCTTGAAAGCCTCCCCAATTCCATTGATCATGATCATTATCATTTGCATGATGCATTGAACCAACATTGAACCCTTGGTAGACTATGGTTGACCATGATTGACTACAAAACCTTGTAAACCACAAAATCTCTATAAATTGAAATTTTCTTAAACTTCAACATGGCTCAATCAAATTAAACCACGAAACATTTCAAATGTGATTTTGAGTGCATTGAAACCAACCACAATCCATGGTCATCGCTGGTTGATCAAGTCAACCTAGGTTAACCAAAATGCCTCTTAAGCCTTTGAAATTGCATTTCATGTATGGAGATCTCACCAAATCTTAGGACCACTTCCAACAAAATTAAAATATCATTTGTAATGCATTAAATTAAATCTCAACCCCTGGTCAACCCTTATTCACCAAGTCAACCCTAGTTGACCCATGGGCTCTTAAACTCTTAAACTTGCATTTCATATCAAATGACCTCACCATTGCATGAAACTTATTCCAATAAGTTTTAAATCACATTTGGATAAGTGAGAACACTCATTGATCTCAAGTCAAACCTAGTTGAACAAGTCAACCATGGTTGACCAAAACACATATAAATATTTAAAAATTTCAAAACCAATGATTTTGACAAAACTAATGAACAAAATTTATGGGGGAAGTTCATGGGATCACCACAAGTCTCCCAAAAAAATTTCAGCCTATGAACCCACTTGGTTTAGCCATGTTGGTTGAACCAAGTGCACCCAAAGGGATTTTCTTGAACCAAAATCCAACTCTTTTAGAATTAAATTACACAAATAATTGAAGCAGGTCTCCCTTAACCCCATGCACATGACATAGCAAGTCCAACCCATGGGTTGACATGGGTCAACCATTTGGGCTGAACCAAACCCTCCAAAACCTAAATTATTAGGCCCATTGACAACCCAACCCAAATTGGACCCAACCAATTGATCAATTGCACTCTAGAATGTTCTTCCCACATGTCATAATAATGACCCAGCCATATGGATTGCTGATGTGGCAAGATTCCCCAAAACAACCTTCAAGCAATCATTGGTTCACTCCTAACTGACTAGCCAGCTGTCCCAATGAGCTCAAACTCTCTAGAACCTCCCCATGCCTACTATTAGACAGTCCATAATTGAAATGGTGGTTGGCCAGTGCTTAGGTGGAAAGATATTGGCCCTTGATTGTAATTTTTCTCTCCTATAAAGACCCTGAATTTTTTGGAGCAAGGGTTGATCAATTGCATTATCTAGCTTCATAGGAACTCCCTCAAGTCCCTCATAGCCTTCCCCAGCCTTCTCTAACTCCATATTCCTCCAAATGAAGTCTAAGAGAGAGAGGAGAGGAAAAACCTTCTCACTCATGTAACTCCCCATCCAGTGGATTTCAAAGCTTGGAATTTTCAAGAAAGTTCTATAAGACAAGCTAGTCTAGGAGTCCTTAGATTTCAACATCAAAGGATTTCATCATCTCGATCAAAGTATTTTTCCAAATTAAGCCTAAAACTTCTCTCTAAAAGTGTTTTTTGAAAAGTGATTTTCAATGCAATCAAACACTTCTCAGCTCTTCATCTGAGTGTGGGTAAGATATGTTTCAAATTTTATTGAATTTGGATGAGTATACAAGAAGTTATGAGCATTTAAAATTTTTAGTTCATATTTGAACTATGGATTTGAGGTTGATTTGAGCTATCGATCGCGCGTGTATTGAGATCGGAAAGCCCATATCTAATTGAACAGAGCGTGATTCGAAACTACACCCCTCTAAAATTCGCGCACGTAATCCAAGCCATTGATCTGATATGGACTGGATCATATGGCTCTTATCCTCTACATATGTAGATAAGTGAAAAGGGGGGGTTATTCTGGGCTCAACGTGTGGCTCAATCATTAGATCTGATGAAAGCCGTCGTGCCAATCATTTCCAATGATTGGCCAGCTGCTAATTTGATTTAAAATGTTTAAAGTGATTAAATAAATGCTTGGAACTTCCAAGATTCTCCATAAATTTTATTTTCACCCAAATTTGGTGTTCTTGACTCATTCGAACCGTCTTGAGCCCAATTTTATTTTATAAGTAATTTTAAATGATTTTGACTAGTGGTGAGGAGTAATTTGAGTTTGATTGCAAATTAGATTTTTTAATTACTCCCTAACCAGTTGTCCAATTGCGCTCAAATTTGGACAAGGTAAACTAGGGGGTGTGTACTGCATACTCTAATTTTCTCAAGCTTTGTGATCATTGGATCTTGGTGAATTGAATTTTCGAAGTTCTAGCTCATAATTTGATCCAAAATTTTGGAAATTCATACCTCTCAATCTACACATAGTTTTATTTTGATTTTCTTATGAAAGTTTTATGTTTATGCATGGGTTAGAATGTCACTGGTTTCACCCAAATCTAGTCAGTAGATTGCTTAAATTAAATCATCAAAGATATAGATGTATTTACTTTTGAAGATTGATTCTGACACCTAGGAAAGCTTTGATGAGCCCAAATTTAATGGGTTTGAAGCACATATTCAGATGAACCTATGTTTCAAATTTCACTGTATTTAGAGTTCATTTAGTCTGTCAAATAGTGAACCCAAGATTGACACACATAATTAACATAAGAGTTTTTAATCATTCATAATAAATTTAAATTAAATTAAAAAAAAACATTTTAACTGTCAGATTGCTCAAAATTAAAGCTTAACAGAGAAAAATTAAAAAGCCCCTTGAAATTCAATCAAAATAAAAAGTAATTTAAAATTAAATAATTAAAATCTTTAATTCCAAAATAATTTCAATAACTTGTAATCATCTCTAGGAGTCATCAGTGACATTTGAGAAAGATTTCAAAATGTTTGGAGTTTTTTTGATACAAAAATAAGAAATCCCCTTAATTAAATAAATCATTAAAATGTGTGAACTTATGAAATTCATAAATAATTATAGAAAATTCCCATTGACACAAACTCAAAGGCATTGAACTCATAATTGGGTCTCCTTTTTATGAAAAATATAAACTTTCAGAATTCAATATAAATTAGAAACTCAACATTTGGTCAAATTTGATTCATTAAAATTTGTTGAATTTTGTAAAAAACATAAATTATAATAGAAAAAATTCAATTGACACAAACTAAAAGGCATTGAACACATCATTGGGTCTAGTATTTATGTAAAATATAATATTTTTAGAAATCGTTGTAATTTAAAAAGTCAATAATTAGTCAAACCCAATTCATTAAACAATTTAACAAATACAAAAAAAATTAGTAAATATATAACTTGATAAATTAAATCAAATATACTCCATCAATAAAGTTTTTAGGTTGAATTATCTTGGGTTGTGGACTACGTGTCCTAATGATGCTCTGGTACTCGTGCCAGTTGTCACAACGCTGTGAATGAATTGATAGAATGTAAACGATAAATTATAAATTTTGGAAATCAATAATTAATGAATTAAAACTAACTAAAAATCAACACTGTATCATGAAGATTTTAAACTGGACTACCTTGGGTTATGGGGCTACATATCATAAGGAGGCTTTGATCCTTGTGCATGTTATAATAATGTCATGAATGAATTGACAAAATCTAAATATTAAATTATAAATTTTATAATTAGTAATCAATGAATTAAATTAATTTAAAATTAGTGATAAAATATTTAGAAATTAAAGCTTTCATGCCCTTATGTAGGAGTTAGTCTAGAGCTATGTTTTTCAAAACTTCAACAATCAAAACACCCCTTAAAAGAAATTTAAAACTTCTAAAATATTCAAACTTAAATTCAAACCACTTTTCATTGATCTTAAACTAACCAATTTAATTTGTAGATAACTTTAAACAAATAAAACTTAGAATCTATCCAAGCCGCATAACATTATACACACACTAGAATTTATTTGCTATGAACATCAACTCTAGCCGGTGATTTGGTTTGGCTAGTTTAGAGTGTCTTGCCTGGAGAGTACTCATATTTTGAGTGATTATTTACTGTACTCTTAATGTCATATTTATATTTCTGTTGGTGCACATTTGGAGTAGGCTCTTAGGCCATGTTACTTTTCTATTTTCTAAAATAATTTATGAATTTTGCTAATTCAGCCCATTAATTAATGAATTGATCAAGTGGGTTAATTAATGAATTTTACAATTTTAGTGGTTGTATGTTTAATTTGACAGGGCTTTTAATTTTTATTTGTTTAGAAATTAGTTCTGAGCAGCCTATTTTTTATTCATGCAAAGTAAAATGCATCTAGGCAAATTATGTAATTGCAAATGTAAAGGTAAAAGTAAATGTAAATGTTTTAAATTTTTGTATAGCTATATTGAGTTTTATAGTGTTAAGAGTTATAAAAATTCTGAGAATGATTGTTTATATACATGTATAGGTTCCAAAAGAAAATGATTCTTCTTCTTTTGAAGAAATTTATCTTTAGGAATTATATAGAAGATCCAAAAGCCTGAGAATTGAAGTCTAAAATAAATAATCATATTCAAATCTACATTATATTAAAAAAAAAAATCCAAGCTTATTATTGATGGAGCATGACCAACTTTACTTTTCAACAGACCATTGGTTAACTCTGAGAAATTATCATTGAATAAAAGCTTTTTATTTATCTATTGTTAATCATGAATCATTGCATCATTTCATTGTGTGATCATCTATATATTATAAAGTATTGATTATAACCCTCTAAATTATAATTCTTTGATTCCTAAGATAGAGTCTATCTAATCTTGCATTCACACGGTGATTAACTATGCATAGGATTGTTAGCTGACAGCTCACTATAGATAAGTGTAAGTCCAAATTATATATACCCCTCAGTCTCTGCATATTCCTTCCTTGTTTTGTCATACCAATATCTAAAATCTAAAGTGTAAATCCAAATTCCAAATCCATGTCAATGATTTATAATCTAAATCTTGTATATATTAAAATATTGATAGCTCAAATCTTTCTTTAAATCTATATGAATTTGAAAATTTAGTATGCACTTTAATTGAGAGTATTATCTTAGGAGATATAATTATCTATAGGGATTTGCCTTTATAGGAAGTCTAGAATCCATATTAAAATAAACCCTACTTTATTTGCTTTCTAAGATAGAAGAAAAATCTATGGATGCAAACCTAAGTTTAAACATTGGTTTAATTTTATAATCAAAAGATAAGTGCATATTTCTTTCATCCTTATGGATGAATTGAATATTCCTTGTGTGGTTTGATTATAAAAATTGAATATTCCTTATGTATTTTGATTATGAAAATAAATTCATTGATTTAGTTTCATGATTAAAATGATAGATGAATGTACTCTTTATCCTTATGTATGAATTGAATATTCCTTATGTTATATTTGATTATGAAAATATATTAAGAGTTTCTCTTAGGGCTGCAAGCGAACCAAACGTTTGATGAGCTACTCGTTGCTCAGTTCAATTAAAGCTCATTTGTGATCGTTTAACTAACTAAACAAACAAACTTGAACATCATTTTTAATACTCAATCCTTAAATAAATAAGCTTGAACACTAATGTGTTTGATTCATTTATGTTCACGAACAACGTCATTTGAAGCTCGTGAACATGCTCGACATTAAGCTCGATTCGTGTTCAATTTAGAACTCATGAATAAGCAAAAACTTGATTAATATTAATTATAAAATTGATAAATATATATAATATAAATATTTTAATTTCTTATAACATAATAATATAATTATTTTAATTAATAGATTTTAAAGTAAATAAATATTATAATATATGTTGTAGTTTTAATTTTCATACCATTGCTAATTTATTATATTATATCGTTAGATCTTGCTTATTTGATAGCTCAAGAATACTCGTTAGATTTGTTTATGAACATGCTTGTTTGATAGTTTAAAAAAATTTGTTAAATATGTTCACGAATAGAGCTCGTTAAGACTTGTTTGTTTAAAGATCGATAAGCATTAAACGAATCGAACATGAACCAAACATGAACCAAATATGAACACCATTAATTTAAACTAACCAAACATGAACACAAACAATAAAGCTCGAATCAAACACGAACCGAACTTGAACAAGCTAATAATAAACAAAAACAAACATGAACACTCACATACTCGGCTCGGTTCGTTTGTAGCCCTAGTTTTATATAAATCATATGATAAAGTTTTTAGAAAAGAAAGAAGTTAATAATACTTATATTTAGATCATTAAGGATATGTATGTAGGAGTTGTTACTTATATTCATACACAAGGTGGTTTAATCAATTATATTCCTATTTCAGTTGGATTACATTAAGGATCAGCTTTAAGCTCATATCTTTTTGTTTGTCATGGATGTTTTTAGTTGGCATTAACAAGAGGATGTACCTCATGTATGCTTTTTAGTGATGATATTCTTCTTGTTGTAGATTAGAGAGGGAGTAGAAGGAAAATTTAACCATAGAGTCTAAAGGTTTTCTTTTGAGTATATCTAAAACTGAACACATAAAGTATATTTTTAATAGTAATAGATCTAATTGTGGAATTGTGACTTTGGGTGATCATTAAAAAGAGTGCATGATTTAGATATATTGGGTCTATTATTCAAAGTGATTGTGAAATAGATGGGAATATTCTTAGAAGAATTCAAATTGGATGGTTGAAGTAGAGGAATGCATTAGGCTTGTGTGATAGAAAAGTGCCCCTCAAACTTAAGGGAAATTTTATAAGATGGTGGTGAAATATATAATATTTTATGGCGCATAATTTTGACATTAAAAGAGAATTATAAAATTAAGTGTTGTACATATGAGGATGCTTAGGTGAATGAGTGACTTTACACTTCAAGACAGAATGCGAAACGAGTATATAATGAAAAGGTTGGAGTGGCTCCAGTGGCACATAAGATTATGCAGAGTCTCCTTAGATAGTTTGATCACATAAAGCGTCGGCCTTCTGATGACTCGATTAGGAGAGTAGATGTTTTAAATCCGGCCTATGTTAAGATAGGTAAAAATTGACTTAAACAGACTTTGATTATGAAGTATTAGAAATGACATTTATTTATTAGATTTAAATGAGAATTTCACTTTTAATAATATATAATGGAAAAAAAAGATTCATATAGCCGATAGCACATAGTGGGATAAAGACTTGATGCGTTGTTGTTATAAAATAATGATTAAATTCCTAATATGTAATACAATAATTATCATATTAATAACTATCATTCAATATTATTAAATAATATTGGAATATTTTGATGTTATATTTTTTAATGATTTTTAGTTTATTATACAAATAACAACAACAATATACAAATAAATAGAAAAAATAAGTGAAGCAATGTAGTTTTTTTTTTTTTAAGTGAAGCAATGTAGTTAAAATTAAGAAGTATATTTAAAGTTGTGTTATCATATTATATCATAAAGATTAAAAAGTAATTTCTTTTACTCACAATATCTAAATATTAGATTATAAAATTTTATTGGTAGTTAAATTAAGTGTGACATAAAAATATTAAACAGGTGAGTGAAAAAAATAATAATAAAAATAATAAATTAAATGGTAATTATATTATAATTTTAAAAATTTATCTATTAAAAATAAGATAATTAAAAATAATTAAGTTTACATTTCCTTTTTTTTTCTCCCATATACTACAAAAATATGCACTCAATCTCCATTCAGATAAATATCAAATTTGCATTTCATCTCTCCAAGACATTAAATAAACAAAATAATATATAAAATTATTCAATCACAAAAGGCTTATTTTTATAAAGCAAAGTGGTTCAGTACAAATAAAATAAATCATAAAAAGTAAAGCTCACTTTACCTTTTTCTAATTATTATTCTGACCCTGCAGCATCAGTCCATCAACCCAGTACATCACCAGATTATTTGTACTTATTTGTACTTGTCAACTTAACAAGAGCCCACAAAAAAATCATAGTACTATTGATGTCCAACATTTGGAGAAATTATTCTAGCTGACATCATACAGTTCCAAAATAACACGTCATCTAATACATAGCAGTACACAGCATCGATGCACAGCAAAAAAATTACAAGACACATTCTGGTTCGTCTCAGAACGGCCTAAGGTGTCCGCTCAAAATATTTTTTCCAACGTTCGAAAAATTATTGCAAGCGAAATCCAATTTATAATAATATATAATAAATACACAATAAATACATATTTTTTTATAAATGCAAGCGAAATCCAATTTACTGTGTGCTCTCATAAAATCTAGACACATCTTACATCCGAACTTCGCACATAATAATCTCTCCAACAATTGAGCACATATTTAAAAGTGTGCCACAGAACTGATGAGCCAGTAGCCTTTAAATTTTCTATTTTTTTTAGTTATAAATGCACTGCATAACATTTCTCATGAAACTTTATAAGCACTAATGAAACAATCTAATCAGTAAAATCTCAGAAAAACCAACAAATTATTTCACAACATGTTCCTGTCAAAGTCAACAAGGCCCTTACAATTACAATCAAATTCACATCACCCACTTTCCTTTCTCTTCACTTTTCTTACAGAATGTATATCAAAACCTATAATAAGCTCTATTTGGTTGCTGGTAAACTGAACTGAAAGCTAGCAAATAGGTTTAACTTCATTGACATTGATAAAGCTCCCAGCAGCCTTCATGTTCACTTAGCATTCAAACAACCAGCTTTAGGTTTTGTTTAGGATGGCTTTTTTGTTGCTTCTTAAAGCAGCTTTTTAGTACAAATATTTTAATTTTTGTACTAAAAAGTTGCTTTAAGAAGCAACAAGAAAGTCGTCCCAAACGAAGCCTTAGAGACAACAAGATTATCAACATCTATAACCACATCATTTCCAGAGAGTTCATCCTTGCTCCAGCTTCTGCCACTGAAACAGCCATGGTTAGCATCATTTGATCTTCGAAATTCTCAGGAACAACATGGCCGGAAGCCATACTAACTCCTCCTTCAGCAAGTGGTTGTCTTGCCATTCCGGCATCGGTTATGATGTTCGAATTCCAATGGCTTGGGTCTGCTTCTATGAGACTTGATCCATGGTTCATTATCATCCACCTATTCTGTGCAGGATTGGGTAGTCGAGTGCTCTGTCCAAGATCCTCGCTCCAGTTACCTACAGGAAAATTGGGTGGGCACTGTAGCATATTGGAGGCGCTCAGGCTCCCACATATGTGCTGGGGCTCTGATAGATCAGCCATTGTGGAAGCCAAAGCAGTAGAAGGAGAAGATTCAGCTGGAAAAGTTGAATTACAGTTGAAGCAATCTTCTGAAAATAATGGTTGCACGGGTAAACTGTTGATAGTACAGGATGATGGAGATCTTTGCATTCCTTGTTCCTGTTCCTAGAGAAATACTAGATCAGATATGAACTTAATTTTTATGGTTTTTCCCATTGGCTGCTAAAAAGACTTAGGCTTTGTTTGGGACGACTTTTTTTGTTTCTTTTTAAAGTAGCTTTTTAATACAAAAATTAAAATATTTGTAATAAAAAACTGCTTTAAGAAGCAGCAAGAAAGCCGTCCCAAACAAAGCCTTAGTTATCAATGACCTTTTACCACCAAACACTCTGAATCTATAAAAATAGCTAGCTTGATTAAATATAGAATCAAAGATCCATGGTATCATATTATCACAAAACACTCATAATTAACTTCATTTTGACTCTCAACATTAACATTAGAAGTTCTATCATAAACTATATCTCTATTATTTTGTATAATTTATGCAAGATAAATATAAATCTACCAAAATAAGATATTATTTTATCTTATAATAATATCAAGGAGAATTATTAGTACTACTCCAATTAATACTAGGCCAAGTATATAAAGTATACATCAATACACCTTATTTTGAGTATCTTATATAAGCACCTTCATGTAAAATTCAAGTAAAACCACCATTTATTGATCCTAAGTCCACATGAGAAATATTGACAGTTCATGCCACATTGATGTCCCATTGGAGAACATAGGCTAAAATTAATGAAATAACTCCAAACTTATCCATGTATCAATACATCATCAATATTCATCTGAACAAAATCTTGTAAGAACAACACAATTTATGTTAAGATAGAGAAGCAATATAAGGCTAACAAAGCCATTATTTCATTATATTGTCATTAATAAAATTTGAGGCAATCCTCTTTTGCTACTATATTATGTTTTCTCCCACCAAAATTCAACAATAGAATATCTAAGTTTGGGAATTCCCACCTCGAACAAAATTCCCAACCATATTCTCATGACATTCTCTAAATAAAAAGCCCAATTCACTTATTCTCTTCTAAGGGTGAATTTAAGAAAGATCAATCATATTAAAGGCAAATTTGACAACAGGGAGAAAAGAATATCACTGTCAAGGATCTATCGTCATTTTAGTAATAGATTACATAAGCTTCATAATATTCTTTTCTTGTTAGATGTATCTCTTTATTAGGATTTATCTTGTTTTAATTTTAAATTAGTTTTAATTATTTGTTTAAATTTATTTCCATGAACATGGATAAGAAAGGTAATATATTTCATTATCTTATCATGAATGAAATTTGATACTCATCTTAAATTCCCCATTATCTCTCCTCTATTCCCATAGGATTTATGTTGTCCACTTTATAAAAGTAGCAAGTGTAGTAAAATATAGTGAACAAATGAATACAATCTCTTGGAAATATTAAATGATCCAACTTGAATTCTACAAATATTATCCTCACCTATTTCAAAATCAATATGAACAATAGACCCAAGATATATAAAACATGTACTCTTATTAATGACTTGATCGCACAAAGTAACAAACCATGAACTAGATCTATTATTACTAAAATAGATGGTGGCTTTAGATTAAAGGATGCTTGGCATGCCTTTAGATCTAAGAAGGAAGTTACTAATATTTTTTCTATACTTTGGCATAAAAGTATTCCTTCCACTGTGGTTATTTGTGTCTGGAGAATTTTGCATAAATTCATTCCTACGTATGATAACTTAATTTAAAGAGGTTTTATTTTGTCGTCCAAGTGTTAATGTTGTTATCATGTGGAGAATATGCATCATGTTTTTATATCTGGACCTTTAGCTATTAAAACTTGGACTTATTTTGATGACCTTTTTAAATTAAATTGCTTCAATGCTAAATTGTCTATTAATGCTATGCTTAACTCTGGATTTATTAAGTATAAATGTCCTATTAGAAATGTCATTCCTCCTTTTATTTTGTGGTATTTATGATTGAATAGAAACAATTCTCTAATTATTTTGAATCAACTATATGAATCCTCATTAAGCTAACTCCAATCGGGTATTACTAGAGATGATACTAATCTTAGCTATAAATAAATTATATTTCATTAATTAGTCAATTACAATGACAATACGTCTCCCTCGTATCTAGAACATTTCTTTATAACTTTTGATTGAAATGATTTGCATAATTGTTGCCAAGACTAACTTTTAAAAGAAAACTAATTTTTGTTGTTCACTCTGATAAAAAGGTTATTGCACATATACAATAGGACATTATTTTTTTAGTGATAGATAATGCTCTTTACATAAATTGTTCCTAAGACTCAGTGTTACAAGTGAATATTACTTTTTACAAGTAATTATATTAAATGTTACAAAAAAATGGGCAACTCAAAATATAAAATAACAAAATAGTTCATATATAATAACAATAACAGTACATATATTTATTTTTTAATCAATTTGACCCCTATTCTTTAAAAGAATATATTTTTGGTCCGCCATAAATTCCTTGGAACATTTAATGTTCTTGAGACTCAGGCCTTGAACAAACAATGGAACATGACTATTCTAAACAAACAAATGAAGGAAGAGTAAGAGGGGATTCTTTTGTGTTAATTAGCCCAAAAAAAAGCCAAACAAAGAAATACAAAAATTAGTATTAATAACATAGATCATTTAAAATAACCAATCATGTGTGTTTGTGTGTGCTTGGTGTGCTAGAGAGGGTTGATATGTGGAAATGGGATCTAAGGGAGGCTTTTCACCTAAATGCTTTGGAGACATAGGCCAAAGAATGTTGGAATTCGCCCAAAATCACCAAATTGTTATCGCACAACTATGACGTTAAAAAAACGAACATAAAGTTGATAGTTAAACTGCATAGGCTGTCCAAATTAAATTAGAAATGAATAAAATATCAAGAAAAAAAAATTCATCAAAATTCATGAATATAGGGATATATGATGGTGGTTGCACTCATGGTATCACTGTAGTTGCGCGCGAGAGGGGCTAGGTTGTGGATAAAAAATGATTAATGAGAAATTAATGGAAAAAATGAAGGTATTCCCAAGTGCTATGACAAAAACTGCTTAATGTATAGCACTTATATTATGTGGAGAAAGCTTTCTATTTAATGGAGTTACTTTCGCTACCATGCGTTCTCCTAAAACATGCTACAAAACACAAAGTATCAGAGTATTCCTAAACCCTAAACAAGGAAATCAATCAGATCAATCTGTCTATTCCATTTCGTAGAAAGCATTGTACAATTTAAATTTGAATGAAATGAAAGAAGAAGATTTTGACAATTAATGGGCTCAATATGTCCCGGAAGATAAGGACAAGCTGCATATGGATTCACCTGAATAGATTGCCAGATTGCTTGCATAATCATTCTGTTCTCAAGGTCCAGGTCAAAGTTATCTTCCCTGCATCATGTATATATTATCAAATTAAGAAAAAAAAAAGTCTTAAGCTATAATGGTTTAGTAATCCAACTACAGCAGTCGGTACTGTGCAAGTGTGCATAAAAACAAAAGCAATAGAGATGGAATCATATCATAGTAGAGAATTTGAAATCCATAATCTAACCAAGTTTTTTCAAACAAGTAAAGAAAGTAGAAAATGGCAGAGATAAAACTAAAGCCTAAACATTAATTATCGATACATAGAATTTAATTTTAACTAATATGAAAATAACAAGAAGTTGCATAAATTACAGAAGTAATGCAACATTGACAAACATAAAAAAGCACCATAACAGCTGCCACTTAGACTAAAAAGATTGACATAAACTATTACTATGCAGAAAATGTTGACAGAAGACATCGCTTAATTTATGAAATATTTGTTGGGATGGTTGCAAGGTCTTTAATGCCCTGTTCTGTGCCTTATCACAGCTCCCATTGAGGTTTTAATTCTGTGAAACATTAAAACTACAATTATCTTCATAAGGCTATTGTTAATAAAAATGCGAGGTTTAGCATTCGGGTTAGAAATGTGAAGAAAAAGATGCAAATCAACATATGTGATTTCCACAACGTAATTACCGACAAAAGTAAATATAGATGTATGAGAACATTTATGTGGAGATTTAACTAGAAAATATATGTAAATAAAGAGTGATAAAGATTATTAATAGAAGTGTAAAATAGGAGGTTTCTACAAAGGAAAAACTCGAAAACATCGTAGGTAAAACAATCAATGGTAATGTACTAGAGTAGGTAGACAAAAGATATAGACTTGACTGTCTTTAACCAATTATCTCCTAGTGTCGATGATTCGGCTCAAGAAGTCTTCAACTAACTTGGAAAAGATATTTTGAACATAAGAGAAAAACATAACTTTTGCTCACAAAGAGGCTTGCAGATGACAAGATTTGAGTGGAACTTAGAGAAAAAAAAAGGTAAATGAAGTGAAGATGGTTTTGATGGAATAATCACAATTCACAAGGCATCATAAACTATCCAAAATTCTAAAGAATAAAACATCCCGACAACTCAATGATAAGTTGATAATATGCATGATCATAATCTTAGGTGCTATTCTATAGAAAATGAAAATTTTCAAAATAACTTTAGTTTGGAGCCAAAGAGATCCAAGAAATAGTGAAAACATAGAGAATGACCGGCATTTTTAAGTACAAACCGGTTCTGTATTGAGTGCGAAGGGCGTGCACTTATTGCCACACTGCATGAGCCTTGAGAGGAAACAGCCTCATCATCTTGAGATGAGTATCTGAAACATCTTGCTATAAGGATAAATAGTAATAAAATCCTTATTAGTTCATCTGAACTCAATTAGCTAAAGATTAAAAACCACCTAGGCTAACTAGATAAACACTATTCAACATACCTGAATGTGAGCCAATAGACATGTCTTGATACTCAACTTCAGCTAGAGGCAGTGATCTACTTGATGAACTTGACTCTTCTTTCTTAGACAGTTTTCCCTTTTCATTTTGTAACTCCTTCTGCCGCATTCTTATTTGTGCTTCTATAATCCGCTGTTCTTCCTGCATAGTAAAAGTAATCCAAATAACTGACAGCCAGATAAAAGCAAAATTGCTCAACACAGCAACAAAGAGGATTAAGGTTTCGTTTGGGATGGCTTTCTTACTGCTTCTTAAAGCAGATTTCTAGTATAAAAATTATACTAGAAAGCTGCTTTAAGAAGCAATAATAAAGCCGTCCCAAACAAAGCCCAAGTGAAATAACAAAGCAAATGATAAACAGAAGTGCAGAACTCACAACTTGTTCCACGCCCTTCTCTTCCTTAGATTTTGCACCTTTATATTCAACAGCATAGTTGGAGGTTTTGCAGAAAGGACATCTTAAGATGTTAAGTACACTAGTACAGAAATCCTTGATATGTTTCATATATAATGTACAAGCTATTCAAAATAAGCGGAAGGATACTGTGAGGGTCTGGCAGAGTAAGACGGTTTCATCTGCAAAAAACACTCTGGCAAGAAGTAATTCCGCCATCAATGGAAAATATATATATATAATGTTAACATTAAGATATTCAATTTGATAGTTTTAAAAAAATGCATTTATTGAATTTTTGTGGCACCTGTGCATATGCCTTTTGTGCAACATTTTGAGCGGTTAAGACTTGGGAAGTACTGAATACAAGAAATAAAAAGAGGAAATATAAGAAAGGCAAAACAGGAACAATCACATTCCAATTTCCATGTTCACAAATTCAAGTGAACCAGCAAAGAAAAAAAAAAGAAGCAACAGAGAAAAAATAATGAAAATAGTATCTTACCAGGAAACAGATGGGACATTCCTCAAGATCAAGCGTGCAGTCCTCATCATCTCCAGGATAGCAAGGAGCAAGCTTGGAATCAAGAATGAGCTTCCTAAGCTTCTTATGATCAATATCATGGAGCTGGTACAGCCCCTGCGGCCTGGTATATTTCTCATCAACCACCTGTCTCTTTCTCCCTATCTTGTTCCCCATCAATTTTCCCAACCAAACTGACTCCAAAGAGAGAAGTAAACCAATTAAAAAAATCTACTTTCTTTTCCCTCTTTCCTCACTTCATCGCATCCCCCAACAAAACAAGCAGAAAGCTCCAAAAGAAATATATCTGCTTCTCCAACATCACATTACCCGCACGCCCTAGCCTTACATCCAACCGCGCCAAAGCCTGTCCATCCCGAAACCTGCAATACACCAGCCGAGCAACTCGTAAGACTGCTACAAACTGATAGCATAAACCCTAGTTCGCTTCTGCAGAGCCACTGAAGGATAGACAGCAAGGGAATGAAGAATCAACATACCAAGCAATGAAAAAAAAACGACCTTTCTGCCGATAAATCGAGAAGTGCGGCAGGAGCAGGTGAAGATAAAGTGAGAACGAGCGAACAACTGTAACCTGGCAGCCGGGAAACTTGAAGAGCGCCGCCGCCACCGTACAAGAAGTGAAGAACGGAAAGATCAGGTAAATGATAGGATGTGGCGATCCAGATGGAAGAAGAGAGAGAACAGAGAGAGGTCAAGGCACAGATTTGCAGAACTTTCTCTGCTATCAGAGCTGGTCCTTTGCTTCGCTCCCTTCCACTTCCCTTTCTCTCTCCGGGAATCGCTTCGCCTATAAAAATATATAATTTATATCCACTTTTAAAACACGAAAATTCAAATATTATTTATTTTTTTCAAAATTATATATATTATTTAAATAAATTTTGCAATCAAAATTTCTCATTAAAAATATATAAATAATTTCAAAATAAGAATCAAACTATCAAAATATCTCATGAGCTCGACCAAAATAAATTTTTTTTTACTATTTAAAAGTCTCATTTTAGTGAGAAACTATTACATATGATTAATGTGTCACGTCACTCTATACATAACACTATTACATAATAAAATAGTGATGTGGCGCGTCTTAATTTACCTTCAGGCTGTGTCTGTCAGCAACACCAGGCAAATAATCTCGCGTAATAACTAATTTAGTCCATATTTAAAAATCAATTGATCAAATTAATATTTTTATATAATTCATAATTATTTTGATCATTCAGCAAAAATTAGGAAATCAATTCCATCATTTTCTCAAATAATTTCATTAAAAAATAATGGATGAAAAAAAATGAATTTAATAATATAAATATATTATCTATAAATGATTTATATATTTAATATATTATCTTATGTGGGTAGTTGAGATAATAAGCACCGTTTAGAGTTTTTTATTTTATTTTGTTTCCTTTAAAGGTTTTCGGGTCGGTTATCGGACCGTAGGAAAAGAGAGGGAATCGGGTTAACGGGTTGCGAGTTTGTTAAAGTTCCGATTTGCTTTTCATTGATTGCGGGAGATGGCGTGCAGGGTCGGTTTCGGACCAGCTGCGGCAGAGCAACGCTTTAGGGTTGTGGCCGTTGTCGTGTTGCGGAGGGCCCGACGTGACCTGTGATGGAAAACGAACTGTCTTTGGAAATTGGAGATGGGATTTGAATTGGTATAAGCGGGATTTACATTTCAAAAAAAATATTTATTTATATATTTCATATTTAGATTTAATTATTTTAATTAATATGTATACTTATGTCGGTCACCTTAATATGTGAGATATTTGAAGGCAAAATTCGTTGAGACCCAAACTCCATTAACAATGTGTTATATTTATAAATAAACTAATATTTTTAAAAAATAAAATAAGAACATTGATATATCATCAAAAAATTAGTTTGATCGAGCACGAATCTTGAAGCAAAAACAAGTTAGAAATTTCAAAAATTACATTGGAGACCATCTAAACTCTGATTTCAACAAACTTACTGTCGAACTGAACGTCTCGAAAATACGAACCCAACGACGCAATATTCGACTCAATTTGAGCTCAAATGAGTCCAAATCAAAGATCGAAGCATATTTGAAAGATTCAAACCATAATTTGGATTATCAAATGATTTTCAAACGTGACATGTTTATAGTCAAATCAAGCGGCTCGACGAGACGAATCCAATGAGCACAATATCGTCGAATCAGTAAGATATTCAAATGATCAGTAAAAGGTCAAATGATCAGGGGATTCAACATCGGCCGTCCATTCAAATCAATCTCAATTTATCATTGATCTTACTCCTATTTACTGGTCATGAGAGTCTTAGAAAACTATAAATAAAGCAAGCTCTCTTGTTACTGATATCGGCCGTCCATTTCTACAAAGTCAAGCCGTCCATTTCTCATGAGAGGGGGTCAAAGCAAGCTCTCTTGCTACCGGACTCCTTCTCGACCATCACCCAATCTGGCCACCGACCAACGACTTACACCCGGCTACTGACAGACTCGGCCACCGACAGTTGCCGGACTTCCACTCAACTGTCGACTAACGTGAAAGTTTTGTTGCCCGCTAATTAAAGCCATACTTCCACCCGGCTTCCAATTTTTCTTGGACTTCCACCTGACAACAGTCCTTCCGACCTCTATCGCCTGCTAACTACGATACTTCCGACCGCCATCACCTGAAAACGGTCTTTCTGAGACTTCGATGATAGCACAAGGAAAATAAAGTCACGATGAAGCTCGAAATGACATCAGGACAAGAACCAAAAATGGAGTTAGTTTGGAGAGACATCCGACGACGAGATTCGTTGAGACCTAAACTTAATTAAGAAGGTTTGGCTTTTGTAAACAGAGAAATTTGTGTATGAAATATACAAATGTTGACCTCATTTTTGTATGAGGTCACTCGGGCCAATCCTGACCCTAGATCAATCCTGACTCGAGATTAATCCTGACCCTAAATCAATTTAATCTTCAAACCAATCTAATCTCTAGGATCTTCCTAGATTCCAGACCCTAGGACCTATTCTAGATCCTAGGATTCTTTTAGACTTCAGATCCTAGGATCTACTCTAGTCTCCAGGATTCTTACAAACAAATCTAGACCTTAGGATCTATTCTAGGTCCTAGGATCCTTCTAGACTCCAGACCTTAGGATCTACTTTAGACCCTAGGAATTTTCTAGACTTCAGACCTTAGGATCTATACTAGACCCTAAGATTCTCCTAGATCCAGACCCTATGATCTTCTCAGTCCTTAGGAGCTACCTAGACCTTAGATCAATCCAGACCTTGAGATTAATTTAGATCTCAGATCAATTCAAATTTCAAACCAATCCTGGCCTTAAGCTAACCCAGATCTCAATTTAAATCAAACCTCAATTAAAATCCAGACTCCAGTCCAGTTCAAGATCTTAATCTCAAGTTCAAACCTTGATCTTGTTTCTGATCAAACTTTAACATTATCCAATTAATTATGATCCTCCAAATGATCACAAATGATTTGGATAAATCAAACTTAATTAATCAAACTCAAAATCCAGATCAAATCCAAAATCCATACTCAAATCCTAAGTCCAAAGGCCCTATCCTAAAGACCTTTTTCAGGGATTTTTCAAACACTTCAAAACCCAGTCAATTGACCTCTGATTCAGAGTCTGTTATTTGCATACTGATGGGACATGTCTCTAGAGGCAACCCTCCAAATTTTAGCCCATTCTGAGATCTCTAACCCTAAAAACTAAATCAAAATTAAAACGCTGTTAAATCTTTAAATATTTACAGCCTATGCCACTGGACCTGTCACCTAGTGGATTTTGACCTTGAAGCTTTCTTCAAACCCTCCAATCACTTCCAGACCTTTAATCCTGATATGTTAATTAGTAAACTGCATTTTGTTTGACTCATTTCAACCTCTAGTGGACATGAGGTCAAAATGACCCCTTTGGGGTATGAATAGTCGTTTTGGATCAAATGAGCTCAAAACTGAATGCAACCACCTCCAGCAAGTTTTAAATATCAAACCAAACCTGTCGGACCCATTCTCAGGCCCTGGGTCAACCTGGTTGACCAAGTCAACTGAGTTGACCTAAGAGCCCTTTAAGGGTCCAAATAGGTGTTTTGACCCAAATGACCTCTTTGAGCCATGTAACCACTTCTATTGGTCTCTAAGTATTATTTCAAATTGATTGAGCTCATTTATAGATCCTGGGTCAACCTAGTTGACCAAAATAGGCTCTTTAAGGTCAAAATAGGTATTTTAACCAAATTGACCTTTCCAAACCATAGAACCACCTCCAATAGACTCAAAACATCAAACCAAACTTGTTGAGCCCAAGCTCGGGTCCCGGGCCAACCTGGTTGACCAAGTCAATCTAGGTTGACCTAAATGCCCTTTAATGTTTAAATAGGTTATTTTAACATATTCAAACCATCCAATCCCTTTCAATCCTCAAATCACCTCCATTAGTTCAAACACCCCCACATGCCATGTCATCAGTCAATTTGATTGGTTGACTAGTCAACTCAGTCAACAAATGGCTTATTTGGCTCCAAATGGCCAAATTTCATGGTTTGAATTAATACAAACCATTTAAACCCCTCTTAAACCTAATCTAGCCTAATTTAAATCACTCCAGCTGTTTAATCATCCTCTAGAATCTTCCTAGAGTAACTCCTAACCCTTGATTTAAGATCAAGTGGTTTAAATTACTCCACATGTCCAAATGGGGACCAAGAGGCTTTTCCACCTCATGAGTCCTTGTGTACTTTTATTCCCTGCTCCCAACCACCCTTGGGGCAGGTGGCAATCATGCAAGAGCCCCCTCAGTGAATTCCAGCCAGCCATATTTTTTCAAAAGACATTTTTCAATAGGGTAAAGGCTTGAAATGAGGGATGATTCTATCCTAGAGCTTCTCACACTTACTCCCTCTCATCAAAATCCATTCCAGCACCCAAAAAGCTCTCAAAAATCTTCTCCAGATACTCCTCTAGCATTTCCAAGCCTTCCCCCACCAAATCCAGGCCTCCAAAGCCTCATTGGTGAAGAGAGAGGAACCTAGAGAGAGAAAGAGGGGTTTCAAATATAACTTTCAATACAACGCGATCCAACTCTTGATGTCTTCATAAGAGTTGTAGAGGATCACTGCAGCTTTCCAACGAGCCTAAGAACACAAAAATACGATGGTTAGATTGTAAGTTATTTGAATTTTTAGTTTAAATTTCAAATTAAAACTGTAGCAAATCTATAATGCATGTAGCCTCCAAACTTCAGGCATTGTTAGAATATGTCGCCCTCTAGCTACAGTTAAAATTTCATGCCATTTTGTTCAGTATTTTGAAAGTTATGGTCATTTGAAGTTTTCTAGCTCTAGTTCAACCAAAGCCGTCCGATCGCGCCTTCAGCGTGATCGGACGGCTCAGATCTGGCCATACCGCGTGACACTTGAACACGGGTGCTGACGTGGTTAAGTGGCGGGCCAGCCCGCCATGTGGCGCGTTCCAATTGGGCGCCGCCATTCAGCGGTCAGTTTGACCAAAAAATTGTTAAAAAAATAAAAAAATATCCAGATCTTCCAAAATTTATAGAAAATCAAATTTTTCACCAAATTTGACTTTCTTAGGCTCGTTGGAAAGGGAATTTAATTTAGTATTTTTTAAAATTAAAATCAAGTTGATTTGGATTCTGTATTGTGAGATATTTACAATTGTTTAAATTATGTTTTTTTTTTTTTTGCAATTTTCTCACAATTCAGTGGTCAACTGGAGTCCAAATTTTGGTGAAAGATTATTGGGTATCTTAGGAATGTTTACTGATTTTTCTAGGGTCAGATACCCAATGATTTTCTATGATATGAATTTTTAAGATAAGGGGTCCATTTTGGACTCTAAATTTTGAAAATTCATAACTCCTAAAATTCTCCATGTTTTGCTGTGAGATTTCTGTGGTGTGGATTCATGTATGCCAGGGTTAGAAACACCAAATTTCAAGCCAATTTGAACAGTAGAAATACCTAGGGAAAATAATTAAGGACAATGTCTAGTTAATTTAGAAAAATCCTAGGAAATTCTACACACACCCAATAGGAGTGAAACTTGAACACAGTAAACATAGTGATATTTTACACCTTAGGTTCAAATTTTACCTAATTTGGAGCTCATTAGGTCAGAAAACTAAACAAGTCAATGTTAACCCTTTAATTGAGTTTTAAAACTTCCAAAAATTATAATAAATCAAATTTAAATCTGAAAAATACAAACAAGACCTAAAATTGACAATAATTCAAACCTTAATCAGTGAAAATTAAAACCCTCTTGATCTGACATCAAATCAAACCTTAATTTAATTTTAATTAAAAACCAATATTTAATTAAAATAATTAATTAAAAATAATTAAAAATTACAAAATTTTCCCAAACACTTGAGAATCTCTTCTTGGGTCAATCCTGGCCTTTGGAGTTGATTTTAAGGATTTTGGGATTCATTTGGAGCAAAATCAAAAAAACCCTTTTAATTAAACAATTAAATAATTTCCATAAATACATCAAACTTCAAAAAATCATAACTAACTTTAGAAAACTCAAAATTGACCAAACTCAATGGCATTCAACTCAAAATCAAGTCTAGTATTTATAAAAAATTTCAAACCTTCCAAAATCAGTTAAAATAAAAAAGTCAACAAATTTGTCAAACCTAGGTCAAATCTTCGAACCTTTATAACTAATTGTAGAAAAAATCAATTTCAACGTACTTATAGTCTAACTGATCATATTAAGGTCTATTATTTTAATAAAATATTAAATTTCTAGAAAATACTCTTAATTGAAAAGTCAATTTTTGACCCCTTGATTAAATGATTAGAATAATCCAGAAGATTCCCAAAACTCGAAAATCACTCTAAAACTCCAGAAATGTTTATTCAATATTAAAATTAGCAATCAACCAATAGTTAAAATCAATCTTAAATCATTAATATTTGAACTCAAATTTAAATCTTCCCTTAAGCATTTCAACCAACCAGAACTTCAAACAACTTTAACAAATTGCCCTCCACAGGACATATCCAAACCACACGGCCTAGCTCACACACTTTAGATGGTTTGTTAGGACAACCAACTCTAGTTTTAGGCTAGGCCGGTGTTTACTTTTCCGTTGTGTGCCGGGTTTTCGAGCTTTCGCTGCATGATGGTTGCTAGCTTAGAATTGATGTGTTTGTTTACTTACCTTTCTGTACTTTGTGTTGTGAGTAATTAAGCATTTTAAATTTCAAATATTAACTGCTTGAGATTGAATATTAACTGCTTGGGATTATATATATCTGTTGATTATTAGGATAACCCTACATGATCGAGTCTAGATTTCTTTATTTTGATTAATGTAAATTTGATTTGATTTGAGTTGTACTTTAAAATACCTTGAGAATGGGATTTTAAAGCATCCAATTTTAAATCCAAAGAGGAAGGGACATCCCTAAGGGGAGAGTCTCTATCCATTTGGAACTTTAAATTTGGATGACTTTGAGAATATCTAAAGAGAAAAGATAACACCCCATTCAAGAGGGAGTTTCTTTTCATTTGGATATCCTGAACCGATGAATCAAGAAGTTCATGAGAAGACAAAGAAGTGGATGACGAGAAGACCCATTCTCAAAGTCACTTAAGTCTTACGAGTAGAATCCGGGTTGTCGTCAGTGGTGCTCGGCCACTTTACTTTTCTGCAAATTCTGATTTGTAATAATAAGTGGCACATGCCACATGGACATTCAATCTGAGCTATTAATTTAATTGATTTATTTATTAATTAATGTGTTGACTGCGATTAGGATCTGCCTGCTTTTTCTAGTTTTTTGGCGCTCTTACATGTCGCATTTTGATTTAGCCTGGAACCTAATCGTAGGCTCTTAATGACTCATTAAAAATTTTCTACTTAAATCAAATAAAAAATTTTAAGCTCACATAGCAACTCTAACGTTTTAAAAAGTAAGCCCGGGACCACTAGGAGTTCTCATTTCATAACTTCTTCTTTTCAAATTTAAATCATATAATCGAGTCAATTAGCATGCATCTCATTAGCAACAAATCAAAAATCTCTAAAACTTTAATTATATTTATTTAGACATCAAAATCCGACATAAGTTAAGGGGTCAATTAAGGATCTGCTCTAGATGTCGACCCCATTCCTTTAAACTTTTCTAAACAACGTCCCGACCACTCAACATTAAAAGACTAGACTCATGTTTTTAAAGCGCTTAGGTGGTTTAGCTGGCTCCTCAATCTAAGCCAGGGTATGTCCAGATTTGCACTGCATTAGCTAGGTTCGGGTCACTTTTTAATACCTAATTTAGACTTAGGTTCCGAGGCAAGCTCGAGCTATAAGACCTCAACATCCGAGAATTTAATCCCGATATTCTAATAAAATTGACCACTCGAATTAAACATCTCTTTCAATCAAATTCAAGCTCAACACTTAGGATAGGCTGAGGCGTTTCTAAAGTAATTCAGAATCACAAAACACCTCCCTACACTTATTCCTTTGACTCTGAAAATAAATGTTCAAATTTGACCCAATCCCAATTGAAAATTCCAACCTTTACCTCCTTTGATATCCAGCTTTGAAAATCTTAAATGAAATTTTCACCGCTATTTTAATCGAGAGTATTCGTATGGAATTTCTGTTTCCTATGATGTAATTAACTACGAGGGATTGCGCTCGTAGGAGATTTAGTAACCCAGACCTGATTTTCAAAATCAATTTTTCAAAACCTCAATTAATTCTCTTTGAGATAATCAAACCCGACGATCATTACCTTCATTTTCAAACGATCGATAATGATTGATATCTTCTCTCTTCGGAGAGATATACCAATTATTATCGTGGTTTTGATTAAGAAATTGATGATCTTTAATCCACATTAGCATAGTCAAACACTCGATTAAATTCCATTTTGATCCTTTGGGGTCAAATGTGATTGTTTTTTTTAGTTTGACTACGATAGTAAGGATAAAGTTAAAGTTTTGTAATCTGAACCAATTAGTGAATGATATTCTCTCCTTTTGAGATGGTATATCGTTCTTAATGTCGTGTTCGATTCCAAAGCTAAAATTCAACTTTTTTAACTTTCCCAAAGAAAATTAATACTTTTTCAAAACTATATTTTTCAATCAAACAACAAATCAAGATGTTTGAGTGCCATGTAAAATAATCTAGCATTATAATGGTGAAATTAGAAACAGATTGAAGCAACTCCCTTTGTTATATTTAAAAAAAAAAGTATATATGTTTATATAAATATTAAAATATTATTTAAAGTGTTTTTTTTTTATTTGAGTTAGATTTGATCTCGAGCTAATTTGATTTGATCTAAACTAGACTCAACTTATGTATGAGTTACATTGTCTAATTAGCTTGTAGATTAAGTCGCTGATTTTTATTCGAGTTCGACCGGAAATATATATTGACTTAATTTTCTGACATCTTTAATTATTGAGTATAATTTTAAATGATAAATTAATAGATTACTATATGGTTTTGATAATAAATTAAATGTTTTATATACATACGGCTAGTTTTTTATGTTTATGTATCTAAAACTTAAATCTTTATATATAATTATATATATCATTTGTCTGAAATACATCAAAATATATGTGTTGGGTCATGGAACATTTGCGGCGGTAGAGTGATATATAGTTTAGCATCCTAGTTTTATACGAAGATCCAACAAACAAATAGATAAAAGAGTGGAGTGCAACATTTAAAAGAGACAGTGAAATTTTTACGTGGAAAATTCTAAAAAATGGAAATAAACCATGAGGTCTAGTTCAATTTGAATGAAAACACTATTATTGTTGATTGGTTATAAATAATTTCCTTCCTCAAAGGAGGGTGTTGGCTCAATGTAGCAAATATACATTCTATAGAGTACACTATAACATGGAAGTTGTTCTTAAGAGAGCATTGGCATGTTTGTTTTGTTAGTAGGATCGCAGTCGAGCGACAGTAATCAGAAGGATCGTAGTCAGCAAAAGATGGTGGTCGGATGAACCGTAGTTGTCAAACAATGATGTTCATAGGAGATCTGGCGTCGGTAGCATCCACAAAGAGTTATAATGATATTTAGAGAAAGAGCAGAAGTTTGACCACGATCGGTGGTCGGGAAGAACTTCAATGGTGACAGCGTTGGATGGAGAGTGCAATAGATCTCTTAAGCTTTCTCCACTTCTCCTCCCTCCCTCATGTGAAAAATGAGGGTTATTTATAGTTTTTAGGAGTGAAATGACTAGTAAATATGGAGAATATCAAAAGTGGGTTGGGAGTGTTCTAGCAGACGACAGGTATTAGTTCTCTTGATCATAGAGTATTTGTCAAGCAAACATTTAGATGCCTTAAAGATATTAGAATTGAGTAATCTTTGGCTTGTTGGATTTTTCTCATCGAGCTGCTCGATTCGACTATAAGCATATAATATTTGGACATCATTTGGTCATCCAATTAATGCTCCGAATCTTCCAAGAATATATTTCTTTTGTTTTGGACTCATTTTGGCTTATATTGAATGCATTTGGTGGCATTGGGTTTGTCTCCTTAAAATGTTTAATTTGATTATAAATTTGCTGAAATTGGATTTTGGATGATCTCGGTTTTAATTTTTTAAGCCTCTAACTCAAGTTTGCATTGAGATTTGTGCCCAATCAAGATGATTTTGATGATGTATCAATATTTATTAAAGATGTGTTTTTACTTGCGATAAGTTATATTTGTGATATTTTTTTACGTGGTTTAAAAAGTTAAGTGTTATATAAGTCGATATTAAAATGTAGGCTTCATTTGGGACGTCTTCCTTACTGCTTCTTAAAGCAGCTTTAGAGTATAAAAATTGTATTTGTTGTACTAAAAAACTGCTTTAAGCAGCAGTAAGAAAGCCAGCCCAAACGAAGCCTTAGTTGTTAAATATGTAAATAAATAAGATACTTGTGGTATGCATGCTTAATTCAAAATAACATTCTCTCACACCACAAAGTAGATATAGAATGTTATTTTGAATTTGAGCTCTCTTCTTATATTATATTCTTTAAAGATAGTAATAATTGTCTTTCTGTATTTCTTCAATATTCAAAGATAATTTAAAGTTTATAAATAAATAAAAATTAAGAAATAAATGTCATTTTAATTTAAATATTACACAAGGTTGCTTGAGTTGACTAAATTGATGTGAATTCGTCTCTTTTAAGATTTTAATCTTAAACTGAAAAATAATTTGTGACATATCCAAATTTATCATTAGGCGACATTTGACCTTATTAACATAGGTTTAGCAAGCCAAAGAAAAGGAATAGTGAGAAAATAAATAAATATGAAGAGTATGCAAGAAGTTAAGAGATCTATGTGAATAGTAAAAATAGAATTAAAACAAGCCTTTTAACTCCTTATTTACATGCTTAAGAGGGCTACATGAAAGGTTTTACGTAGAAAAAAAAAACATTATATGGTATGTAGCGGGGACTATTTATAGATTTTTGTGAGTATCACACTGTAAATATGGAGAAGATCCAGGGCAAGTTTGGAGTACTTCATCGGATGACCCATATTGATTCATTTGATTATGTAGTATTTTTGAAATATTTAAGTGCCTTAATGATGTCAAAATTGAGAGATCTTAAGCTCATTGGATTTGTCTCGTGAGCCGCTCGATTCAATTATAAACATGGCATATTTGGAGTTCATTTTGGTTATGTAATTAATACTTTGAAACATCCAATTATGCTTTAATCCATTGATTTGGACCCTTTGGGCTCGGATTGCACCGATTTTGGTGTCGTTGGGTTTGTCTCGTTCGTCGAGATATTTAGTTTGACTATAAGTTTACTTGAATTTGAATTTGGATTGTCCCAAATTTAATATTGGAAGTTTCCAATAAATATGCGTCATGATTCGTGCGCTATCAAGGCCATTTTTGGTGATTTATCAATACTCAGTCTAAATCAATATCAATCATTATGCCATTAATATAAACATTACATGCACATCAATCCTTATTTGCACGAACAATAACAAAAAGTAAAACCTTATGATAAACAATAGAAAAAAAATGATTCAGTAAGCAAAATAAATCCATCGATCTACCATAAAACCAATAATGTATCAAATAAGAATAGGTTTATTAATCGATATGCAATGTTAATATGTTGTATCCGTGTACTGCTTGAATATGCCTATCAATGTCCATCAATATATACTATGTCATCTTGTATCAGCATCAGTAAATATCCTATTAATTTTTTTTCAGCTCTAATTATCAATATATGAATGTGTTATCATGTAAATAAAATCATAAATGCGCCTGTGAATAATAAGGTGAGACATCTAACTAGTTATATGATGTTTTTTGTGTCTTATATTGGGTCAATGTCAGGTGTCAGGTGCTGATGTCAGGTATCTTGCCCCCTCATAACTCCTTATCTTGTATAATGATCATGAATCTTGAATCTCTAATTTTGCATTGGGATTATAATTTAAATCATAATTTAAAGGAAAGTCTATCGGTCCAACATTTTGTATAAGGAATCTTGCTCCAATCAACTTGATTTATTTTACACTTAGCCAGCCTTTTCTGCTTATATATGAATCACATGTATCATGTTATAACAATAATATCATTTTCACATATGAATACATTGATATGTGAAAATACATAAAAAATCTACAAAATATGTAATATCTTCTGAAATTCATAACTATCATCAAATGTATAAAACACAAAATACATAAAATCATTAAAATTAGAGGTAGTCTAATGATAGCTTATAACGAGATTAGTGCTTTTTCCTGCATGACCAATTGACAAAATTCGGCACTAAGACCTCCAAATCATCACTTTTCCTCTCCTCCCGCTCTCGTTTTACCTTAATGTTCTTTGGCTTCAATTTTCACAAATGGGAAAATGGAAAATTGGTTATGAAATCTTTTGTTGATGGGTAAATATACTTTATATTAAAATAACTTAAGGATGCATTAGTAATTATGCTAATTATTTAATTTTTAGTATAAAATTAATATAAATCATTATATATCTTCAAATCTGGAACTTTAAAATTATAAAAAAATATTTATAAAATAACATAACATGTCTAAAAGCTCTAGTGAAATTGTTTTGTAAATGGAGACATAACGGTCCCAAAAAATTTTACTTGTACTAACATATGTCAATTTTACACACTGCTCATTAGGAGAAAATTCTTATATTTAAAGGGCAATAATATCTACATTATGACGAAGATAGTCTATAAATTTGACTTAAAATAATTCTTGAAATATTTAATTAGGTCAAAATAGGGCTATTAATAGAAAAGCTATCAACACTGAGATGATATGTCACTAGCGGCGACTCAATATTAAGTGGATCAATCTAATTAGTGAAGAAACGGATGAGATCTTGTTCGGCAAGATCGGGAAGAATACAGGGAGAGAAAGACAGTGAGCAGTAGAAGAGAAAATGAAAGAAAGTTGTATTGTATGATCATCTGATGTTACAGACCTGAGCCGCTATATATATATAACTTACATGACACATACAAGTAGCTAGCAAATGAGAGAGTGCCACCTCATTATTTATTTGCATTTATTACATTGTGTTTATCTACTAAAAATTAGCTCTATAGATCCTTGTCAAGGGTAACTCCTTAGATATGTCAAATCATCTTGTAATGTGCATGATTTTTTGTTTTTGATGGAGAATAAAAAATGAATGATCACACCAATAGATTATCATATGTTATAAATAATTTTTTTATAATGTATTTATGACGATGGTTTTCCTCAATAATTATTAAATTCCTTAATTTTAGAAAATGAAGAGTTATTACATTAAAATGGACAAATATGCTATTGTTGCTTGCCTATAGCTCATGGTAGAGGAGGGAAAGGGATTTGTGTAATTAAATTGTAGGATGCCCACAACTCTTGGTAGATTAAGGGGAAGGCGAAGATAGTGAGCGAAAGCTCATTGCTTCTTACATTTTTTTATTGATGACTTAACTCTCAAAGACGAAGTTTATTTATATCAATCTATTATACCTAAATATCCATTAATAATCTAATAATAAGCTAAATCTCAACACACATTAATCATTGAATTACATTTATTCTTACATTCTTTTTTATAGATGCCCTACCTCCTAAAGAGTGAGCATATTTATAACAATTTTATGGATATAAAGACCTATTAATAACCTAATAACAAACTAATTCTAAATACCCATTAATCACCCAATTGCATTTCTTCCTATCTGTGTACACCATAAAAATAACAATATTCTTATTGTGATGCCCCATAATTTAATTTGAAAGAATTATTTTGGTGCGTCACATACTCGGTATTAGAGATATTTATAATAAAATAATAAAACAATTATATAATTTAATCAATTCTCAATATTCATATAAATTCTTTTGGGTCTTTAAAAATTATAAAAAATATTCACAAAATAACACATTTTATTTAATTTTTTTTTGATGAAATTGGTTTGCAAAACGGACATTTAAGGGTCAAAAAATTCCCATTTGTCCAATATGTATTAATTTATTAATGATTTGCATCGGTGCCAAAATATCATGAAAAAATAGTGTAACTAAGTCACTACATAATTTATGTTATGACGAAATAATTCAAAATAATTAGATCAGCTTTTAGATAAATACAAATGTAAATTTCATATATATGCATTACACTTAATTCAAAATAAATTCATGATACTAAGATTTTGTTTGAGACAACTTTCTTAATGCTTTATAAAATAATTTTTTAATTAAAAAATTTCTTGAATTAGAAGTATTTGTACTAAAATACTGCTTTAAAAACAGTAAGAAAGTTATTCCAAATAAAAATTAAACTCTATCGTTATAATTTAGATATTATGGTATGACTCAAAAGTTTTCTTTATTTTATAATATTTATTTTGCTATTCTATCTAAAAATCTTAATATTGAATTATATTTTCATTATAAAAATATTTTATTATTTCAATTTATTAACAAATATAAGTAAAATAATTTTATGATATTTAAATATAATCAAATATTATCTATTCATTCTGATAACATCCAGGCCCAAAATAGTTAGGCCCGAGACCCTCCCCCATTGGGTCGCCATCGTCCTCCCGCGGAAAGCCAGATCGCGCTTTGAAAACAAATAAACTATTTCGACCAGAAATTGCACCTTCCGTTTGACCTAAGCTACCTGTCCTCTCTCCTGAATACCTGAAATTGCCACGTGGCATGATTTCACAATGTTGGTGCCGACCAAGCGGTCCATTTTTCCCTCCGAAAAAACGGGCAGTTATATTTACCTCGTGAAGGCGCTGCGAATGGAGTATGCTCGCCATTAATGGAAGCTGGACTCTGACCGGTGCTTCCAGCGTCAGAAAGGCGTTTCAGGTTCTTGAAAAAGACCGAGCTCTCTCCTTCGTCGTTCTCTTCTTCTCACCTCATCATTCATATAATCTCTTTCCTCCTCTACCTTTATCTTTCTATCTCTCGACATTTCTCACTCCCTCGGAGGTTTTTGCGGTTCATGGGAACCAATCAAGATTGTTCTAGTCTGTGAGTGGAGGAAACCCTACTTCAGTCTTTCTTCTTGGCTTGTTTCTACTATCTTTTTCGTTGCTTTGGTTCTTGCATTGTATTTTCTAGGGTTTGTTTGTGAAAATGAGATAGGGCTACCACGCGATAACTCTCATTTTGTTTGGGATTCGCAGAAGTTTCAGTGGGTTTCGGATTTTTGAAATGCAATGCGGTGGTTTGGGGCTGTTAGGCATGGCTATATGGTTTGATTGGAAATTTGGAATGCTGGTAATGTAGTAGGGAAAAGGGGGAAGAAAGAGTGAGTTGCTAATGTTGAAGATTAAATATATGATTATAATCAATCCTCACAATCAAAGCTTTGGACTCTCAAATTAGAAGATTAAATATATGAATAGAAGCAGACAACCAAAGTGCATAAGCTCGCATGAAATTCTCTCTTGAATGAAAAATTAGCTCTCTCCCCAATTCTGTTAGGGAACAGCAACTGCTTTAAAAACGGGTTGAAACAAAATATGTAATTTTTCTCTTTTTTTAAACACTAGTTCAGCTTCAGGATGAAATCAATAATTTTCAAGACAATTTGAACGCGCTTTGGTTTATAGAGAGAGAGAGAGAGAGAGAGAGAGAGAGAGAGAGAGAGAGAGAGAGAGAGAGAGAGAGAGAGAGAGAGAGAGAGAGAGAGAGAGTAATTCCATTTAAAATTGCTTTTAGGCTTGGCTCTCCTTGAGGGATGGGAGAGGTCTCAGGAGCGAGGACTTCCTACCGCGGGATTTTTTTCTTCAACGTAATTGAGTGTACTTGTACATTCATGAAATCGATTTCTTAATGTTTTTACATATGAAATAATTAAAATGCTTATTTTTTCCGAGCTTTTGCTATTAGTCACGTGATTAAGCACTTGTTGCAAAGAGAAAAATGGGGCTGTATGTTGAGCCTAACTTGCGCTGATAACTATTTTTTTTTCTTTCATTGCAGCAGTGTATTAATTCTTTTTGTATTTCATGTTCTTTGATTCTTGTTGTATTTACTATTCAGCTCAAGCAACATTTTTCCTCAAAAAAAAAAAAAGAATGAAAAAAAAAGATCCCACCCAAGCTCCTTTAGTGTGGCTATTAAATTAATTCAACTAAAACTTCTTTTGTTTCACCTTCTATTCTTCAAGAGTTTGAAGAACAACACATGCTTTTTTACTTGTCATTTTTCATTTTACTCATCTATAATGATTGCTTTGTTTGTTATTTCATTGAAAATTTCATGTCATGTATTACCGGGTAATTTTAGATGTTAAAAAATGTAACTTCATGTCATGACTTTCTTCTATAATGTAATGCATGGTGAAATACCAGCCTTGATTTGCATGTTTCAATTTTACAGTAGCAGAATGGGTGGCCAACAGGAAGGTATCTGCCCTATGTGCATGGAGGAAATGGACTTAACTGATCAAGAGCTGCAGCCTTGCATTTGTGGATATGAGGTGCAAACCATCTGTTTTTACCTTGAGCTTTTAGATTATCGGTGTGGCTAATCTGGCTCAGTTTGTTCTTATTTGTTTTTTTAATAGTTTCTAAGTTTATCTTAAAGTCTTTGCATAATTTATTATTGTCAGAGTTATGCTGAGGTCAGCAAAATTGCAGTCTGCCTTGCTCTTGAATGTTATAAGATACTCAATTTGAATCAGACCTTAAGATTTTATTACTTTTCTTGCATGTTGTTTCAATGTCTAAACATTTTCCATTGGTCGATATAGGTTTGAAACTTTTAGGTTATAAATCCTATACATCTTCCATTGGTGGATATAGGGTTGAAATTTTTAGGTTTTGAATCCTTCTTTATCTGAATTTGTTCTGGAATTGAAGATGCCTAATGAAAGCTTTTTATCCTTTTCCTTGGAAACTGGCATGTCATGCAGTCAAGATAGTATTTCTATTGCAACTGTGATGCATTTTGGCTTCTTTAGGAATGTATGCCGTTCTTGCATATAGTTATGTTAGATTGTTACTTTGTTATCTCTTTGTAATGTCATTTACTCGCGTATATCCTGCGAAAGAAAGATTGCATTTATATCATCTGATGCTAATATACATGCTTTTGTCTTTTGTTGACTATAAGACTAGAATTACATTGTCGCATTATATTTGAAGCCTTAAAAATTTCTAAGGCAAGTTTCATGCATAATTAGATTGTAGACTTTTGCTTGCAATCTTTTTGTGCTCAGGAGGAGTTCGAATGTCTAGCATGAGCCTAAACATCTATATGTATCAAAGATCATAATGGAGACCTGGAAAGCAATATTCAAATTATAATTTTAATCATAATTAATATTTAACCAGATCTCAAAATGAGGATCCTTCAGATTGTTGTTACAACCATGATTATATTTTTGCAAGGAGTGTATTTTTCTTGTCTGTTTGTTAGCATCAGTACCTATTAAGTCTCTTGAGATAACATTTTGTTAGAACAATCCCCAATGGACCGGTCCAACCGGCCCTGTATAAGGGGCTAGTCCGTCTCCTTTGAATTAGTCGCCAATAGGTGGGGCCCGTGGGATTAATGATCAATTAAGAGGGGGGCGGCTAGGGTTAGAGTGGAGGGATTTGGTTTAAATAAAGAAGAGATTAGGAGAATTAGGGCATGCTTGTTATTGTATTATCGTGGAGTTCTTTTGGGTGTTTTGGGCTCTAGACTCATCTTCTAGAGATTGGGAGAGAACAATCCTCCTCTCGAATTGAAGATCAATTGTATCTTTGTTTGTTCTTGCTTTTGGTTTGATTCCTATAATACAATCTTCTGTATTGAATTGTTTTCATTGGAGATATTAAGATTTTCTCGCTGTTTTTATCAATCGTGTTAGGGTTTATTTGGAATACTCAAGTATTTCCTATCACATTTGTGTAATAGGGCCCAATTATTTTATTTTATTTCATTTCATTACATGTAAATGGCTGCATAGATGGGATTTATTTAAAAGTCTTCTTTATTGCATGAAATCCAGAATTTATTTGCGTGTTTTGAGATTTTCTTTTGTTAGTGAACATAATAGTAACATGCGTCATGTTGCATATATAACTTAGATGCATTTGTTCCCGCTAGATTCGTTTGAAAATAATGATTATAGTGTTATTGCCTAATCAGTTTAATTTTATATGACAAATGATAAATGCTGCATGGTTTAAAGATTCTAGTGGATTTTTAGGTGGAATAATTAGCACCGCCCAGTTAGAACCTGTCTGAATGTCATCATAACTTTGCTATGTAAGATGTGGAGATATATGCCTAAGCAAGACTGATTTGCTTTTGGGTTTTGAGGATTGGGCCATGAGATCTTAATAGCATGTAAATTAAATTGCAGTAAACCTTCAAGTGCACTATTTGTGTTTGCGTAGCATGCATATTTTCTGTTTTTAATTTCTGCAGTCACAGCAAAATGCGTGGAGTTTGTCTTTTTTTGGATATGTTAACTTTCTGATGAGGACATCGTCAGCAATTTCGACATGTGTGCCATCGGAGACACTGGAGATCGACGGCCACGATCAGGAGTTTTATTTATTTTGTCATGTTATGTAGTAATTTATTTTATTTTAGTTTTTCCATTTTTACCCTTATGGGTATTTGGTCTCTATTGTAGCCCAAGGGGCATTTTAGTCTTTTGTTTTCGTTGTCATTTTGAGGCCGGCCATTTCTTATGTAATGAACTAATGAATATTTTGAAAACAAAATTTTGTGTTATTTCTACTTCTTCTTGCATGAGGGCTTGAGAAGGGAGAGAGCTCAAGGGGAGCAAATCGCAAGGCCCACCAGTCGTTGGAAGAGTCCGCGGCTCGTGGTTAAGTTACCTTATCTTCTCGTTTGTGTTTCATCCTCCCACTTCTTCTCCACCGCAAGAACAAGCCATCCAAATTCATTGTTGCCGCCACCTCCTTAGAGGTCCGCCGCCCACCACCTCGCAACCCCGGCCGGCCTCCGTGCCGGCGACTCCCCTTTCCACCCACCATCCAACCCTCTATCTGAAATTTTAAATTTTAAATTTGAATTTTCAAATTTCAAATTCTTTCCTAATTTGGAATTCCAAATTTGGAAAGTTTTCAAGACGAATTCCAATTTCAATTTAATTTAAATTGGAATTGTTAATTGATCGCCACATCATCACACCAAATTTGGAAACCTCTTTCTACCATTCTCCCTCTCCCTCCTCTCACCTTGCCGCCGGCCCTAGGATGGGCTTCCCCATTGATTGCCTCATTTAATGGTATCTCATATTTGAAATTCAAATTGATTTCAAATAAACTTCCCCTCCAAATTTACTTAATCCTGAAATTAATTTCAGGATTGGGAATTAATCCCCTCTTCTCCCCTCTATTGGCCGCCGGCCTTGCTTGGGGTTAATGCCCATTAAATGCCACTTTATGGCATTGATCGCATGAGGTTTGAAATTCAAATTCTAAGTAACTTCCCCCCAAATTTATTCAAAATCTGAAACTAATTTTAGATTTGAGTAAATCCCCTCTTCCCCTCATCTAACCTCAAATCATTCTCCTAAGCCGCCGCCCCTTCCCTCTCCCAACCTTGGCCGATCCCTCCCCTTTCCCTCTCGGGTGAAGTTAGATGATCATAACAATGGGGAACGAGAGAAGAGAAGAAAACGTTCTCTCCCCTTTCTCCTCAACTATGCATGGCCGATCCTGAGATCGACCACGGCTTCCTCTTCGACGAGCAAGGACGGACGAACATCCTTGCATCACCATTCTTTGACGTGCAACTTGGGCACGACGAGACCGTGGAAGGCTACATCGACCGCATCCGATATCAACTTGCATTGTCAATCGAGGAGCATCTCCCACCAAGCTGTTGGATCATCATTTGCCATTCACCACCCCCTCCGACTCCGACTACTTTCCCGTGGACGAAGGCTTCCGGCATCCTCTTTATTGTGGTGATCTCAATTCTAGTTTGCAAGGTCTTCTCCCGCCAAGCCTAGCGTAGTCGAGTGAAAATCCCCAAGGTGAAATTATTAAGTTGCGGATTGTTGTTTATTAGCTATTGGCCTTGCTATTATTTTTGTTTATCTACAAGGATTAGTTAATCTACATGCACTCCTTCGCCTAAGCTAGTTGAAAACCAAGAATCTTTATTGAATTATCTTGTCTCAACAATAAGCTTTCAAGTGAAATTAAATTGTTTAATCCTTCTTAATTGTCTTAATGAGCTCCTACGCATGTTGGTTTCACATCACTTTCTTTATGTTCATTTTAATTTCTTGGTACTCATTTTATTTTTATACTTTCATTTTGTCAACAGATATGCTTGTGGTGCTGGCATTTCATAATTCAAACTGCTACGAAGGATGGTAGTGATGCACGGTGCCCTGCATGCCATAAACCCTATGATAAAGAGAAGATTTTGAAAAGGACAATCAGCAAAGAAAGGCATGTATTCAATACAGGATGATGCTAGACTAAGACTTTGTTTGGGTCGGCTTTCTTACCGCTTCTTGAAGCAATTTTTTGCAAAAATTAAAATTTTTGTACTAAAAAGTTGCTTTAAGAAACAGTAATAAAACTGTCTCAAATGAAGCCTAAGTTTTTAGTTGACCCAACACCCCAAAACAAAAAAATAAGGAATTTTGATAACCCTTTCTTGCTTAAAATTGTATTTTTTTTAGAAATCAGGTTCATTCATTGTTTTAATGTTAAGCTTTTCTTTCAAATGTTCATTGAAAATCAGATTAGAGATGGTAAATGCCAACAAGAAGCATAAGCTGCAAAAGAATAAGCAGAGACTGACAAATTTAGGGATTGATCTCAATAGCATTCGTGTGATAAGGAGAAATATTGTGTATATTGCCGGGATTCCTAAAAGTTTATCTGATGAAAAGGTTTGCATGCCTTTTCTTGCTGTTCCAATTATTTTGAATTTTGATTTTGAGTTTACTTGTTTGTCTTTTGTTTATATGTTAAGATGGTGGGCATTCAAAATTTTCTTTTAAAGATCTTCAGAATTAATTTGTTTGAGTTGAACATATTTGAACTTCCTTTTGAAATCAGAATTATGTTTTTTGCAGACGCTTAGGAAGAAGGAATACCTGGGACAATATGGAAAGATTGTCAAGATTTTTTTTGCACAAACAGACACATCACGTCAGTATTATTCATCAGACTCTTGCATAGTGTAAGATATTCTTTAATAGAGAAAAAATCTATTATTTATCTTGGAGCTCTATTAATTTGTTTTATTCTATTTTGCTTGATATTTTGTTTAATATTTAAATAATAGTTTGTTAAGCCGCCGGTTCATACTGAACCGGCTGAAGGCCGGCTCAAGTTTATAGGAGGCGGACAAGTTCCGCCTCCTCTTATGTTGCCCACCCACTTGGTGGGTCACAAGGCTTGTAATAGATTTGATTTTCAAAAGGGTTGGGCGGCTAGGTAATTGGGAGGGAGATTTGATTTGGAAAGGTTGGGTATTAAGAGAGGAAGATGTTTAGGAATGTTTTTATGTTTTGTTTGATTGCAAATTAGGGTTATTGGCGTTTGGGATCTAGACTCTCTTGTCTAGAGATTTGGGAGAGACGATCCTCCTCTCGAATTGAGGATCATTTGAATCTTATTCTCGTGTTTCTTTGACTTTGTTTCTCTTATTGTAATCCATCATTTTGGGGCTGATTTTGCCCAGCTTTTGCATTAATTCTCGCTGGTTTTCACCAATTAGTGATAGGTTTGCTTGCGAACTCAAGTATTTCCCTTGGGGTTACTTGCGAACTCAAGTATTTCCTGTCACAGTTTTTCTTCTTCGTTTGAAAGATTGTACTAGATCAACAAGAAACCAGCACAGCATATCCTTTAGCAATGCAGAAAATAAAGATACCGACCTGCAACTCCGTGCATCTTCTATTAATGACTTTTTTCTTATAATTTTTTTATTCTTTTAGAGGAGATGTGCATTCATGCATGCGGTATTTGTGATCCATCACCATTAATTTCAATTATTTGTACATTTCTTGATTAGACTATTATGTTCCCTGTTTTGCATGGGCAAAAGTGCAGACAAATGGGATTGCTGCCATTATTTTCAATGTTATCTCTAAATTTCTTACGCCTGTGAGAAAATTACCTCTTGTTTTCTTCTTAAATATAAAGTTTATTGGGGCTGCAGTAACACGAATACTGATGCATATTTTAACAAAAAATTTTAGAATTATTTGGAAGAAAACATGGAAGTGTTCTGCAGAGAAATAAGTGCTTGTTTGTCTGCTTTTGGTTTCTTGTCTTTTTCTTTCTTTGTTTTTTTTTTATCCTACTATTGGCATTTTGGCATGAGAAGCCTCTAAGAAAACAATCCAGATAATACAGAACAATTCTATATCAAATACTAAAAACTCCTACAAATACTATTCTCTTACCCATCTTAGAACTAACAGAGAAAAAGTGTAAATGTACTGAATGACTGATAGTAAAAGTTGCTCGTGAAGCTAGTTCTAAGTGTAGAAAAAGGTAAAGTGTGCTAGAGTACAATGTAATATAACACTAAGATGATCCACATCAGTTCCTTCCGGCGTCGGAGGAATTTGCATCCTACAAATTGAGTGACGTATCAGCAGCAACATCAGGTGTGAAATAGGGATAGATGTTTGAAATGTTGAAAGTGGAAGAGGTGAGAAATTTAGGAGGTAGATCCACAATATAAGTATTGTCATTGATTTTCCGCAAAATGGGAAAATAACCAATCTTGCGAAGACTAAGTTTGGTCTAAGTGCCCACCCGCAACATCACAAGCTTACTTGGTTGAAATGTCTTTTTTACGACGATGTATATTTGCACTAGCTTGGTAGGTTGCATTAGCTGCTTGCAATTTTGCCTTGACACCCTGTGGCATATCCTTGGACTATTTATTGATTCTGCAGCAGTTGTGCTTCGATGTTTGGGTATCACAATGAGATCAAGTGATTATCATTTTTGGTAAATGCTAAAAGGGAATTGATTTGTGGATCGGTTGGACATTGAATTAAAAGAAAATTTGGCCTGGATGAGTAACTCTTCCCACTATTTAGGATGATGTTGCACAAGGCACCTTAGCATATTACCCAATGTTCGATTCACTAATTCAGTTTGGCCATCCGTTTGTGTGTGATAGGTGAAGCTTAACTTGATATCAATATTCAACCTCTTCCATGATTCTCACCAACAAAAGTGACTCATAAATCGCACATCTCAATTAGATTGGAGCCTTCTTGGTATGCTGTGAAGATGCACAATTTCTTTGAAAAAAAGCTGGGCCACATTTAGAGCATCAATAAGTTTTCTTGCATGGTATGAAATGCGTCATATTTGAAAATCCACCCACAACAACCATAATAAAATATGATTTATGCTTAGTTCTAGGTAGACCTAACATAAAATCAAGACTTAACTCTTCCCAAATAGAATCGGGAATAGAAAGTGGCGAGTACAACCTTGTATTTTGGCTTGTTTCTTCATAAATTTGGCAAATGGAACAACACTCAACAAACTGTGTGACATCTCGTCATAGATGCGACTAATAAAAACAATGCTGGAGTTGAGTGAGTGTTTTGTTTCGGCCTACATGATCCGCTAGCCCTCCACAATGGATTTCTTTTATAAGCTGTTTCCTACAGGATCAATCAGGGATGCATAAGAAATTGGCCTTTGAAGTACCCGTTTCTTTAAGTAAAATTGTTGGCAGGGTGGCCCGTAATACACTGAATCCATAGTTTTGCGAAATCCTTATCAATTTCATACATTTATGCCAATACTTTTAGACCTGTGAGTTCTGTTTGCAACTGGACTAGCAATGATGCTTGACGGCTCAGAGCGCCAGCTACTCGATTTTGTTTTCCACCCTTGTGTCTGAATGCAAAATTGAATTTATGCTTGAATACAATCCAACAAGCATGCATACAATTAATATTTTTCTAATTATTAATATATTGCAGTGCTTGATGATCGCTTCTGAGCACAAAAACCCTATGAAGTAGGACGTGCTCACATTGTTTCAGTGTCTTATAACAAAATATAGTTCTTGATCATAAACAATTCACTTCTGCCTAGCTAGACTTAATTTTTCATTGAAAATTCCATAGGCTGATCTCCTTGTGAAAGGATCGCACCGATTCCTATAAACGAGGCATCCATTTCACAACTTGAAAGGGCTTGTCAAAATCCAGCAGGGCAAAAGGACCGGGGTGGAACTAAGAACTGTCTTGATCATTTCAAAACTATTTTGTTATTGTTCAATCCATTTGAAAATGGATGCTTTAAGACAATTTGTGATTGGCGTCATCAAAACACTAAATCCTGAAATAAACTGTCGATAAAAATTGGTGAGCCCATGGAAATTGTGAACATCAAACAATGACTTAGGCGGAGGCCAATTAAAAATTGTAGCAACCTTGCGTGGATCAATATACGCTCGTGCTTGTGAGATTATGACTAAGAAATGCATGCTAGAAGTGGCAAACTCATGCTCGGATAAAATAAGATATAACTTTTGATGTCGGAGGCTCTCAAAGATGCATTTTAGCTAGGGGATATGATCCAAAAGAGAGCGGCTAAAAACAAGAATGTCGTCAAAATCTACCACACAATATTTTCCCAAAAAGGGCTTAAGTACTTCATTCATGAACCCCATAAATCTGGACGGGGCATTGCATAGCCCAGATGACATTATTCACCATTCATATAAGCCTTTTCTTGTCTTGAAGATAGTCTTCCATTCATTGCCGAGTCGGATACAAATTTGATGATAGCCACTTCTCAAATTTAGTTTAGAAAAAACAACACTGCTAACTTATCCAAGTAGTCGTAATTCCAGGTACTGAAAATCATTACTTCATTGTAATTTTATTAATGGTGCAACTGTCAATGCAAAGCCACCACTAGCCATCTTTCTTTGGAATAGTCAGTGTTGGTACAGCACAAGAACTAAGATTAGGCTGGATCAATTGTTTTCGTTGCAAATCATCTACAACTTCTTGTAGTATCGAATGCTTCTTTGGGCTCAAACAATAGTGATGAAGAAAGGTAGAGTGGCCTTTGGGGTAAGCTCAATTTGGTGTTGACTGGCACGAGTTACCACTAACTCGAGGGAAAATCTTTGGCGATGACATCTGCGGAATTGTTCAACAGCTTATGAACTTCTGGAGACCACTTAGAGGGTGCATGAGCTACTAACTCACCACTGTCATTCACAATCAGTGCAAGTATAACATCTTGGTTTAGTTCAGATTATAACAGAACTTTCCTTGTAACAAATTTAATCTGTTGTTCGCCCCTTCTCAGTTTTCAAACTTGCATTAACTGACTGTGGGTATGTCATATTACTATGGTCTCCCTAGGATGATGTGGCACACGTCCATGTCTAATATGTCACAAGCTACTTCACAAGTATAATATTTATCAATAGAAAATACTACAAACACATCTCAGCAACCAAAATATTCATTTATCTTGACCCAACTGTTTTTATAAGGCTGCGAGTTCTTGGATGCCTTAAGCTAAAGTGCTTGGACTGCAGACTAAGAGATTTTGTTTTCGGTGCAACGACTAGCAATTAACAAGCCACACACCTTTTCATTAACGGTGCATCGTGTTTTGAATAGTGTGTTGCGTTGTGACGTGGTGGGTTGTCTCAGTGCTTGGTGTAACTTCTCCAAAAAATAAGCTAAGTATTCACCTTCGTCTCCATGCAGTTATACTTCTTCGATCTTTGATTGTTTGGGTTCTTGTTCCACAATTGCTGTGTGTCCCTCCTCGATTCTCCTTCAAGTACTTGAAGTTGTTGTCAATTTGGGCATTCATTAGAGTTATGACCTGATTGAAAAGACCTATAGCATTCGAGAGTGGACGGGTGAGTATACAAATTTTCTCTAATTAGAGCTCAAGCCATTTTAGCCTATCTACAATGGGCTCTGATACCAATTTGCATAAGAAGCCTCTAAGAACACAATCCTGAGAATGAAGAACAATTCTATGTCAAAAACGAAAAACTCCCACAGTCCTTTGGACTCCGCTTTGTATGCTATTCTCTTACCCTCTTTGTACTAACAGAAAAAAAGTGTAAATGTAATGAATGACTGAAAGTAGTAAAAGCTACTAGTGAAGGTAGTGCTAAGTGTCGGAAAAAGGTAAAGTGTGCCAGAGCGCAATGTAATATAATACTAAGATTATCCGCATCACATTTGCTGCACCTGTGAATCATGTTGGCCAATGGTGATGGCATCATAAAGCAAGTGGGTGCACGGGTAATGTTTTTCATATTGGATATTCGATGGGATTCTGGAGAAGAACTTATTCGGTGATGGAAAAAGATTATTGAGATCACTTGGAGAGGTAGAAAAAGCAGATGATGGAGAACAGGCTTAACATGTGAATCGATGTAATGACACTTGAAGTCGTCAAAATAATACAATATTTAGATGTATTTACATTAGGATACAAATGTCATTTCTAGGGTTGTTATTTAAAGACGCCAAAATAATACAAGATCACTTGTTTATTGGGTTGCTTTCTCTCAAATAAGGAACAGAACTCATAGAAATGATTTGTTTGTTCCTTGGAGAGAATTGTTTGCTTTAATTATTTATTCTTTGCCAATGGATGCCTAAAGATGTTCAATTTATTGTTTTCATTTTTTATTGATGAAAATTGCTCATCTTTTTAGCTAATTCTATGGTAATTTTATGATTTAGCAAGCTTTTCAATTGGAATGCTGATTATAGCGAAGATATCTTGTTTACTTTTTAAAGCTATTACAAGCATCCCTTACCTGAAAATGATGGATGTATTCATCTATAATTGCTAATGTTGGAAGGTTCAATTAACACCATAGAGATTTGATACACATATAAACCTTACATTTATTTTTGCCTTCATCTGCTTAGCCTGTTAAGATTTTCTTCTGTTCATTTTTTACGTACACATTCGGTTAATTTAATATTCCATTCTTACAGCTTCCTTGATTAGTGTCTGTTGAGGGTTGTCACCTTTTTTTAAGCATGTTTTTACCATTCTTTATTTTCATTTCTGGAAGGTTTTTGCAGTTTGGTGGCTCACATTTTTTATATTCTTTCTTATGTTTAAGATTTGGTAGTTTTGACTGGCTGATGTGAAATAACTGGTAGCCCAATCTCATGGCTTTATATACAGTTACACCAATTTATTAGACATTATATGCTTCCTTCAAGTACCAACCTTGTACGATTTGTGGTTCCTAAATAGTCTTTCTTTAATAGTTATACTACTCCTTGCCAAGTTCTTCCAAATATTGCTGTCATGCCATATTTACATTTACATTTTTCGTTGATAGGTATCATGTTATTCTTCTTGTTTTGATGTCTCCTATCCATGAAATATATTTTCTTAAAAATTCCTGAATCTTTTTTAACAGAGGAGAAGCAGCTGCCAAAATTGCTATTTGCTAGTTAGTGGCTCTTGATTGATGTGCTTTTTACAGCGTGTGTTCCCTGTTTATGCTGTTTTTATGATTACTAATCTACTACCATCCAATCAGATATGTTACTTTTTCAACGGAGGAAGAAGCACTTTCCTGTATTCAAGTTGTAAATGGTTACATTTTAGATGGTAGGCTTTTGAAGTGAGTTCCTATCCTATTGTTGATCATATCTTAGTTGCTTGTGGCATTTCTTTTATGTTCTTTTGTGTGCAGGGCGAGCTTTGGCACCACAAGATATTGCTATTCATGGTTGAATAATATTGTGAGTGCTATTCACCTATATGCATGTATATCAGTGCTAGGTCATTTGTATTACTAAAATATTTTCTTTTTCAGCCTTGTAAGAATTATGATTGTTTATACGTTCATGATGTTGTTCCACGAGAAGATATTTGCTCAAGAGAAGAGGTGATTCCATTTTGTACAAGGTATTTTACAAGTGAATTACCTGAAAGCTTTTTCAAAGCTATCAGTTTGTAAAAAGAATTCAGGTCTCTTGCCCATAAACTCTTGCATGCCTTCTTTTCTTCTTATTAAGTGGTCTATATCTTCAATAGTATTGCAAAGCAGATGCACTAAATCGAAATAAGCAAATTCAAAACAAAATGCTTGGTTGTTGTAAGGTAAGACTAAGAAAGTAGATTTTTGTCTTTTTTTCTCTTTTTCAGTTTAAAATCCAGAAGGTTTGCATACTGAAAATACAGTTTTCAGTGAAATGTTTTAGAAGTATATAAAATTGATAATAAGTTCCGTAGCTCATTTGAATTTGATTAATTTGACATAGGTGGTAGCTCGTTAATAAAAATTGTTGATATAGACTGGTCTGAAAAATAGAAATTGTATGCTAGATTAATTGTATTATTATTCCTCATTATAATTATCATTTTTAAAAGCAAAAAAATTCAAGCCAAGTTTTTAACTTCGATCTACAATGTTGTTTAAGCTTTGCCAACGGTTATCTATTTATGGAAAATTTCTATTTACATTCATTAAATTATGTACACAATTAATGTTGTTAAAGATTGCGCACATGAACCATCACAATAAAAGAATTGTTTAGAAGCTTAACTTTGAATTATTTAAAATGTATCTGCATTGAAGAACAGTGAAGCAAACATCTTAATCACCCAGTGGTATGATCCTAAATAGTGCTGTTGTACTGAGCCAATTGTTTATGTGGTCTTTGCTTTTAACACTAAGAATATGCAATGAACTGTAACGAACTTTTATTTGGTCCGGTCACAGGACGTAGCTCTACGTTCAGCCGCCAATAGAATCGCTCCACGCGTTCTCACTATTTACCGCGCGGCCCGACAACCCGACCCGGAACGGACCCAAGATGGCTCGGTATTTCTCGATTTTGCTAGGTATTGCTCGATATTGCTAGGTATTGGTCGATTTTGCTAGGCAATAACCAATACCGAGCAAACACCAAGCAATACCGAGCAAATACCGAGTAATACCGAGAAATACCGAGTTGTACCGAGTTTTTCTAGAAGAACTCGGTACAACTCGGTATTTCTAGAAGAACTCGGTACAACTCAGTATTTCTAGCAAATACCGAGTTTTTCTAGAAAAACTCGGTAAGAAAAAACTCGGTACAACTCGGTATTTCTCGGTATTTGTCTTCACAGAGCGGTATTTCTCGTTATTGTCAAGCAATACCTAGCAATACCGAGCAAATACCGAGTAATTCATTGCAATATGCGAACATAGCATTCCCGGGTTCCGGTCCGGGTCAAGTCGTCGGGCCGCGCGGTAAAAAGTAAGAGCACATGACGACATATTATTGGCGGCCGAATGTAGCTCTACGTTCGATCAGAGAACTTAATAATACTTTTATTATGTCCTCTAACCGGACGTAGCTCTACGTTCGGTCAGAGGATTTTTACTCACTTTTTGCTCGGTATTTGGTCGGTATTGCTAGGTATTCTTTGGTAATAACGAGGAATACCGCTCTGTGAAGATCAATACCGAGTAATACCAAGCAATACCGAGTAATCCCAAAAAATACCGAGTTTTTCTAGAAAAAACTCGGTATTTTTTGGGATTACTCGGTATTGCTTGGTATTACTTGGTATTTTGTCTTCTCATAATGATATTTCTCGTTATTATTGGTATTGCTCATTATTTGCTCGGTATTTCTCGTTTTGTGCCTGCGATCTTAGTGCCGGTCGAATGTAGCTCTACGTACGTTCACCGGACCAAATAAAAGTTCGAACTGTAACAAAGTTGGGATTTTTAAGTTTGTGGATTGCATGTGTGAAGGATTGTGGTTCCATTGACAATGCTTTAGGAGTTTGGAGAATCATTTTTTCTTTACATTGGTAATATCAGTAAAAAAAAGTTTGGGAAAAGTCAGAAGGTACTGTTTGCTGATGTAAATAAATAGTGATAAAATTATTTATATTATTTAAATGCAGTAGGTTTTTGATATCGGACATGCCAAGATCTAAGGTTAATGTTTTACATATGAGACTGCAAGAAGGTTGAAAACAAATTTGCAAATTAACTTACAATTTAGAATATTCTCTTCTTGATACATATAGAGAAAATGATCAAAATAATCCCTTGACTCTTTATGAAAAATGAAAATAGTCTCCAATTATTATAACAGATCATTTTGATCTCTTAACTCCTTAAAGAGGAATCAAAACAGTCCTACCATGAGACTATTTTGATTCTTTTTTAAAGACTTGAAAGACCAAAATTATCCTTTAATATAGTTGAGGACCATTTAGATCATTCTTAAATAGTTAAGTGCCATTTTGGTTCTATTTTTTACATATATATGCAATCTTCTAAATCAATACAACAACAACAAGAAGAAGCCTTTATCCCACTATGTGGGGTCGGCTACATGAATCCTTTTTCTCCATTGTGTCCAATTGAGAGTTAAATTTTCATCTAAATCTAATAAAGAAATGTCATTTCTAATATTTTCTAACCAAACTTTTTTAGGTCTACCTTTACCTTTCTTAACATAAGTCAAATCTAATACATCTACTTTCCTAACCAAAATAGTCCTACCCTGCTTGTTCTCTCATGCATCAATCGTTGCTACTTTCAGTACCTACACTCGGCTTGGCTTGCTCTGCCTGACCCTTGCACATCAATTTCATTGCTCCTTCAGCTTTACTTGCGATAACCCGTCGTTGCTTAACACTACAACATATGCTCCATGTATATTACAATTGCTGTCTCCATAGGGCATGATTTTTCTAATTCTCACCCCTCTAAATGATTTGAATTTAGATTTTGTGTCTTTATCCTCAAGATGTCATGGCTTCTCCATCTCCGCTCATCAAGTCGAACCATTCTATGCTATCGGTATCGCCATCAAATTTAATAGTACCAATTATCTCAAATGGTCAAGGGTTTTTCATTTCCTTGTTGGTTCTCATGATAAACTTCAACATCTTATTGTTTATTCTTTGAGTTGAGATGACACAATCAAATTTTCTAAATGGTAAGTACCTTACTATATTGTCTTCACTTAGCTACTAGAACCATCCATTGCATCGACTGTTATGTTCCAAGACATTGCCTAGAAGATGTTGGGCTTTTGTTCCACCTATTGCTTGAAAATTAATCTCTGATGTTTACGCTATATATTCCAAGCTGTTTTCTCTTTAAAAAAATGAGTTTATATCTTGGAATATTATAGTACATTTTAAGTAGGGGTGTCAATATTTGACACGACATGAAAACCCAACATGGAAATTTCGGGTTGAACCGACCCGTTTGAAAAAAAATTTCGGGTTGAACCCGACCCGTTTGAAAAAAAAAGTGTCGGGTTTGGGTTGACCCGACAGGCTGCCGGGTCAACTAGGAAACCCGTTTAGAATGAGTTGCCTGCGCTGCCCGAGGGCTGCCCACACCTGCCCCGGCTACCTGCGCCCTGCCCCTGCCTGCCCGTGGCTACCCGCATGACCGCCAAGGCTGCCCGCGCCCTGCCCAAGGCTGCCCACAACCCTGCCCAAGGCTGCCCGCGCTCCGCAGTTCCGCTCGCGCCCGCAGATGCTCGCGCCGTGCAGCTGTAGCTCGAGCTCGTGGATGCCCCCCTACTAGCTCGCGCCCGCGCTGCCCGCTGCTTGCCTGCATCCGCGCGCCCGCCTCTACTAGTTTATGGACTCGCAGGCCGAGCTTATCGAGCTCGTTTAGTAAATGACAGACGAGTCGGGCTTCAACTTCCTCCGACTCGAGCTCGACTCAACTCGTTTACACCCCTAATTGAAAATAACGTGAGTTGAGCTTCCATTATGGATAATTTAACTCCTCTTTGACGATTGTTAGTGCTCTGACTTCTATAATCTCTTCTAATTGCTCTTTCACTGTATCCACAATTGATATGTATTTTTTGTTAGGAAAGAAGTACCTTTATCAAGTGGCAAGTATGATAAATCACGAAGTTATTACAAAAGATATCATGCATCATAAAAGAAAGTACCAATAGTTTACTTTGTTTGACTAACTAAACTTATATCCATTGTTGCACAATGATTGAATTATCCACTATACTTCAAGAGGAGTACACGAATGATTACACTTAATATAAATTTAACTATATAGACAATGATATTACTTTATCTAGCTTGGAGAAAATGCAGTTACGTGCTGTGGTGCTGTGAAAATGAGCGATGGACATTAATAAGATATTGTTGGGCTTGTTACTCTCTTCACCTCTCTAATACAGTAGTTCAAATCAGAACTATTCCTTGTTATGATCAAGAGTTTCTTCTCATATGAGAGTTGTATAGTAACACTTCATCTTGCTTGAAGAAACTGAAGATTTGTAAGCACAGGAAAAAACTTCTTCCTTATTTTCTATGATGAGACTCCTCTCATCTCTCTTCTTCTTCTTCTTCTCTTTTTGTTGCTTCTTGTTGTGAGATACGTATATATAATGAATGCAAACATTTCTTTATATGATTTGCTTAGACATGACAAATATCAAGCTAGAATTTAGTAGCCACCATATTGGATAAATAAATGTGAATGAATTAATGTTGTTTTTGGTAAGCCATCATTTTGGAAAACCAAATATGAATGGAGTTGTGTAGCCACCATCTTTAAAATTCAACTGCGAATTAATCTTAAGTTGGTTGTTACTAATTTTGTAAAATCAAGATCAAATTTTATCTAAGATGGTGAAATTTGATAATTTCAAAACTGGTTGTTTGGTATTGGTATTGAAAATAGGATATATCATTAAATGACTTATGTAAGACTGGATATCTGATCGAATGAAGCAGCTGAAGTTGCTGCTTCATTTCTTCTTTTCACATCAATTCAATATGCAGCTTTCCAGTTTTGATTAATTCATTCACAATTTTTTTATATAGTTAGATGTATTTGGGACACCTGAAAAGCGTTAAATTTCCATCAACTTGAAAAATGTATAATATAAAAACAACAAACTACTATCCATTTACTCAGAAACTCCAGTTGCATATATTTGATTTTTAATTGACAATGTATTAACACTCCACAAGGAATTTTAATACACTTAGTATGAGGCTGCATGAGGGAGCTGGAATGCTACAAAAATTCAGTTTTTTTTTGTTTAATTTCGATGTAGAAAAATGATCTATATCAGAAGGGGTGATACTTCTTTCCTGAGCTCTTCCTAATTTTTTGTGTTGGATCCATGACTTTTATCTTTTTTCCGAAATGAAAAAATTGTTCTATTTGAATCTTTTGCTTTTATGGTGATTGCTCAAGTAAATGACATTTCTTCCTGAAACCATTTCACTTTTCTTGTCATTGCCCCAGTAAACTTCAGCAATGTCCAGGGGTTGCATTTGCTAATGTCAAACAACATTCAGGAAGTTCCTTACCTCCACCGCTAGGGACAAAGAATTCGCTTCAGCTATTGGTAACTTGACTAAATCTCTTTAGAACTGTTTTATCTTTATACATTCTTTTTATGTATTTGATTAATTGCTTTTATATCTCATACAACATTCTGATCTGCTGGCTTAAAACCAATTGTGATTGCAATTTAAGCCCTTCAACCTTTTCAGAACAAATGATACAGAACTTCCCTCTACCAAGCTTATATATATTTTTTCCATTTTATCATGCAGGGTCATATGACCAACAATAGGTACATACAAAGTGATGATTTTGGGAGGTATGACACCATTCTTGTTAACATCTTTGTAGTAAAACGTTAATGTTTTATTTCTTTACCATTTACATTTGTCATGCTTTTGTGCTGACTTGAAAATATTCTCTGATAGGTTATACACTAGTGTTACAGATTCGCACAGTCAATCATTTTTGGTACTGACTTGAAAATAATCTCTGATAGGTCATACGCTAGTGTTGCAGCTTCACACGGTCAATCAAAGCCTTCCAGTGGGGCAGAAGCATACTTTCCATCAAATGCCGAGGATCATAACCATGTTAGCAGCGCAGTTTCTTCATCAAGAAATGAAATGCCACTCTCTCTCTCTCTTGCAATGCCATTAGTTGGGATTTGCCACTCAGAAAAAACTTGTTCGCTTGATTGCAAAACTGCTACTGAAACTAATCTTGTGGCAGAGGATAACAAATGCCGGTCATCTTTTCGTGATGATCCCATGTCCGAGGGAATTGTTGGAGAACCATTCTTTTCCCACTCACATGGAAACAGTCAGTTATCAACAAGTCAAGCAAATGTGAGGACTCATGCTGCTGCCACTAGCCTTAATTCCTTGGCTAATATAAGCAAGTGGAAGTGTGAATCTTTGGGAAGTGTTGCCAAAAACAGTTTTTCTGAATGGGATGACTTGAGTGCTTTTTCCAGAAAATGTGATTCCTTTTTAAGTTTACAAACATTACCGGGTAACTCCACATCAACTCCGCAGAATGCTCTTCCTTCATATGATTGGTCCAGGTTTCATTCAGATTTAGACTCTGCAAAATTCAGCTATAGCTTTGAAGATGAAAGCCGTCCCGCTCCCTTCAGCAAAGAGTTAAAGGATGTCTCCACTTGTTCCACAATTGCTACAAACTTGTGCCATAAATTCGATAAGCCTTCATCAATTTTGCCTGCAAAACCTATGCTGATTCATGGCGAACAGAAAAAATTGTGCAGCAAACCTTCAAGTAATAGTAGCTTGGATTTTGAGTTTACGGCTATTGATAAGACTAGAGATGAGAAATTCTTGATTGAATCCTATATTGGGCAATATGAAGATAGGATTTTATCGTACATTTTAACTCGGGATCATGATACAATTGATGATCTAGGTAACAAACACTCTATTTTAGAGCAGCTTGGTAGTTCTGATGACTTTTCAAGAATATCAAACTCTTCAGTACCATCTGCTAGGGATGCTTCGAAATCTTATTTTTCAATGATGGAGGATTTTTGTGGTGCTATTGAGCAATTATCTCCATGGTCTAATAGCGCTTCTGATCTAACCAAGAACTCTTCTTGCTCTGAAATGATGACAGAGGAACAAGCCTACATGAAGGATTCATTCAATAAATCTTATCTTGAAACATCAAAGACTTCTAAGGTTCTCAACAATACTAGTCTTGTTTCTGATACTGTGCTGGTTAGTGAATTTGGAAGTTCATTGGGTATGCATCACTCTGGTAATCTCATATTATTTCCGTTATTTTCAGTTGTCTGATTATTTATGAGTTGATGATCTTATATTATTCTTGGTTAATGTTGGCCATTTTAGTTCATGGCTCGTATTTTGCCAAATGTTCTGTTCTTGAGGCGCCAAGTATCTTTCGGCTATTTCTAACGTGTTTGAACTATCCTCTTTTGTCTTTTGTTAGGCAATGATACATTGCTGGCCAGTGTTTCCAGAATTTATTGTTAATTCGCCATCCTGATTTTTTTTTTCTGTTGGATAAACTAACACTCAATTGACTTCTTTGTGCATTGTTGTTTGAAAACGGAATTCCTTGTCACACTCCTAGTTTGAGTGGTTGCCATGGAACATTTTTTTGATATGCAATGCTGCTTAGCACTTGAAGCCTCTCTTTCCTCATTAATATTTCTATTCAGTTTCACATCTAGGTTACCGACATTGTCTTATTTGATAAATAATGTGAAATTTTGATTATTAAGATACTTAACAAAAGATATTTAAAGTGAGATTGGTGTTGACTTAAACAAATAATAATAAAAAATAAAAATAGAAAATTCAAACGAAAGAAGCAACACACTTGCCTCCAAGCCGACCCCACTTTCCGCGGTCTATTCCTAAAGACGCAATGGTTGGTTTATGTAACTTCCTTTACGGCACAAAACAACCCCTACTTGCTCCTTGTTGATTCAAAAAAATAGACACACAAAACAGCTCTACCCTTCTGTATGCTCTTTCAGTCGCTCAGTCGCAAGTCCTTTGTCCCGTTCGCAAGCGCAATTTTGTGCCTCCCATTCGTCTCAAACCCGGTCCCAGGCTGCACTCAACATTGCCTACATAACACAAAAGCCTACTCTCCCTCTCTGTTCCGCAGGAGTCTACGTTAGTGCTGGACCCTTGCTCATCCGCAACCCAACCCCAACTGCTTGCACTTCAATTGCAAGCAATACTCATGCAATCTCTGCGTATGACTCCTCCCATCTTGCCACACTGTGTTCTGCCTGCACAAACTGATCTTGCTCAGCCAAAGCTCATTCGCACAATTAACTTGTCTCAACTCCTATCCGACCTTCCTCTTTCCCATTCTTTCTATACCACAAGATGAATACCTGATCCGTTCACCCTGGGCCCATACCACACGCCTGACGACCCACAGCCTAAGCCCATCAACTCCGACCTTGTCATCCTGATATGCTTACTCTATCTAGCTTGTCGCCTATGCGATCAGACTTATGTTAGTCACTCACACAACCCCTGGTCAAATATTGTTTCCATTTCTCCAACCCCGACGAAAAAAGATTAAAAAAATATACATATATAAAAGAAAATGAGCAGAGTAAACAAACATATGATTTGAAGACTTGCGTTGTGATCTTTGATCCGGGCAGTAGAATTTTCAATTTGAAGGCCTCACACCGTGATCTTTGATTCGGGTGGGAAGAACTAACGATAAGTGCCGTCCCAACCTCCTCTCATGAGGAAGGGGGCACCGGAAGGTTGCCAGATTTTATGGAAAAATTCTATTTTTTAATCCTAAAGCTATATAAAAGTACAAAGAATAGGTATTCAACTCCAAGACCCTACGCCATTGATCTAGGTAGAATGGTTTTAAAATCAAAGGCCCTACATCGTTGATCTTTGATTCGTGTAGGGGTGTCAATATTTGACATGACACGAAAACCCGACCCGGAAAATCCGTGTTGAACCCGACCCGATTTCAAAACGGGTCAGGTTCTAGAAATTGACCCGTTTAAAAAATGGGTCGGGTTCAGGTTGACCCGATGGGTTGCCGGGTCAACCCGCGAACCCGTTTAATTCAAAAAATTTCGAATCCCGACTCTGCTCGCTGCCCGCCCGCGCTGCCCGCTGCGCTCCCTCCCGCGCTGCCCGCGCGCTGCCCCCGCGCCCGCGCCCGCGCGCTGCGAGTTCGCGCTTGCGCCCGCGTGCCCAGCGCGCCCGACCGTGCTCGCGCTGTCCCCGCTCGCGTCCGCCCGCCGCGCCGGCGCCGGCAACCCAAACTGGGTCGGGTCGGGTCAACCCGGCAACCCGCCGGGTTCGGGTCCGGGTTTGGTGCATTTAAAAATTAATTTATTAATTAAATTTTTGATTAATTAATTAATTAAAAATGCATTACAATTAGATCTTCTTTTAATTGTTTAATTAATTAAATTACAATTCCTTTTTAATTAATTAACTAATTAATTAAAATCAAAATGCAATTGAAACGGAGTAAACAAAAGAGCAGGAAAAATCAAACAATGTTTGCAATAAAGTTCTCCCTGTATATCTCAAATTCCAAACTCAAAGAAAATACCAAACTCTTAAAACTCTCCAAACTCTACACATACTTAGACTCTACAAACGAAATTGTAAGCTTTGAGCAAAACTTTAAAGCTCATGTTCGAGCTCCCCAATGCTCTAAGCAAGCTATTGCAGGTGCAATGCTTGAAATACCTGCAAACAAAGAAACAAAAGTCAGTACTGGGTGTTGTAAATCAAAATTGCAGTGCAAGTTGTAAAATAAACTACAGTGTAAGAAAAGAGAAGAAAGGGAAACAAATTGCTATGCAAGAAAGCTAAATACTATGACGCTATCAAGAAATTCTGTACTTTTATTTTATTTTGAACAATAGTATATTTTGTTTTCTATTTTATTTTCTTTTCTTTTTTAGCTATCCAATGATGGGAAAGCATCCAATGATCATGGTAGATTGTGCATATGACTTAGTAGACCTTTGGTTTGCTGGCTCGATTGGTCCCTGGCTGTTGGAGGTTCACGGGTTGGCTGTTTTGGAGCATTCAGTATTGAGCTTGTTCTCTAAGTTGCTTGAGCTGAAGTTTAGTAGCTCTTTAATTCTCAAAAGGTACCTCATTATGAAGCATACTTTTGGAGTGGCCTTGTCCCTTCCCCTTCCCCTTTCTTCTTGTCTCTTGGGAAACCGTGGCTTGCTTTTAATGGTGGTTGAATTCTATGCATTAAAATAAAGAAGGGTGCTATTTTTCGTGTTGGCCTCTTGGGATTTCACGGCTGGCTTCTGTTTTCCGTGCCCGGGCTCCTTTCCCGTGGCCTTGGCTCTTTGGTCCGTGCGGTTCCCTTGACTGCCTCTTTGGTTCCTGGTTTGGGTGATTATCCGTGAGCATGGGGGGAAGATTTCTATGCTTTGGTTCTTATGGAAACTAAAGTCATGTGACTCTTGGCATTCCTCTCTCTTGCCTATATATATGAGAAGATGTTGTGAAGAAAAGGGAGTTGATATTTGTGAGCATATTTGCTATTAACCTGCGGGTTTATTCGAAAATCCTGCGGGCTCTTTCCACCCTTCTTTTCTCATCCTCTACGGAAATCCTGCGGGCTCTTTCCACCCTTCTTCTCGGGCTTCTAACCTCTTTCGTCTCTCCGCAAGTGCCACTCCATCTGTATCCTTCTTCTCAAAGTAAAGCAACTTTAGGGTGTCGTATCAGAGTTGATTTGAAGCATCTATTGAAGAGTTTTAGACAATCTTGCAGTGGTGGACCATCGGTTTGCTAGTTCTATGCACTTTACTTATTTAACCTACAAATTCGATGCATGTGAGAAACCCGCTCTGACGGTTGTCTGAGGATAGCGTCTTTTAAATTTCTTTATTTCTTTAAAATCTCCTAGTATCTCTTGTTGTGTTTGTCAAGTTTTGGGTCGTCTGCTTTTATTTAATAAAGTTTGTTTTAAGTTCTATCCATTGCGTCTGTTTCTTCTTGTTTGTCTATATCAATTTGGTATCAGAGCAAGTTCGTCTTTTTTTTGGTTTATAGGAGTCTTTCTCTTTCGTGTCAAAAAAAAGGCTAATGAATAAGGGGGTTGGCAAAAAATGATGCAACAATTGAATGATTTGCAACATCAAATTAACATGATAGCTGAAGCCGTTGCTAATCTAAATGTCAATCAAGCTAACGTTAATCCTAATATAGTATCTTCTGGGAGTGAAGAGAAAAGGCGACAAAGAAATTGGGACAAAGAAATTGGGATCATGGAATTAAAATCGACGTTCATAATTTTGAAGGAAAATTGCAACCTCAAAAATTCATAGAATGGGTAGAAAAAATGGATCAATTTTTTGAATGGAAAGAAATTCCAGATAATCGAATGGTTAAATTTGCAAGTTTGAAACTAACGGGACATGCATTAACTTGGTGGAAAAATTTACAAAACAACAGATTAAAAAGAGGCAAAGAAAAAATTCAAACTTGGGATAGAATGAAAGGAAAATTTTTACCTTCTGATCACTCGAGAATTATTTTTCAAGAGTTTAACAATTTGCATCAAGGTAATCAAACTGTAGAAGAATACACTGAAAATTTTTACAAGTTGCAAGCTAGAAATGATTTGGATGAGTCTGAAGAGAAAACTGTAACGAGATATCTCAATGGGCTAAAATGGACAATTCAGGATCAACTCAACCTACATCATGTGGTTAAATTAGATGAAGCTTATCGAATGTCTTTGAAAATTGAAAAACAACATTTGCGGGGAAGCAATAAAATCACTGAAACATATAAACGAAGACAAACGAGTGGGACTAAAACTCAAACTTCTATAGAAACTCCAAGTACAAAAGTTAAAACTGTTGAAAGTCAAAATCAGGACAAAGGAAAAGGGGTGGCAGGAATTAAACCATCTGAACAATCTAAACAAATTGGACCTTGTTATAAATGTGGATTATATGGTCACTTATCAGCTACTTGCAGAAAGAATAATCCTCCTCGAACCAATTTCATAGAAGGTGAAGATGAGATAGAAGAAGAGGAAGAAAATGAAACTGAATCTGAAAATGAAGCTGAGTTAGAAAAATTTGATTTAGAAGGTGATGAAGGAGAACTTTTGTTAGTAATTCGACAAGTCTTAACTGCTCAAACTTAAAAGGAAGAAAAAATGGCTTAGGAGAAACATTTTTAGAACTACCTGCACTGTTGAAGGGAAGATTTGTACTTTGATGATTGATAGTGGAAGTTCTGAAAACTTTGTATCACAACATATGGTGAAGAAACTGAAACTGAAAACAAAACCTCTTATGAAGTCGTATAAAATATCTTGGTTCAAAGAGGGAAGTGAGGTTCCTATAACTAAGCAATGCACTGTGAACTTAACGATTGGAGGAACTTATAAAGATCAAATTGTTTGTGATGTTGTACCTTTGGAAATATGTCACATCCTTTTAGGTCGTCCTTGGCAGTATGATCACAAAACCATCCACAATGGAGAAAAGAACACATATTCTCTAATTCAGGATAATAAGGAATTTGCACTTTTTCCACAAAGAAACATCCCTGATCCGGTAACAAAGAACAAGAAACCTGCCAAATCTTCCACTTTTGAATTACTTCTGAATACAAATGAACAGACAAAATCTGATGTGATATATTTGTTGTTTGGAAAAGAGTCTGATTTAAATTCTGAAATTCCTAAGGAAATACAACCATTGATTGATGAATTTTCTGATCTAATACTTGATGAATTACCAGTTGGATTACCACCGATGAGAAACATCCAACATCATATTGACTTAATTCCTGGAGCTACATTGCATAATCGATCACATTATAGAATGAGTCCGAATGAACATCAAGAACTTTCAAAACAAGTGTCTGAACTTATAGAAAAGGGTTTGATTCAAGAAAGTCCTTGTGCTGTACCTGCTTTGCTTACTCCTAAAAAAGATGGAACTTGGAGAATGTGTGTGGATAATCGAGCTATAAACAAAATAACCATCAAATACTGATTTCCAATTCCTAGACTGGATGACATGCTGGATATGTTAAGGGTGCTAAGATTTTCTCAAAAATTGATTTGAAAAGTGGGTATCATCAGATAAGAATTAGACCTGGAGATGAATGGAAAACTGCTTTTAAAACTAAAGAGGGCTTATATGAATGGCTTGTTATGCCTTTTGGTTTGTCTAATGCTCCGAGTACTTTTATGAGAACTATGAATCATGTTTTACGATCTTTTATTGGGAAGTTTGTAGTTGTATATTTTGATGATATTCTGATTTATAGTATTCATCCGTATGAACACCTTTTTCATGTTAAAGAGATTCTGAAAACTTTGAGAGAACAGAAGTTATACATCAATTTAAAAAAATGCTCTTTTATGACTTCGAGTTTGACGTTTTGGGTTACATTGTATATGCTAAAGGAATCAAAGTAGATCCTGTGAAAATCGAAGCAATAAGAAGTTGGCCTGTTCCTAAGAATATCAGAGAGGTAAGAGGGTTTCATGGTTTAGCATCTTTTTATCATCGATTCGTTAAGAACTTCAGTACTATTATTGCTCCTATTACTGATTGTTTTAAAAAAGGGATTTTTAGGTGGACACTTGAGATTATTAAAACAAAAATGAGTCAAGTTCCCATTCTTAAATTGCCAAATTTTGAGATCATTTTTGAAATTGATTGCGATGACTCTCATATTGGTATTGGTGCAATGCTTAGTCAAAAAGAAAAACATGTTGCTTACTTTAGTGAAAAACTGAATGAGACTAAGTTTAAGTATTCTACTTATGATTTGGAGTTCTATGCTATTGTGCAAGCTTTAAACTTCTGGAGATGTTACTTGGTTCAAAGAGAATTTGTTTTCAATACTGATCATGAAGCACTTTGTTTTCTGGACACAAATGCATACCTCTTGGATCTATCTATTACTGTTGACACTTTTAAAAAGTTAAGTCGAAAGAAATTTGGCCCTTTTCGTGTAATTCGGAAATTAGGAGCTAATGCTTACTTGCTAGATTTACCAAATACTGTTGACACTTCTCCTGTTTTTAATGTTTTTGACCTGTCTTTGTATGAAGGAGATACTGACGATTTTGTAGATATTGAAACTTTATCACTCTCTGCTCCTTTGGTAAAGTCTGAAGATCAAATCGAAGATGTTATTGATGTGAAAGTCACTAAAACAAGGAATGGGGAACATAAAAAGTTTTTGGTCAAATGGAGCAATCGACCAATGATTGATTGTACCTGGATTGATGCTGCTGAGCTAAAAAAGAAGAATTTGGAGCTTTATGAAAGAGTTGCTGATACGTTCTCATCAGGAGCTGAGAATTTTCCACCAGGGGAGAATTGATGCTATCAAGAAATTCTGTACTTTTATTTTATTTTGAACAATAGTATATTTTTTTTCTATTTTATTTTATTTTCTTTTTTAGCTATCCAATGATGGGATAGCATCCAATGATAATGGTAGATTGTGCATATGGCTTAGTAGACCTTTGGTTTGCTGGCTCGATTGGTCCCTGGCTGTTGGAGGTTCACGGGTTGGTTGTTTTGGAGCATTCGGTATTGAGCTTGTTCTCTAAGTTGCTTGAGCTGAAGTTTAGTAGCTCTTTAATTCTCAAAAGGTATCTCATTATGAAGCTTACTTTTGGAGTGGCCTTGTCCCTTCCCCTTTCTTCTTGTCTCTTGGGAAACCGTGGCTTGCTTTTAATGGTGGATGAATTCTATGCATTAAAATAAAGAAGGGTGCTATTTTTCGTGTTGGCCTCTTGGGATTTCACGGTTGGCTTCTGTTTTCCGTGCCTGGGCTCCTTTCCCGTGGCCTTGGCTCTTTGGTCCGTGCGGTTCCCTCGACTGCCTCTTTGGTTCCTGGTTTAGGTGATTATCCGTAAGCATGGGGGGAAGATTTCTATGCTTTGGTTCTTATGGAAATTAAAGTCATGTGACTCTTGGCATTCCTCTCTTTTGCCTATATATATGAGAAGATGTTGTGAAGAAAAGGGAGTTGATATTTGTGAGCATATTTGCTATTAACCTGCGGGTTTATTCGAAAATTCTGCGGGCTCTTTCCACCCTTCTTTTCTCATCCTCTACGGAAATCCTGCGCGCTCTTTCCACCCTTCTTCTCGGGCTTCTAACCTCTTTCGTCTCTCCGCAAGTGCCACTCCATCTGTATCCTTCTTCTCAAAGTAAAGCAACTTTAGGGTGTCGTATCAAAGTTGATTTGAAGCATCTATTGAAGAGTTTTAGACAATCTTGCAGTGGTGGACCATCGGTTTGCTAGTTCTATGCACTTTACTTATTTAACCTACAAATTCGATGCATGTGAGGAACCCGCTCTGACGGTTGTCTGAGGATAACGTCTTTTGAATTTCTTTATTTCTTTAAAATCTCCTAGTATCTCTTGTTGTGTTTGTCAAGTTTTGTGTCGTCTGCTTTTATTTAATAAAGTTTGTTTTAAGTTCTACTCATTGTGTCAGTTTTCTCTTGTTTGTCTACATCATACTATAAATACTAGAACTAAAAGCAATGCTGAAACAAGAAAAAGAAACTACTGAAACCAAAGACACTAGTGTCGGGCCAGTAGAAAAGTGTAAACTAAAGTATCTGCTATCTAATCTACTCTAAACAAACAAACAACCTCCCAAACATAAGGGCTACTTCCAAAGAGAAGTAGTAAGTCCCGTTTTAAAACAAAACAAACATATAAGTTTCAAAGGAAGTCATAAGACCTATCAACCAAATTCAAACAATCGGGCTGTAAGATCCATCTACATGCAAATTCTAAAGGAGTCATAAGATTTGTCAATCAAATTCAAACAAATCCGACATTCTTGCTATTGAATGTTGTATGACCTATCTACAAACAACTTTTAAGGGAGTCATAAGATTTGTCAATCAAATTCAAACAAATTAACAGCTTAGCACATAGGGCTAGGTTGTAAGACCAACTATTAGGCTACTTCTAAGGAAAGTCGTAAGACTTATTCAAACCAAACAAACGGGTAGCATAGCCTATAGGGCTAGGTTGTCAGACGCACACCATCAGACAACTTTTAAGTGAAGTCGTAAGATCTATACGTTAGAGAAACTTCTAAGTGAAATGCATCAGCCCTAAAAATTTAAACTAAACTAACGGGCAACCTTGCTATAGAGCTAGGTTGTAAGACCCATCTATAGGCAACTTCTAAGGGTGTCATATGACCTTTCAACCAAATTCAAACAAATGGGCAGCTTAGTTTATAAGGCTGAGCTGTAAGACCCACCTATGTGCCATTTCTAAATGAAGAAGTAGGACCCACACGTTATAAACTTTTAAGTGAAGTAAAACAACCCTAAAACTCAAACAAAAAACTATAGGTAACTTTCAATGAAAGTCGTAAGACCCATCTAAATGAACCTACAGTCAACTTGTAAGGGAATGTGTAAGACCTACCCAAATAATCAAAATCAATGGACAACTTAGCCTATAGGACTAGGTTGTAAGACCCACTAATAGACAACTTCTAACTGAAGCCGTAAGATTCATACATTATGGAAACTTCTAAATGAAGTGCAATAACCTTAAAAATTCAAACTAAACTAACAAACATCTTAGTATATAGGGCTAAATTTTAAGACCCACTATTAGGAAACTTCTAAGGAAATTCATAAAACCTATTCAATCCAAACAAACGGGCAGCATAGCCTATAGGGCTAGGTTGTCAAACTCACCATCGGACAACTTTTAAGTGAACTCGTAAGACCTATATGTTAGAGAAACTTCTAAGTGAAATGCAACAATCCTACAAACAACAAACTGTAGGTAACTTTCAATGAAAGTCGTAAGAATCATCTAAATGAACCTACAGTCAACTTCTAAAGGAATGCATAAGACCTACCCAAACAATCAAAACCAACGGACAACTTAGCCTATAGGACTAGGTTATAAGACCTACCAACAGATAACTTCTAACTGAAGTCGTAAGATTCATACATTAGGGAAACTTCTAAATGAAGTGCAATAACCTTAAAGATTCAAACTAAACTAATGGACATCTTAGCATATAGGGCTAGGTTGTAAGACCCATAATTGGGTAACTTCTACAGGTTGTCAGACTCACCATCAGATAACTTTTAAGTGAAGTCGTAAGACCTATACGTTAGAGAAACTTCTAAGTGAAATGCAACAATCCTACAAACAACAAACTGTAGGTAACTTTCAATGAAAGTCGTAAGACCCATCTAAATGAACCTACAGTCAACTTCTAAGGGAATGCGTAAGACCTACTGAAACAATCAAAACCAACGGACAACTTAGCCTATAGGACTAGGTTGTATGACCTACCAATAGACAACTTCTAACTGAAGTCGTAAGATTCATACATTAGGGATAAGACCCATAATTGGGTAACTTCTACGGGAAGTCGTAAAACATATTCAAACCAAACAAACGGGCCACTTAGTCTATAGGGTTAGATTGTAAAACCTTCAAGTAGGTTGCTTCTAAATTTAGAAATTGTAAGACTTATCAAAATAGTCAGGCATCTTCCAAATAAAGTTGTAAGGCCTACTATTTGTGGTACTTCGTGCTCATGTGAAATAAGGACTTAGATCTAACTAAACCTGGATACTACCCTTAGGAAAAATTTGATTAACTACAATCTGACTTAAGGGAATAGAATCCAATATCTGCAAAGCGAGATTCATGTCGATGCTTCATTTTTTTTTGAGTCAACAATAGGTACTTCAGTGTAAGTTTCTAAATGGTTGTAAATTCATTGAAATAAATGATAATTTAGAACAATGGAGGTAATGATTAGATGATAAGAGATTTAAGATTAAAAGAACAATGACTGCTTATACAATCATCATCATCATAAACCTTAAGCCAATTATTTGAATTTTACTTTACGAATCCTCATTATCCTTTTATTCTTTCTAAGTGGTGCATGGTGTGTTAAACTTTTAATGTATAATTTTTTTTGTATGCAACTTCTATCCATGTTATCTTTTGACTGCCCAATTTTCTTTCTTTTTTTTACCAGAATTTAGTTATCTTATTGTTGTAATTGGTATTTTTCTTTGTTCATGTCCAAATTGCTTAAGTTTACTTTTTATGACTTTATCTTCAATAGTTGATACTTTAACCGTTTAACCTTTACTCCAACATAATCATTCATAATTTTTTTTTTAAAAATTTTGCCACATATCCATCTTATCATTTTAATTTCTATTAAATTCAACTTAGTTATCGATAAATTTGTTATTTCAAAATAGTCAAATTAATATAATATAACTAACTTACATGTAATTTTTTTAAATACTAGTTAATTCTCCATAATACATATCTTTAATAGCTTTAATATACCTTTGACACACTTCTTTTTCTTGGTGTATTTAGTGGGTGTAAAATTTATAATTATGAAGAGTAACGCTTTATATTGATTTTTTTTTTCACTCGGGGCAATCAAGTCAGTAATAAGAGTATACGTTTTAGATATCTTTGGTCTATTGTTCAGAGTGATGGTGAAATCGATGGGGATAGTATTAGCAGAATTCAAGTTGGATGGTTGAAATGGAGGAATGCATCAGGCTTGTTGTGTCATAGAAAAGTCCCCCCTCAAACTTGAGGGATAATTCTATGAGATGATGGTGAGACCTGCAACGCTTTATGATGTAGAATGTTGGCCATTAAAAGAGAAGCATAATATTAAGTTAAGTGTTGCAGAGATGAGGATGCTCAGGTGGATGAGTGGCTTTACTCTTAGAGACATGATATGAAATGAGCATATACTTGAAAAGGTTTGAGTAGCTCCTGTGGAAGATAAGATTAGAGAGAGTCACCTTAGGTGGTTTGGTCACATAAAAATGGTGGCTTTCTGATGGCCCGATTAGGAAAGTAGATGTATTAGATTTGACTTATGTTAAGAAAGATAGAGGTAGACCTAAAATGACTTGGTTAGAAAATATTAGAAATGACATCTCTTTTTTAGATTTAAATGAGAATTTGACTCTTAACATGACACAATGGAGAAAAAAGATTCATGTTGTAAAACTCGAAAAATGTTGATCGTAAGCGTCACACGCATTTCTATGCTCCATGACAAAATTAGGTGAATTTTCAAAGTTGTCGGAATTCAATGCAATTAATTTTATAAAATTTTACGCAAATTTCGATCAAATTGGTATAAAGAACTTATACTAAATTTTGCACGGTTTTGAAATTAAAAATCAACGAAAGTAATTTAAATAAAAATAAAATCCAAATGATTAAATAGCCCCTTGTAACTTTTAGATTAATTAGGGAGCAAGGGGCACATGTGTCATTTTGGACACCCCTCCCCCACCGCCGTCATAAGCCAAGGGATCTAATATTTTCGGTCCCTCTTGTTGGTTCAGCCAAAACGAAGGGAGAAAGGCGGCGGGTGCAAGGGAAACGGCGACGGTGGTTTCCAACGGGATTTCTTAGGGAAATTGAAGGAAAAAAGCCTAAGAGAAAATCCAAAAATATTTCATGCCCTAATTATCAACAAGGTCATGGGGAGGTTTTGGGATGACAAGATAATGAAAATAATAAAATTGATGTTTTACAAATTAGGGTTGTAGGACAAAACCGAAATTTTAAGCTAAATTAAATTATTTTGGGGTAATGGTAAAGAGTAAAAATAATCATGGGTTTATACCAAGATTTGGACTTTAGAACATTAGCATTTGATTAATTGGAAATGCATTGTATTATGAGTTAGTAATAATCAAGGCGTTGATTATCCTAGGTTTTAGTTATAGGAGAGGTGTTGGTTTAAGAAGATTCGTCACAAGTATAAACGGTTGCTTATCGAGGTAAGTGACAATTAACTCTCCAAGTTCATTTTCTTTATGCTCTTTTAAAATGTTAAATGTATTTATAAAATATTCATATGTTGGATAGAGTTTTACTCATGTTTATGTTGGATTGATAAGACATTTATATAATCGACTTGTATAGGGAAATTAGGAAGCTCTTCATAAAGTTTTACATATGTTTACATGTTTAGAAAGCTCTTCATAAAGTCTTACATATGTTTACATGTTTAGAAAGCTATTCATAAAGTCTTACATATGATGGTGAAGTAAAATGCATTTGTTGGATTGAAACATATGAATGTTTGATATGTCAATCACATATAATATGATATTGAAATGGTATGCGAATTTGTGCATGCTGAGGCGAAGTACCAATACGTTGCATTAGCACAACATGGCTCTTTGGGGCAAGATGGCTCTTCGGGGCAAAATGGTAAAAAACAAGATGTATGGCCAATATGAATTTGTACATGATCAGTATTATAACTTGGGTACTCCGGTATGGATGTATATATATATATATATATATATATATATATATATATATATATATTTGAAAGGTAGGGAAAAGAGATATATATGTAGAAGCATATGACACTCAGAAATCTATTTCATCTATAAGATCATTTATTACATAAAAAGTCATATAGATAGGTACATGTCTATTTAAGCATGTTATTGTATTGACTAGTTCTCAAATTTCAAGGTTTTAGTTCACATCAAACATGCATATTGATCTATTTTCATTGTATTTGAATTTGGTAGAATTAATTGTTACCTGCTGAGCGTTGGCTCATTCCCTGATTTTGAGATACTTTTTAGGAGAAACCGCTTGAAATTGATGGCTGAGAGACAGTGGTTCACATACAGTTGTAGGGAAATGCTGGGTGATAGGTTCTTTGTTGTTTTATTTTGATGTTAAACATTTTTTTTGGTGGATTTTACATGTTGACTTTACAAACCACCTTTATAAATCTCTTTTGATATATATATATGAAAAGTTTTGAAAATTTGGAAGTTTGCTTAATCAAATATTGAATGTTACAGATTTAAATGTTTCATGTTATATGATGTTATTGAAGTCATGTTTTAAATTTTCTGTCTGACATCCGTTCCCGCCTCGTTCCCACAAGTTTACCGGATCAGGTCGTGACATATGTAGTCGATCCTGCGAAATGGGATAAAGGCTTGATGTTGTTATCGGTGTACTTAGGGTGCACCATCTAGTGGACATGATTTTTTCTTGGGTCTTGTGCCAAATGACTTAGGGAAAGGTGTGGATATCAGAAAGTGCTTTTCACATAGGATGGTAAATGTTGTAAACCCTCCTTAAAAGCATTAGTCAATCAGGAATCAATATATTATCGAATAAATTGAAACTTGCATGTGATAGAAATAAGAATGTTAACATGGAACTATAAGAAAGCTAAAATAAATGAATAAATAAATCATTATATGAAAGAGATTATTTGTCTATTGCTTATTGTAAGGATGATAGTTGAATATAGACTTCTATAATTAGATTATATGTACAATAGAGGATGGATGCTACAATAATAAAATGTGTAGATTTCTTTTTTCATGAAAAGATTATGAAGGAAAATGGGTAAACAATGAATAAGATGGAGAAGATTATTTTCTAAAAAGATATGTGTAAAATACATTTACATCTCAAGCAAACTAGTATGAATGAATGGGGAATGAAAATTCATAAAGCTGACTTATGGCTGTTGGGAAAAGTTAATGATGATAATTCTACTATCAAGCTCATTTTTGTTATTTGATCCTTGAATATTTTGTGTAGTTGTTTATGTTTGCCTTAATGCATCTAAAAGTTGATGTTTACCGTGTGCTTATGGTTTTTTTTTTTGTTGTTGTTGAATTTGAGTCACCTTCAAATTCCATATATCGTTGTTAACTTGAGCTTTTATTTTGTGCTCTTTACTGTTAATGCCACATGTTATATGTATTAGTGTGACAAGAGTCACTTCAATTCTTAGTCATTATGCTTGTTAGTTTGATCAATATTATTTAGTGTGTCAATTTTATGCAATCATATATGTTTTATTATTTTGTTATTTGTGATTTGATTAGATTTTCAATGAGATAATGGATCTATGATGTATAAGAGGCCAAGTGTTGTAATTAGGATGGTTGATGATGGAATAAATGCATTTCTTTGTCATCTTATGCGGTTATTTCTTTTCTCTAATGACCACTGGTCTTCGTCTTGAGTCATTCATACATTTTTTCATCTATTTACCTCAGTGGTTGTTTCCTTAAACCAAATGATTCCTTTTTCATAAACAAGATGTCAAAAGGCTCTACAATCTTTGCTCTAGATCCCTTTTCTTGTCAACAATCGCTATCAAAATTAAAGTTCTTGAATCGACATAGTATTCCAGGATGAAATTGATGTTTATTTTTTATTTTGTGGGTTGTGTAGAAAATGACAACAGCTTCTCGTCCCCTAAATCTTTTTTACTCTGACACCATACAATTTCAGCTCTGTTTTTTGAATTTTTATGGACTATCTTCCTCTTTAGAAATTAACCGCATTGTAAACTCCAACCCATTAAGGGATTTTATGTATTTTTAATAAACCTTTTTTTTTATCTTACAGGTTTTATGTTATTTTTAGTAATGAGAAGATGAGCTTATCATTGCATTTTGATGGAGTAAGAAATTTTGAACTTTACTCTCAACCAAATTGAAAAAATAGTTTTCCTATATTTGTTTTACATAGCCAAACAACTACGCAATTATGATATATTGTATTTACTTTGCATTTTCAAAATGCATTTATTCTGAAAACATGCAACCAAATAAACAGTAATAGATGAGAAAATGTGAAAATTTTAAGTTTTTGAAATCAATATTGAAAAGATAAAAAAAGGTTGAGGAAATGCCAACAAAAAAAGTTAAAAAACTCAAAAATTTAATTCAAGTTTAAATTCGATTTATAAATTTGTCTTAAAGATTTCATTCCTTTTCTTTTTTTTGAAGCAATGATTCTATTCATATCCTCCACAATATATCTCAAAACGCCCTCCATAATATCCTTCATAATTCCTCTGCCAAAATCTCTAACTTTTCCTTCTCTTGGATTTCAAATCAAAATTTGAATTTTTAAAATTAGGATTTAAATTTTGAACTAAAACTTTTATGTAATCTTATTCCACTTTTTTCTCCATAATTTGTTTTCCAACTACCTCGACTTAATCGAACCTGATCAACTTCTTGCAAAAGTTAATTTTACCTCTTTCCTGAAGTCATGTTCAAGCCATTCAAATCAATTAACATGATTGTACTAACCAAGTTATTTAACCCAATCCATTAGGCCTACAATCCTATGTATATATATATATAAAAAAACTTATTTCAATCACTTATGCAAAATTTAGATGAATCTATCATTGTGTATGAAGGCTTCTAGAATTCTCAAGATTTCTTTCATAAATGATGATAGTGTTCTTGAGGATTATGCCCAGTGCGTTCAATCAATTTTGTTGACTATGGTATTGTTTTTTTCCCTTTTGCTTGTCTTTCTTTAAACATTTACCTATTCAGCACTTATTCTTTAGCATGGATTTTTGACTAAATGGATTTTACTAGTTCTATAGTATATTCGAGGATCCAATTTTTCCTTTGGCAGCATTCAACTCATTGGAGTAGGAGTTCTTTGTATTCAGGGGAATTGTTATATTGCAATTCATCTACTTCAGTTTTTAGTCATGTGTCTTTGAAATTGTGCAAACCATTTATTTTATTATAACATGTATCATATTTATGCCATTGGCTTTATTTGTCATTTTGTTATTTGATATGAGATTATATATTGTAGGACAAATGTTATAGTTAGGGTGATTTATCATGGAATAAAGAAATTTTATCTTTTAGCGTCTCCTTTAGGCAGATTTATTCTTCTTTTTTGTTTCTAATCACAAGGATTTTCTTCTCCATTTTCTCTTTATAGTTTAGGGTATCCTATATGATGATAGCAAAAGGTGTGCCCTAAAGCTTATGCTATTATATTATTTACAATATCATATGTCATTAATGTTTGGTTAGTTTTTCTTGATTTTGAACTCTATTTCTTATTTTACTTGTGGTATAAACGTGCATGGTCTATTTAATTGATTGATAACTTTGCAGGTTCTTTATCTCGACCTATCTCTCAACATCCATATTCAAATTCTATATTGAGAACTACTCTTTCAACCCCTCCTGGTTTCCCTCCTAGGAAAACTAATCCAGGTGAAGCATCGTACATTTTGAAGTATTCTACTAAGAGATTTCGATTATTTTTTGTGTTGTAAGAATTTTATTTTAGCGTATTTATTCAGCATCTTTCTAAAACTTTTAAGCAGAAGTGTCCTTGCGTGATTTTGGTAGAGGGGTTTTGAGATATATTGTGGAGGATAAATCAAGGCTTCGTTTGGGACAGTTTTTTTGTTCATTTCTTAAAGCATTTTTTTAGTACAAAAAGAAAAATCTTTATACTAAAAAGTTACTTTGAGAAGTAATAAGAAAGCCGTCACAAACGAAGCCTTTATGAGTCGAGTTTGAGTCCAACATGAACATGAATCGATACGAATAGGTTAACCCAAATCATACTAGTTTATCTGACATGACATGACATGATAATACTCAACATATTTAAGTTGTGATGGGTTAACATCAGACCTAAAATGAACATGATTCTCCGATTTGAATATGAAAACTTGATAAAATAAAATATAATATTATTTATCATGAGTTTTTTTAAATGAAAGGATCAGAATAAAACAACTATTGTTTTTAGGCCGACAAAAAATTGAAATCCATACAACTCTAGTCTGACCTGAATTTTACATGGGTTTACCAGAATTGCATTTTTCATGTCCGATTTGGTTCGGATTTTTGTGATGGGTCGCCTGGTAACTCTCCTATATTTGATAGTTTGTATGGCCCTAGTTTCATGTCAAGGCTTAGGCTTCGTTTGGGACGGCTTTTTTGCTGCTTCTTAAAGTAATTTTTTAGTAAAAAAAATTAATTTTTTAACTAAAAAGTTGCTTTAAGAAGCACTAAAACAGCTATCCCAAACAAAATCTTATTTTTCCCTTTTTGTCTTAAATTTTATAGTAGGTCTTAGTCGAACCATCATGTCAACTATCCTATAATTACAGAACAATTGCTAATTGAGCCTTTATCACTATTCCTTTTCTAACAAGCAATAATTTACTCTGTTTTCCAGCTGCAGGAATTGCTCCTCAAAGCCACCAACCACACAATTCTTTCTCTGCTAGATGCTTCTCCAATACCAAAGCAACTAGTAGTAGCCATTCTAATTTCGCCGAAAATACTTCACCTGCTATCTTCAGTAGGGGTGAGGAGCAAAATTTATTGAAGAGTTCCACACCATCAGATGCTACCAGCAGAAAGAACTCACAGCACCTATTTTTCCAATCTATCTCCAATCATCAAGAATCATCGAAAGATCGATTCAATCCGGTTAGTTCAAATGCTTCTGATTTTGTGGTTACAGGGAGAAATAAGCCAACTCTTAATCCAATTTCTAGAGTAGTTCCTGAATTGCAAGATAGGCATCTTCCATCTTATTTCTAGAAGTCAAAACCTTGGAAGCTTTTTGTAGCTTGAATAGATTGATCCCTTTTCAAAACTAAGATTTCTCTTTGCTTGATGGTCATACATAGATGGATTGATTGTTTAACTGTGCAGTTCCATTTGGTTTTCTTGCTGCGTTCATATAGAAATATATTACATTTGGGTTATATAGTTTATTTCTGGGGCATGTATGGAAAGTTTCTGTCCTTTGCTCAACAGATTGAATTGTTGTTTTGTCTATTCTTTTCTCAAGCTTGTTATTTTCTAGAAGCTTCTAGTTATTATTTGTTTATAGTTTGATAATATCTAGTTCAGCACAAGTGGTGTAATAATTAGTAAGGAGGTCATATCTTAGCTATAACCCTTTATTTTGTTGGAGATGTGATAATAATCTATGGGGGATGGGTGGTTATAAAAGATTCATTATATTTGATTATGTTCATCTCTCTTTTCGATTTGTTTTAGGCTTGTTCTATTCAATGTTGATTTAGGTTTCGTTTGAGACAACTTTTTTATTGCTTCTTAAATCAGCTTTTTATAGTACAAAAATTTTGTACTAAAAAGCTGCTATAAGAAGCAATAAGAAAAGCCGTCCCAAAGGAAGCCTTAGTGACATTGATTTGGAGTAGTCCTTATTTAACCTTGTTTGAGGCAAGGTCAAGTCAAGAGGTTTGAGACAGTTTTCTTATTGTTTTCTAAAGCAATTTTTTAGTTCAAAAAATTTTTGTCACTAGAAAGCTACTTTAAAAAGTAATCAGAAAGATGTCTCAAACAAAGCCTAAGATGAATAACATTTAATTTTTCCTAGATTTAGGCTTCGTTATGGGCGGCTTTCATAATGTTGCTTAAAGCAGTTTTTAGTACATAAATTTTTAGTTAAAATTTTTTTGTATTAGAAAATTGTTTTAGAAAGTAATAAGAAAACTGTCTCAAACGAAGTCTTAGTAGAATCACATGTGTGTGCACATGGGAGAGAGAGAGAGAGCACTGAATTTATTAGACAATAAGTTATCTATGCTTATCTCCCTATGATTATTTTTATGGTCTATTAAAGTCCTTAGATATCAGCTTTGTTACTTTGGAGAATTGGAGATTACAATTTTGGTCCTGATAATGTCAATAAACTTATAAAGAAAGCAATTATAAATTAATTAGAGAACTATGAAAATAATAATGAAAAAGATATGATAATGATGAACATTAATAATTTTTTTCAAGCACTTATCTTAATTGAAATTTGGAAGGCCACAATCTTTTTTTTTAAAGGAAATTTACTTACATTCTGTATTTCATGCTATTTTCATGTCTAACATCTAAAACATTAATATTACATACCTATCACTCATATACAACTTTAATATCAAATATATCGTTCTTATAATTCATTTCTATCATTCATACTATCATATAAACTTTAATATTTCATTCCATGCACCTAAAGTTGTTCTATGGATGGTAGATATGTAATATTCATGTTTTGAATGTTAAATATGTAAATAACATAAAATAAAGTGGTATTTATGTAAATCTCCCTTTTTTTAAAGATGTTGTAGGTCAAATTCAAGACATCGACAGATCCAAGCGTGCAACATGAGATGAACAAAAGAAAATCACACATAAGCTCACTAAGAGAAGCATCAGCTAGCATACGATAAATTTTGTTAACTCAATTAGGTTTAATTTTGGACAACTTTCTTACTACTTTTTAAAACAGTTTTTAAATTCAGAAGTTTTTTTAGCTATAAATTTTTGCACTAGAAAGTTGTTTTAAGGAATAGTAAGAAATTTATCCCAAAGGAAGACTTAGGCTTCGTTTGGGACAGCTTTTTTATTGCTTTCTAAAACGGAGTTTTAATACAAAAATAAAAAAATTTGTACTAAAACTCCGTTTTAGAAAGCAATAAAAAAGCCGTCCCAAACGAAGCCTTAGGCTTCGTTTGGGACAGCTTTTTTATTGCTTTATAAAACGGAGTTTTAGTACAAAAAATAAAAAATTTTGTACTAAAACTCTGTTTTATAACGCAATAAAAAAGCCGTCCCAAACGAAGCCTTAGGCTTTGTTTGGTACAACTTTCGTACTGCTTTATATTATAAAAAAATCAAATTTAAGAAATTTTTCTACTAAAAAGCTATTTTAGAAAGCAAGAGTAAAAGCCGTCCCAAACGAAGCCTTACTCGCCAAAATTTCTGCTAAGAACAACATATTAATTTATATTATCATCCATGATAAACATTAAATCCTAAAAAATTAAATTAATACATATATCGCATTTAAAAACATAAACAACTGAAAGGATCATAGCCTAATAATAAGAAGATCAAATTATTTATCTAAAATTATAAATTTAAGGAATATTTATTTATTTATGACGAGCAATAAATTTGAAGATATGACTTACAATTAATCCCAAATATCTCTTTGCATATTAATGATTATGCTTTATAGTTTAGCAAAAACAGATTTGATTGCTTCTTCTTTAATTGATGATTTCATCATTATTGTTTACTTTACTAATATCTCAATTAAAAGCAATTATTATTTCTTCTTTTTAAAAAATATATATTTAACACACAAATAATTAAACAAATTAAAAAGAAATATGAAAGTGGACATTGGTGGCAAAAGCACCTCAAAAAGTTTTGGAAGGGTTTCTATGCAAATAGTCCCTTTATCGAAAAATTATTAGGTGCGGAGTGCGCACTGTCCGCACAAACACTAGGTACCTAGCGATACCCAGCGGTACCGAGTGCGGGTACCGCTAGGTACCCAATGCTTGTGCAGACAGTTCTCCCCGTCCGCACTCCGCACCTAATAATCTCTCCACTTTATCAAGCATTAAACTTGTAACAACTTTAACCTCCATAAAATGACAAATTTGTAAAAATCTCCCTCTTAATTATCTAAATTTGCAAAACCGGTTCTTCTTTTATGATGGTTTTGCAATATAAGAGAGAGAGAGAGAAGCTGATTTTGCTATATGAGAGAGAGAGGAGAGAGAGATGCTGATTAGCAATATGAGAGAGAGAGAGAGACCATCCTTTTCAAAGAAAATAAAAAGTTAGTTTAGCTGAAAACACTTTAAAAAAGGTGTTAATGTGTTTTTTATGCTATATTGTTAACTAAAAATAATATAAATATTATGTGCAAATTAAAGTATATAAAAAAATCATGCTAACACACACTTGTTCACCTTCCTCTACATGCATGCTTCCCATATAATAATCTCTCATCTCCAAAATAATATATGATGATGGTATCATCATTGGAAGCACCAAAAAAATAAAATTAATGAAAAATAACTACTAAGGGCATAATACAATTGTGAAAAATGAAAATTGATTTGTTGTTGGAGATAGGGATCATAATGCTCTTGAGATGATAGGAGATGGCGAGGGCCGAGCATTTCAGTAGAGAAGCTTTATAGATAATAGGAAGAAGGCGAGAAGAGATGGCTGATTATTGATTCTGGACGATTAAGTATGTTAGAAGAAGTGGTTCCAATTACGGATGTCAATATTTGACATGACCCGAAAATCTGACTAGAACCCGATCAAAAATTTCGGGTTAGAGTCAATATGTTTCGTAAACATGTCGGGTTTGGGTTGACTCGGAAACCCAAACTCAACCCGGGTTAACTCGGAAAAATTGCGTGTAAGCGATAAGTTACGTCCGCGCTGACACGCCCCGTCGTATGTCCGCGTTGACACGACCCGTCTTGTCTCGTTCGCTACTGTCGTTCATGACTTGTAGTTGGATTGAACGCAAAGATGATGACATGCCGACCTCGCCGTTCATCTACATCTGGATCGAAAGCAACGATGACGACGGGCAAACCTCATCGTTCATCTGCAGTTGGATCAGAAGCAACGACATCGACGGCCGACGACAGAGAGCTCGTCGTTACTTTTGTAGTTGGATCAGAAGCAACAACGACAACCAGAAGAAGCTCACAGCTCAACGCCTCAACCGCTCAAAAAAGTCTGCGAGCTAGGTCGGGTCAATCCAGTAACTCGTGCAGGTCGGGTTGGGGTTGGGTCAATTTGAGTCGGGTTAGTACCGGGTTCAACCCGAACCCGACCCATGATTCAATTTTGACAGCCCTAGTTGACATCTTTTTCGCGTAGATATGTGGAAAGATAAAAACGCGTACAAAGATGATATTTTATTTGGTTTGTTTTTATTGTTTAAGTCCATCGCGCAATGAGTTGGACTGGCTCATAAGTCATATCTATAATTTTTTTTCTAAGTAAAACCTAATAACCTATGATTAATTTCCTTCATGACAGAGTTCAATAAGAAATCTACAAATACAATATACTATAATTTCATCTAAAAAAAATTAAGCATATTTTTTCAAAAAAAAAAAAAAACATATTGTATTAAAAGACTTAAGATTTCTATAAATTAAAAAATAATAATTTTTATCGACATCCGATAAAATGATAAAATCTAGAATATTGTAGAAGATATAATGTTTAAAATTATAATAATAATAAATATATCTATTCAAGATATAATATGGTTGGAATCCTGTCTTTTTCATGGTCATTTTGAATGTTATGTCACGTAATGATCTTTTGTAGCTATTAGGCAATGGTTTCTTTTTTTGTTCTAATTAATATATTATATTATTATCACAATATTTCTTCATTTTTCAAAACATTTTATTGGATTAATTCTAACAAAATATAATTAAGAAAATACAAATTTATTTTTTAATTAGTTAAAAATATATATTTATAATGATGTAAAATAAAAGAAAATAATAATTTATATTTCTTGATTATCAAATTTATTTTGGTAGAAATAATATTTAGATGTTTTGTATATTGTATTTATCTTAATTTAAATACAATAATTTTGAGATTATTAAATTTTGGATAAAATATTTTAACCTGAAAATTTTCTAATTTAAAAAAGGGTTGAAATTTAAATAATTGATAAATTAATTATGAAGCAAATATGCATAATAAAATTTTTATAAAAAAAAAAACTAAAAGATATATTAATTTAATAAATAAATAAATAATTTATAATAATTTATGTATTGATTAATATTGCTTTCTCCTTTTAAAAATTATTCTCCTATTAAAGTTTTTATTATTATTATTTTTTGTACCTTTATGTATTTTTCAATGACCCGGTTTTTTAAAATCTAATGACATTTGGATAAGGAGACTTCTCTCCTTTTTAATTTAATTAAAAGCTGTTAACTAACTAATTAACATTTGTTAATTGATAATAACTGATTAGCACTGTTAACTAAGCTTTTAAATAAACCAACTGATATAAAAAATAGTCTAATCTGAATCTGTTGCTTTGTTTGGGATGACTTTCTTACGGCTTCTTAAAACAGCTATTTAGTACAAAATTTAAAAATTTTGTACTCAAAAACTGGTTTACGAAGCAATAAAAAAGCCGTTCAAAACGGAGCTTGAATGAATCAAGATTAAGTACTTGAAGAATAGTAGAGAGCTTCAGCACATTAATTGGAAGACCGAACGCTTTCCAAGTTTACGATGCTATAGTCAAATCGAGCATCTCGACGAGAGAAATCCAACAAGTCCAAAGTCCTATAATTCCAACATCATTAAGACACTTAAAATAAATATTTTTGTTAATTATGTAGTTGAATCACGTGCTTTACAATTTGAAAAAAATATATATAATTGATAAGTCATCAAAAATCACCTTGATCAAGCACGAATCATGAGGCATATTTAAATTGAAAACTTTCAAAAATATATTTAGGACCATCCGAACTCTAATCTCAACAAGTTTATAGTTCCACTGAACATCTCGCCAAGAAGAACCCAACGACATCAAAATCAGTTCAATCCAAATCGAAATGGGATCAAATATAGGGCTTAAAGTATATTTCGGTGATTCAGAGCATTAATTCGATGATCAAATGATTTTTAAATAAGACCAGCTTAAGCTGAATCAAGTGGCTCGACAAGACAGATCGAACAAGCCCAAGATCATTTTTATTTATAAATATGCTTCCCAACTGCCCTCGCTCAACCATTAACAAACCATTCTTCTTTAATCCCCTCGAATTAATTTATTTAAATAATAAATAGAAATATGGCCATTGGATGGTAAGCTGTCACATCTGAAAGAGAGCAGCCACAAGAAAATAGTTTTTTTTTATCATTTATTTGTGAGTATAATATTTTAAAATTTAAATATTTTAAATGAATCAATTAATATTATCAGAATATATTTTATTTTATGTAAAAAATGTTTTTTATACATTTTTTAATGTTTTTTTATAAATGTCATAAGATAATTATATGATATAAAATTTTAACCATTTTTTAAAAAGAAATTTAATACCTTTTTTTATATAAATTTCTTTTTTTTTTCTGCATAGTGATTTTAATGGGCATTAATGCTTCGTTTGGGACGGCTTTTTTATTGCTTTTTAAAACGGAGTTTTAGTACAAAAATAAAAAAAATTTGTACTAAAACTCTGTTTTAGAAAGCAATAAAAAAGCTGTCCCAAACGAACCCTAAGATAATTGAATTTTATATTTTGTGATTATTATTAAAAGGTGGCTGTGTATATACATATGGGGTTGTCCAATAATCCAACCTGGGACTGAAATAAAAATGCGGGTTCAGATTGATCCGTTTAATAAATGGGTTTAATATGAGTCGACCTGCCAACTAGAAAATGACTGGTATGAAGTGTGAATTGAAAATTTTGATATGTACATGAGAATGTTACATGATAATTAAGGTTTAGATTAATTAACTTTTAATTATGATATAGTAAAAAAGTTCAAATAAAAAAAGTTTGAAAGCGATAATTGTAATTACATTTTGCTTAAATTCTTTATCCTAAACGGGTTATTTGGTTTAGTCAGGTCAGCTAGGTTGATGACAGGTCAAGTTCGAGTTTAGAATTTTGACCAATTCACTAAACACTTATGATAAGAATCTATAAAATTCTTATGAACGACATAAATCTCAATATAATATTTGAATTGAAATTTTCATAATAAAATTCAGGATCATTTGAACTTTGATTTCAATGAAGATATACTTGAACTTAGGGGTGTCAATATTTGACACGAACTGGAAATCTGACTCGAATCCGACCAAAAAATTGTAGGTTAGGGTCAACTCGTTTGTGAAACGGGTTGGGTTCGAGTTTAACAAATTGACCAATTTCAAAAATCAGGTCGAGATCGGGTTCGGATTCAGGTTGACCAGGAAATCAGAAAATGACACGGAATGATACATCTAAACTCGCTGACCGCGTCTGCTGCCCGCAGTTTGCCCGTGCTACCTCCTATGTTTGTTATGTTAACAGATTCATACCACTGCAATATTTATAGCAAGTATATAAGGTCATGTTCGAGTCAGATGAGTTCAAAGTAGATCAATCTTAAAGCATACCCAAACACAACCCTATACCCCATTATATATATAATTTTATTTATAAATAAATTAAATAATTTTAATTTTATACTATCAAATTTTAAATGGAATACTCTAGATTAATATACCAATGAGGAAACCCTTTTGGATTGTGAGAATCAGATTCATCAAACCTTTTATAAAACCATTTAAATTATACTTTGGCTCTATCTCCACAGTTGAAATAGTCTAACTTTAAAAAAAAGCATAAATTTTATATTTACTTATATTATTTATTAAACCCACCGATGTTTAGCTTGGCTGGTGGGCGAGTGTAGTTGGGAACCCCCAACCCGTGCTCGATTCCCTCGGGCGGCAGTGCCCCTCTAGGGAACTTTTATTATGTCCTCTAATCGGACGTAGCTCTACGTTCGGTCAGAGGATTGTTACTCGGTTTTGCTCGGTATTTGGTCGGTATTGCTAGGCATTCTTTGATAATAACGAGGAATACCGCTCTAGGAAGATCAATACCGAGTAATATCGAGCAATACCGAGTAATCCCAAAAAATAACGAGTTTTTCTAGAAAAACTCGGTATTTTTTGGGATTACTCGGTATTGCTCGGTATTTTGTCTTCACATAATGGTATTTCTCGTTATTGTTGGTATTGCTCGGTATTTCTCATTTTGTGCATGCGATCTTAGTGCCGGCACGAATAGTAATAAGCGACCAAATAAAAGTTCACCGGACCAAATAAAAGTTCCCCTCTAGGGGGGGGCCCAATAAGCGTGGGCCACGAATAGTAATAGGTGTGGGTTGCTCGTCTAGGTCAGTCGAGGAGATTAGAGGACATCGCCAAGTGTGTCATAAGCTGACGAGGCAGCGGGCCGATACTCCCCGTTCAAAAAAAAAATTATTAATTTTGATATTATATAAATAAATATATCAATTTTCAGTATTATATATATATATTATGCAAATGCTATTTAGGGGTATTGACGTAATAATTTTGATTTACATATCTACCCTCTGGTTACATGCATCAGCATCTTCTAATCGTCCATTCTTCTCCTTCTTCTTCCACTACAGTATATAGTTATATAGTCCAAAAAAGATTTTCCTTTTCTTTAAAAACTCTCATCTTAGCAAGAAAATTTGTACTCGCGGGATTGCAAATTGCTTCTTCCTACTTATTGTAACCAGGGAGCAGAAATCCTCTTTGGCTTCCTCACGCCTCTTTTCTCCCTTTCTCTTTCTACGGCCCCTTTCTGAAAGGGTAAAGATTTCCAAATTCTCTTCAACGCACAGGACTATGAAAATACAAATAAGATTTGATGTTTGAATAAGAAAAGCGATCTGCTTTCTTCGAAAAATCACTTCTTTTGCTTCCAATTCCTCGTTCTGCGTTCAAGTTGTAGGTTTTTTTTTTTAATTTTTTCTGTGTGAAGAGGTGATGGCCGCGGTGGCGGAGAACGCGATCGGCTCTGAAAACCAGTTCATTCACAGCAAGGCCGCGACTTGTGACTCGGAATCGGAGTATCAGAGAGATGTGAGGAAGTTGGTAGACCTTCTTTCTAAATTGAATCCTTCGGCGAAGGAGTTCTTTCCTTCTTGGAGAAAATCCGATGGCCGATTATCTGCAGATGCGCCGGTCTTCGTCACTTCGGCCGATTACTTTAACAGTGTTAATGGGTTCAATTACGGGAATAGTAATAAGGATTCGAGCAGTGATGGATCGTCCAACAATCAGCCGATGAATCGGAGGGTAGGGTTCAATTTTGATTAGATTATGATTTTGTTCGATCTGTCATATCTCTGTTCAATCAAGTTACTTTTGTTTTTATCAGCTAAATATTTTATTTCAGTATCTGATTAGAACATTGTAGGGTTTTGGACAGAGGAGGAATGGTTATAACCAGGGGAGGAGAAGGATGAACGATAGGGCGAGGAGAGCTGAAAGGGAGGAAAGCATCAGGCGAACTGTATATGTTTCTGATATTGATCAAAATGTGAGAAATCTACGAATAGATTCTTTTTTATGAGTGTTTTATCGGTCAAGGTCCTTTAGTTTCTTACCTGTGCTGCCATTGATTTCACAAAATTGTGGTCAGCAGGTTACAGAAGAGCACCTTGCTGAATTGTTTGCCCCTTGTGGTCAAGTAAGCACTCAAACTTCAACCTAGAGAATCATTGTTGATTTATTTTAGTAGATTTAATGCTGTGACCAGTTCATTTCAGAGGATATTTGAGGATTTTGTTTTTTGTGGGCTATTTGATTTAATTGAGAAATTCTTTATAGGTTTGAGAGTCCTATTTCATGTGTTACATGCAATTGCAATCAAAGTTTAGTAGGCTTTTGTTAAATGAAGCAAAGCATATGGAGCTTTCTTCTGTCCTAAGGCCTTCTCCAGTCGAACGCCAAATATGTGTATGGCGTTGTTTGGTCGCTCCAGCTGAACGCCAAACTTTCTGCTATTTGCTTGCGGGTGAATAGGGCGACGTCAATTTTGGCGTCGCACTGTTCACCCGCTATATGTTTTTCTTAAAATATAAATATATGATTAAAAATATATAAAATAAAGTATGTGAAAGAATATAGTAGGAATATTCTTTTTTTGGTGTTAGGAAATGGAGTTCAATTGGAGACGAGGTTCTGCATTTTGATGTATTACTGTATTTTGGAGTGAAAATTGAGTTTATCGGTTGGAGATGCCCTAAAGGCTTTTTCGATGTTGATTACTATACTGGTTTCTCCATTTTATCTGTCGCCATTATTTTTTCTTTGGGGGATTTACATACATGCTAGTTTATTTCATGCTATTTACATATCTAACACCTAAAATTTTATCTAACACCTAAAACTATTTATTCTTTTAATGTGCAAGTTGTGGCTTCCCAGGCTTTCTAAAGTATTAGCACGTCAGCTTTGAATGAGAAGCTTTTGGCTGTTTGAGGACTTATGTTGTCAAACTGGTCATGTATACTTCATACTTCCTTTTTTTTCAAAATCATGCCTGTAGAAATAATGGACATAACTCTTTTCTGTCGTTGTTATTTCTGTTTTTTTATTTTTCTTTCACAGTGTCTATCATTTATTGAGCTCACAAATATTTTTTGTAAGCTTGATAGTAGGTGTTAAAAAGAGTGGGTTTTCTGATACCGGCTTTCTTAGCGACGAGCTCACTTTAACGGACGTCTTTCTTAGTGTAGTCTCACCCCTTACTGAACTGAATTTTCTTCTCCCTAACTTGCATAGCAACGTTCAAAGGTATCTCATAAGAACTTCTCACTGTGTCGAATTCAAAACACCTCACAAACAGAAAAAAAAAAACAAGTGCTGAAAGGCGCTAGACACATATATGCACAATGCTCAATTTTTCTACTTCATTGCCTAAAGATCACTTTTTTAAATCACAAAAATACTTTTGTCATGGAGAAGTAAGACAACATACATCAACCTTTGCCTAGGACCTACAATGATGTGAGCCTCATACATTTGGTACTTTATAGAGAGCAGCTGTGATAAATTATAAATTGTAGTATATTGAGCATTTGTTTTTTTCTTCAATCTTAATAAAAATACAAGTTGTTGCTTGAATTTTTTTTTTTTTTATGAAGCAAAAGTTGCTGAATTCATAATCTTGTAATATGCAATCCCAATAGAGTTTAATTTTTAATGTGTTGTGGCCTAAAAAAAGGTAGTCATGGTTCTTTTAAGTATAATTTTTTCTCACCTACTTTAAATAGTTGGAATAAGGTTAACAATGGTGATTAGAGTTATTTTTTTCGAGCCATATTTATATGATGAAGGTCAAAGAAACAACTTCACTTGAGGATTACTTCGCAACATTTTGATATGTATTATTTTGCTATAGATTACTTTGCATATTGAGATTATGATGTTAAAAAGTGATACAACAATACAACACATAAGTAATACTTAGATAAGCGTTTTGAGCTATTTTTAATCATATTCAATGTATAAAAGCTTGATCATGGTAGAGTTGATTGAAGATTATTTTTCTTGTCCTTCATATTCTTCCTTGACTAAGTAGTTCCTAGTTGTTTTGATGCTCATGTCATGCAAATTGCATGCTTCATGGTGGCGCCCATTGCACCCTGCAAAATGGCGTTATCTCTTAGTTTTTTTATATTTTTTTGATATATTATTTTTTGCTCCTTCTTACCGTTCAACATATGAAAATCATGTTAGAGATTTTCAGCTGGCTGTGTAAGTTTTTATCAATTCTCAAAGAAATAATTGCACCAATTTTTTTCAAAATCTTGAAAATATATTGATCTATAACTTCAGTACTAGTCACTTGTCTAATTAAAAATTAAATTGCTTGGTTGATTTCATATGTAGTTAAATTGGTGATTCTTTGATTTTGACCATAACCCTCGAAAATTCCTTAACATGCTTAAATGGTTGAATGAGGTGGGCTATTGTGGAATAATCTATCTTTGATTCTTACAATATATCATTATTGCACCATCATGATTACCATAATTAGGGGTGTCAATATTTGACCCCTCTTTTTCGATATAGATTCTTCCATATCTTTTTCGATGATATGTCATATTTTGTTTACCTTTCCACATCTATTATGGAAATTTGGGCGTAAGTGGACTTAAAATTTTCCATTATAAAGCTTTTTTCTGTCTCAAAACATGAATTCTAAATCTTCTCCACCATGAAACACGTTCTGGAAGGCACTTATACACGCTCAATCCCTCCCTTCATGATTTCTGTGCTGTTACTTATGTTGAAGCTGTGCTAATGTTTTTAACCATTACTTCCCTTGAGGCTATCTTTAGTTACTCGGAATTTGAATGTAAGGAAATGAAAATTTATGATTGAAAAATTCAAATAAAATGTTGCAGATTCATAATCAATTTCAAAATTATTTGTGTTTCATTTCATTATTTTCAAAAGTTTGGAGTAGCTCCAGTGGAAGATAAGATTAAACAGAGTCGCCTTAGATGGTTTGGACACATTAAATGTCGGCCTTCCATTTAGGAAAGTAGAGGCAAATCTTAGAAATGGTCTTTCTTTATTAGATTTAAACGAGAATTTGAGTTTTAACGGGACACAATAGAGAAAAAGGATTCATGTAGCTGACCCCACATAGTGGGACAAAGGCTTGAGGTTGTATTTCATTATTTTCACATCAATAAAAATAGAGCCTAAATGAGATCAAATTTCTTGCCTCCTGATTGTTTTGAAATTCTCATGCTGAAGGTAGTTGACTGCCGGGTTTGTGGTGACCCCCACTCGATCCTTCGATTTGCGTTTATCGAGTTCGCTGACGAGGGTAAGTTGCAATTGCAATTGCTCATGGTGTGCTATATCAGCAGTGTTGATTCATGCTATTACTCATCTTTTAACAATGGTGCCTTTTGTTTTGCTGATAGAGGGTGCAATGGTAGCCCTGAATATTGGAGGAACTCTACTAGGTTACTATCCTGTCAAAGTCTTACCTTCAAAAACTGCAATTTTGCCTGTGAATCCTAAATTTCTACCGAAGGTTTGCATATATTTTCTAATAAAATTTTTGCTAAGTTGTTTACATTAGCTTTGTAGAATATTTTCTTATTGCTGAAAGTGTTGCAGTCCAATGATGAAAGAGAAATGGTTGTGAGGACGGTTTACTGTACTAATATTGACAAGAAGGTGAATATATAATACATCTTTTTCTCTATGATAACAATTGTCTGTTTGTTACATATTAAACTGTAGCTTGATCATGCATTTATTTAAGGATCTTGAGGGAATTTAAAGATCTTCTTTTGCAGGTTACACAATCAGAAGTAAAACAGTTCTTTGAACAAGTCTGTGGTGAGGTTAGGACAGTTTCTTGCCAGTTAAAAACTAAGCAGGTTTTTAATGGATTCTGAAGGATTTTAAATCCAGTTTTACTTAAATTTGTATTACACAGGTTTCTCGGCTGAGACTCCTTGGCGATAATGTGCACTCCACTCGGATAGCGTTTGTCGAGTTTGTTCAGGTGATTTTTCTACATTTGATTGATATGAGGAAGTCCTATATTTCTTACTATCTGGTAATGTTGCCTGTTTTTTGAAATGTGAACATATGAATGTAGAAACTCAGTGAACTTTTCTGGAAAAAAAAAAACTGTTTTTACCTTGCATGTGTATGTTAAGGGAACATGAGTTACTCTATCAAATTGAACTGTAACACTTGTTATAACTATTTTAACATACATTATTGCCTATTCCGAGGATGTTAGAAGTCTCAGAAGTTCAGGGGATTTGCAATAGGGTGTCAATTTCGGGTCACGGGTCGGGTTCGGCTCAGTTTTTCAGAGAAGAATCCGACCGCTTCGGGTTCAGGTCAATCCGACATGACCCGAGTGACATGAGGACGACCAAAATTTGCCAGTTTTCGGATAAAAAATGGGTCAATCTGTGGTTTTCAAGTAAAAAACGGGTCAATCTCGGGTTTCTGGGTCAAAACGGGTTTTCGGGTAAGAATTGGTCAATTTCGGGTTTTCGGGTCAACTCGAACACGCCCCGGTCTTTGAAACTGGCCGATTTGTTGAACCCAAACCCGACCCATTATGGGTACGGGTTGACCCTAACCCGGAATTGTCGGATCGGGTACGAGTCGGATTTTCGGGTCGTGTCAAATATTGACACCTCTAATTTGTAAAACCCTTTTAACTTGTTCTCTTTGTCAGTCTGTATGAAAATTGTCAGCTAAAGGGAGCTCCACCAAATTCACTAGCCCACTGAATGCACACCAGAGATGCATAGCCTTATTATCTAGAGCACTGCTATATAATTCTTTTGCTAAATAACCTTTCCTACTGCTAAGCTTTATAAATTGATATAGTAAGTGTTTGCTATTATAGTAGACTGGTAACTAAATATAATATCATAGTATATCTTTGGTTATCCTGGTCATGTTTATCCCTCCACTAGTTTATACTATACTCCTATAGACAAACCCCATCCATTTTAAGCCTATGGATGAGGGCCAATACTTGATATATTGTTCAAGTATTTAAAATGAAACTAAATCAATATTTTGATTTCTTAACAATCTCTCTCTCTCATATATTAGCACATATGATTCTACATGCTTTGTAACATTCTGTTCTCCTAATGATTGTTTTTATTAAAGGAAAATTCTATAAGATGGTGGTGAGACCTGCAATGCTTTATGTCACAGAATATTGGTCATTAAAAGAGAAGTATATTATTAAGTTAAATGTTGCAGAGATAGATGAGGATGCTCAAGTGGATGAGTGGCTTTACTATTAGAGACATGATACAAAATGAGCATATAGGTGAAAACGTTGGAGTAGCTCCAGCGGAAGATAAGATTAGAGAGATTCGCCTTAGATGGTTTGGTCGTATAAAACGGCGGCCTTTCGACGACTTAAAAAAAAAACTTAGAAAATATTAGAAATAATCTTTCTATATTAGATTTAAATGAGAATCTGACTCTTAATAGAACACAATGGAGAAAAAGAATTCATGTAGCCGACCCCACGTAGTGGGATAAAGGCTTGATGATGTTATCGTTGTTGTAATGATTTTTTTTTTTTTTACTATGCTTTAAGTTTGTGATGTCAGTTCTCATTACATAGGATTTTACGGAATTTATAGTTGATATCAAATTCTCATCACATATAACAAAATGGAGTCTAGCCACTCATAGTTTAATCTCTTCATGACAGGCTGAGAGTGCCATTTTTGCTCTGAACTGTAGTGGCATGTTTCTTGGATCTCTTCAAATTAGGTAAGTTTCTCAGATTATCAATGCCACAAATGACTAAGATTATTTTTCAACATCATCATCATGATCATTCTCCATTCATTCCTGCTATGGTAGTTGCAATGGCATATTCCATTATAGAACTTATTTCTTACTTCTCTATAGGATTAGTCCATCAAAGACGCCGGTGAGGCCGCGCATCCCTCGAGCTGCGTCACACTAACCTCCTTATTCAAAGCTGGAGCGAGAGCGACATCATCTTCGCGCCGCGGGAATACTGTTGTTACAGAGAGCTTTTAAATTTCGGCTCATCTCGAAGAAAAATCAAGTTTATTTTATTCCTTAGAACATGTTCATCTGCCAGTTAAGAAGTTCTTCTCTCTTAGCTAAAGAATTTTCACATAATCTTTATCTACTTTCTATTTGTTTTAATCTTTGGAAGTCATCAGACCATAGAAGGTGTCTGCATTTGATAAGCACTTATCAGAACTTGCATGGAATTAAGCTAATTAGATAGCAGTTCCATCAGTTGTTGATGTTTGAACCAAACATGGATACTTTTGGCGATTGCTTCCAATAGAGCCATTTAAATTTTGTTTGGGACAACTTTTTCATTGCTTTTTAAAGTAGCTTTCTAGTATAAATAAAATTTTTATATTAAAAAGTTGCTTAAAGAAGTAGAAAGAAAGCTGTCCCAAACGAAACTTTAATATGTTACAAATTTTCAACATTTGAAGATCACAAAGACAGTACTACACCAAAATTTGGTACACAACAGTCTATTACCAAGTAAAAATTTCTTAGAATCTTATGCTGTGATTGCTTAGGCTGTTTTTTTTTTTTTGAATAAATGTATTCCTATTATATAGATTTAAAAAAAAAAATCTTCAAGTTAAAAATTTTAAAATCATTTTTATGTATTATGTTATTAATAATTGATGTCAACTATTTTCATTAGGGGTGTCAATTTCGGATCACGGGTCAGATTCGGGTCGAACCCGAAACTGACCCGGTACTATTCGGGTCAACCCGAAACCGACCCAAAAAACGGGTCAGTTTTCTTAACCCGAATCCGACCCGCTTCTGGTCCGAGTCAACCCGACACGACCCGAATGACCCGTTTCCAACAAAAAAAATGCTAATTTTCGAGTCAAAAACAGGTTTATATCCTCTTTTTCAGGTCAAAATCAGGTCAAAATCGAGTCAATCTCGAGTTGTCGGATCAAAATCGGGTCAAAAGGTTAACCCGAACCCGACCAGATTTTTGAAATAGGTTGAAATGTTGAACCCGAATCCGATCCGTTTCGGATTCAGGTTGACTCTAACCCGAAATTTTCGGGTCAAATTTTCGGATTCGACCCGTTTCGGATTCGGGTTGACCCTAACCCGAAATTTTTGGGTCAAATTTTCGGGTCATGTCAAATATTGACACCGCTAATTTTCATATCCTCTGTTAACATATCATATGTATTAGAGCATAGGGTGTGTGGGAGAATAGCTATTTAAGGCCATGTTATGATATTATTGAGCAATTAAGCCTTCGTTTGAGATAGCTTTTTATTAGTACGAAAATTTTTTGGATTAAAAATTTTTAAACTACAAAATTGTTTTAAAAAAGCAGTAAAAATGTTATCTCAAATCAAGCCTAATTTAAGTAGTTTGTGTTTTTAATATATTGAGCCAAATATGAAAATAAATTAAGTAGAAATTTGCAGCGGTAGAATGTGTTTTTAATATCTTAATTTGGTGCAAAGATCTAACAAGCATAAATAAAAGTTGTAAGAGATACAAAAAAATTTTTATGAGGAAAACTCAATAGGATAAAACATAGGGCCTAATTTATAGGAAAACTTTATGATATATTTTTTTTAATTATTAATAAATATAATATATAAATAACTTAAATTATACTATTCTAAATATATCAACACTTGAGACATCCGGCTAAAGCTAAATTTTCGGTGCAAGCCATGTTTTAGCCAATCTCATCACTACAGCTCTAAATAGAACAGTTTCTTGTAAAAATAATTTAACTTATTCTAAATAACATTATTTTTTATAAATTAAAAAAATCAGAATAGATAATATTACTTGCAAAGATCCAAATGGACGGTGGATAAATAACCACCCCACATGAAATACATAACAATATGTACAGTTCTAGAGAATTTTATTATATAGCTGAACTTGTATTTTAAATTCATTAATACCTAAACGTAAATTTCAAAAAAAAAAAATTCTTATATTTGAAATTCCTTGTATTTGAGTGATTTTCAAATACATTGGAAATGCACCACCAACCGTTACCACCTCCACCGGCCGCCGCCCTTGTCAGGGAAAATTATTACGTCCCCCTGACCCCTGTGCATCCGGGTGACGTGATGCGTCCGAATTCACACCCGGACAATTCGGACACCAGACGTAATAATTCGCCCCTTGCCAGGTACCACTGGCCATAACCTTCTAACAGTTTACATTGCATTCGCATTACTTTAAACCAAATAAAATAAAATAAATAATCATGCATTTACTTTACATTCATTCAAATTACTCCAAAATATCATATTTTAATATGAGTGTCATAAAGTATCATAGTTTTATGTGAAAAAAAAAAAGAAGCGGAAAATCTCAGCAGATATGGTTGAGAGGAGGCACTTTGCAAAAGCGTTCAAACATTAATTTAGCGGGCATCTAAACAACAATGAGAGAAACTGCAAACGTAGAGACTTACTATATATATATCAATCTCAACGAAAACAACAGAGAACTAAGGACAGCTTCGGCATCCAAACCCTCGGGTTTTTATACTCTAGATGTCCGTAATTCACTGCAAAATCAGATTTTTCACATTTTAGACATTGTATGAAAATATTACCACCAAAAAATGAGAGAGATTATTATGTGCGGCGTTCGGCCGAGAGAATCTTCTGGTTTAGTGATTGTGAATAGTAAAAGCGCAGTTACTGTTCATCACTGAGCTTTTACTGCGACAGAACTTTGCGTCCAGACGCCGCACGTATTAATCTCTCCTAAAATGATGATGGATAGTGGAAAACAATTTGTTGGGAAATTGGGATATAAATTTGTATTGCTTTAAGATTAGTGCAATACAAATTCTTTATATTTCCACTAATCTAAAAAAATAATTCAATAACGTCTAGGCCCATTAGTGTTTAAGCATAGGAAAGCATTACCTCTGCATCTTCACCAGGACCGACTCTTGTGGAGCCGTCTTTCATTGACTCGTCACCTGTAAGTGCCAAATGTCACGTAAAATCCAATAGAATTTTTTTTTCTCAAATTAAAGTGAAAAAATTAAAACAATGATGAAAATATTAGAACTTTTTTTTTGCATGCGAAATCTGCTTTTAATAGTAAAAAAGCCGTCCTAAGATTTGAAATCTTAGGCTTCATTTGGAACAGTTTTCTTATTACTTTTAAAGAGTCTTCTTAATACAAAAAGTTTAAAAAATTAAATATTTTTATATCAGGAAGTTGCTTCAGAAAGCAAGTAAGAAAGCCGTCCCAAATGAAGCCGTTTAAGAAGCAATGAAAAAGCATTCCCAAACAAAGCTTAAGGTTTTGTTTATGACAGCTTTCCTACTGCTTCTTAAAGTAAATTTTTAGTACAAATTTTTTAAATTTTGTACTAAAAAACTGCTTTAAGAAGCAAGAAAGCCGTCCCAAACAAAACCTAAATCTGCACCTAGGACGGACGAGCCATTAAAATAAACATCAGTTGATGGAAAATGACAATCAATAGAACTTATGCTAAAAGGATCTCCACTCCAAGGAAAGGTGAGAGCATATGCACATACTGCAATATTCTGATGAAGTTCTGTTCTAGTTTTTGTGCGGTTAGTATTGCTATAATAAATTGATAGTAGTGCAGATAATACAATTGTCGATAGGTTTTGAACTCCTCGAGATAAATTAGGAAAAGCTTGAAGAGTTAACTTGAACCGAAATTGAAGGAATATTGGAACATACCCTTGAGATTAAAAATATTTAATGGTTGTGATTCAAATGAACATATGTGCATTTAGGGGTGTAAACGAGCCAAGTTAAGTTCGAGTCAGAGCTCGAGTCAGGGGGTGTTCGAGCTCGACTCGCGAGTCAACACCGAGCACGAACACGAGCCGAGCTCGACTCGTGACAATGTAACTAGCTCATCGAGCCGCTCGTCGAACCGCTTGATTTCCCGGTTTACTGCCCATATTTTCCAGTTTCCCGCCCGATTTTCCTTTCGGTTTTTGTTTTCCCACCCGGTTTGGAAGCCTGCCGCTTTGGAATTAAATTACAAAGCGACTACTTTAACAAATGACTAATGATTCGCTAAATTGATTCAAAATACTTAAAAATTGGTCAACATTGATGATTATAGGCTGCCTATACTGTTATGTTTCAAATATTTATATTATTTTCTCCAAAAAGAAGTTTTGTAGCTCACTCTAATATAAATGTTGTTGTATCTTTTGAATAAATTTACAGAAATGCGCTTTATCTATATAAAATGTCTTGAATAGTATCTAGATCTTCAATTTGATAACAAGAATGTTATTTTCATTCTATCTTTCAAGAAGCTAGATACCTTGGCTTAAGCAAAAAAAAAACTCGGTTGCTAATGGAAGTCTAGACTTTGGCTGCAGAACATCTTAAAGCTACTAAATCAACAAAAGATCGAAAGGGAAAAGGTCCATTAATGGCATACAAGAAAGACTTTTGGAAGTCAATATCTAATAATATGCTATGTTAAGGCATGCATTTAGCATAGACCTTCAAAATCTAATCTACAAATAATTGCTGTCAAATTTTGGGGAACCAATCTGTAATTTTTAACTAATATTTACATGGAATAAAAAAAAATAGTACGAGTGCAAAATTTGTAAAATGACTAGCAATCCCTGGTGTTTCAAGTTACTATAAAATCTTTCTTCTTCATCGGTCATCATTAGCCTTATCATAAATATTAGGCGGCACTCTATGACTCCTCCATGTCCATTCATTTCTAGTGGGTGCTGCATGAGGAGAGAACTCAACTTGTTGATTTTTAAGAACTTCTTAAAAGTTTCAAACAATTCTAAATGCAATGCTAAAGAATCTTCAATCCCATTGAACGTGCCCAAATCATCCAAATCCATTTTCTAATATTTTGCCTTCAACAAATACTACCAAAAAAATTTCCTAAATATCACCATGATTTGCTCTATTCTTAGAAGTTTATCACACACACATTAACACTTTGAGTTAGATATCACCAATTTTTTTATTTTCTAACACTAAGATCCATATAATATAGTCAAATTTTTCTAAGTTTTAGTAATTCATTTTTTAAGTTAAAAACTTTAAAAATAAACACTGGATTAGAATACTAAAAAAATCAACCAAGGAGGCAATATGAAGCAAATCATTTCACCAAGACCCTATGGTTCTTCCAACATGAATTGTATAAGGTTGCATCTCCCAACTATCTGCTTCATCTTATTTATGAAGAAAATTAAACTAACCTGACAGAGTAAACACATAATACATTACTGCAATTTATATGTATAACATAAGAAATAAATAATAAATAGATATTTCTTTATCCGGAATTTAAAAAAAAAAAAAACAGTAGCACCACAATGTCCCAGAAAAAATACAACAGAAAGCAGATGAAAATTGATGTAAAATGTATATGGCATTGTATCTTAAGACAGAATAAGATAGTGATTAAGGTGTGATGAAAGAGGCTAAGAAGAATTACTTGATCTTGGAAGATCAGTATGACAATAAATTCGACAAAATTTTCAATTAGCAAAAGTAAACTCTGATCCTGGTCCAATTTAGCAAACCTAATACTCACTTTACAAATCTAGAATAACAGAAGAGATTTAAGTAAACAAAAAGGCAGTTAAAATAGTACAGTTAAAAGCCACCAAAGTTGCTAATTTTACCTCCATCTTCAGGAATGTCAGAAGTCCACAGGGTCAGATTATCCCTCAAAAGTTGCATGATCAAAGTGCTATCTTTATAAGATTCTTCACTCAAGGTGTCAAGTTCGGAAATAGCTTCATCAAAGGCTTGCTTTGCAAGATGGCAAGCCCTGGTAAGAACATTGTAAATGCATGAGATTGGCAGTTTAGATTGATAAAGATTACTCAGCTAAAAACACTGCACTCCAACCTTTCAGGTGAGTTCATTATTTCATAATAGAAAACAGAGAAGTTTAATGCCAAACCCAATCTAATTGGGTGAGTAGGAGACAAATCAGCCTCGGCTGTACTAGAAGCTGTCTGCATAAAGGAAGATCATACATTTAGAGACACCAACAATGAAGATAATATGCAAAACAATGCTTCATATAAACCAAAGTAAGTTAGAATGCATCTACTTACATGAATACAAATTTAGAGAAAAAAAAGAGAGACAGAGAAAAAGATGGACCATCCAAGACATATATTAAATCCAACTATAAATGTTGCAGTATATACAGTCTACATTAGCAATAAATTCTCTCCACGATGTTTGATTTTGTGTGTATAAGTTAAAAGTTGGCTACAAATGGTGGTAATGTAAATGGTGGGTCAGATTTTCTTTTTATCGTTGCTGTAATACTCAAGATCAGCATAAGGGAAGAGTAAAGAATTCAAGCATAAGGGAAGAGTAAAGAATTCAAGCACTGAACTGCTTATATTTACAAGAGTAGAGAAGGTTCGGAAATAAAAACCTGATAAGCTTTCAGTGACTGGTCAGCCACCTCCTTCCTATCGTTTCCCGTCTTGAACTCCGCCAGATAACGATAGTAATCACCTTTCCTATTAATTAAAATAGGAAGCAAATTCAAGTTAGAAAACACGAGAATTCATCAGATCCGCCAGAACGCAACCTTCATATCCTATATGTAACTCACATCTTATAATAAAACACCGAGGACTCTCCAGCAGACGACGAAGGAATAAGATGCTCATCAATCACAGTCATTATGTCACTGCAGATATTGGTGAGCTCCAACTCCACCTTCTGTCTATATTCCCTAATCCTCTTCACGTGATGCTCATTTCCCTTAGCATCCTCCTTCTGTTCAATCGAAGATAAAATCCTCCACGACGCCCTCCTCGCCCCGATCACGTTCTTGTACCCTACCGAGAGCAGGTTCCGCTCCTCCACCGTCAAGTCCACGTCAAGCTTCGCTACCTTCTTCATCGCGTCCACCATCTCTGCATCCAAATAAAACGAAAACGCCAGGAGCTGCATCAGCAAAACTTACCCCAAGCATCGGGATCTGGCGAGATCGGTCGGGATCAACACCATACCATCGTATCTCTCGGCCTGCTCGGCCAGCTTGGCGAGGTAGACGAAGTTGTCCCGCTCCTTCTGCGACGCCATGGCGGATCCCGACCCCTTCGCTTCACTCTCTTTCTCTCTCTCTTCCGATCCTCCTCTGCTTGCCTCACTCCTCCGGGGTTAGGGTTCCTCACGCGGTCTAATTCGAAATCGAAAGCGAACGAGGAAAGGCGTAGCTAAAAGTCTTGAAGAAATGGACGAAATCGAAAGAGGAAAGAACTTTAGACGGAGTTGCTCGGCCGGCGATTCTATTTATAGGATATGACAGCTACGGCTAGATATTTTTGGGTTCTGGCCGTGACGGATCCTGGCCGTTAGATTTGAAGCTGTTAGCGGCTTGAGTACAGCCAGGAGATAGCCGCGTGCTTGAGAAAAAGTGACCAATCCGATTAATGTGATTCATTTGCCTATGACTTTAATCGATTTTTTATTTTTATTCTTTTTATTTTTAGCTGAGTTAGGCAAAGGTCGACATCTTGTGATTTTAAACTTAGGCTTCGTTTGGGGCGTTTTTTTTACTGCTTCTTAAAGCAGCTTTCTAGTACAAAAATTAAAATTTTTGTACTAAAAAGCTACTTTAAGAAGCAGTGAGAAAGCCGTCCCAAACGAAGCCTTAGTTCTTGACAGCTTTTTTATTATTTTATATTTTAAATTACAATCATAATTTCTATTTTATTCTTTTTAGTAGCTTCCAAAAAAATAAAATTTGTTGAGAAGTTATTTTTTATTATACTTTAAAAAGTTATTTTATTGCATATATTGCATTAACGATTATAAGAGAAACTAAATCAAAAAGCAAAAAGCACACGACCACCCCGGCCCCTAAGAAAAAATTAACCCAAAAAATAGTCTTCATCAAGAATAGTAAGCAATTCTTGAGGTAAATACAAAGAAATCCCTTCCCTTCCCCAAACTTCCACAAAAAAACGTCCTTCTATAGCACACTGAGCACAATAGTGAGCCGCTTTGTTGCATCTTCTAGGTCTATGCACAAACACCACTGAGTTGAACAATTTCAAACAGTTGAACTGACACCATACTGTATCCGACTTTTCCATGAAGCATTCTTACATGATTTCTGCATATGTGAAATAATTTTAAGCTATAACTCCGTAGGAATAATCCCTTTATATACACGCCACAAGAAAAACCTAACCTGTGGGTTGAGTTTGAGTTTATATACTTGAGTGATTGGATCCTCCTCTAAATCAAATTGCATATTATAAGCCATAGATGTTATGGACATACCAATAGGATTTTTAGTAAGCTCCATACAATCGCCTATTTTATTCAGATGAAATGAAATTTCAAAAATCTTGCTCACCATTTCCTCCCCAAACAAATTTCTAAGTTGCACAATGTCCAACTCCCGTCACGAGAAATCAGTTGTGAAACCTTCATACCTTCTAACCTCTCCACATCACAAAATGTGGGCCAATCATTTAAAGATTTATCCTAAATCCAGATATGTAAAAAGTTCTTTTCTTTACAATAACTTTACAAAGTCATATGAAAGTCATTCCAAATGAAGATTGAGGCTTCGTTGGATAGCTTTCTTACTACTTTATGAAGCAGTTTCTAAGTACAATTTTTTTTTATTTGAAATTTATGTGCTAAAAAATTGCTTCATAAAAGAGTAAGAAAGCTGTCTCAAACAAAATCTAATGCTTCATTTGGGATAGCTTTTGACCATCATTTTTTCACTACTTTCAATAAATTTTCATGCTAAAAATTTGTTGTAGAAAATAGTCTTAAATTGTAATAACTCAAATATGTAAAATAAATTTATTTGAAAAATATAAAAATTCTGAAGTGGAGCATTTTGATGCTGAACTAGTAAGCACTGCGGCATTTGGCCATGAATAGTATATATATATATATATATATATATATATCATTGCCTCACTCCACCGATTCCCACACTTGGTTACTTGGTCAAGAAAAAAATTGAAGAGGGGAAGAAGAGAGAGGGAAGAGAAAGATCTTGGGATCATATTTGTCAGTCATTCATGTTACATATTTGATATATTTATTGTAAGTGATTATTCTCTTACTTCTATTTTCAATCATTTTCATTTTTATGAATTTTATCTCTCATAAATCTGCAAAAAATATATTATCTCCTCATTTCATAAGCTTTCATCATGCAAGTTTGGATATGTTATAGATTTGGTTATTCCAAATGTTTATTGTATTTTAAATGAAGAACTAAATTATATGAGATACATGATATAATAACCCCACTTGATATCGTATTTGTCCACGTGATTCATTGATTGTGAGTCATAAGAAGCTGGAGATTGATTGAAATTTATAAAGAGTCGGGGCAATAAATTCACGTGATTCAAGAGAAATTATAAGGAGTACATTGATTGGGAGTCATAATTGCAGGAGCATGATACCTTTAAGATGCACTTATTGAATATTTGAATACTAATACCGACACTGCTACGAATACTGTACTGATATTGTGATTATCATTAATATTGTTTACTGTCATTAATACTATTTTACATTATTGATCATGATACTAATATTGTTACTGCCATTAATATCGTTGACTATTATTGATATTGTGATTGATAATGTAATGGATTGAGATGTGACGAACTGTAGAAGGATAAATTGATATATATATATATATTATATATATATATATTATATATATATAATATATATATATATATATATTTAGGAAAGGATAAGGATCCTATGATATGAGGCTCATGATAAGATAAAAATGTACTCATATTTTCTTCTTTTATTCATTGGTAAGCTCTAGTTAAATGGTTAAAATGGAAGATAGATGTAATTCTTCCAATATAGATTCTGGAATGTGACACAAACGAAGCATAAATTTAATTGATTCAACCCCATATGAAAATGTAAAGTTTTAAGAGTATGAGATTATTATAATTTTTTATAAATATGATTGCTAAGTTATTATGAGAAAAATATTATTTTTTCAAAATTGATGATGTGGGGAAATGGATCAGGGACAATGGCGCAAGGTCATTGGAGATGACATGTGGCGATGAATCATAAGTTCATAACTCGACTGATTCAAATAATTTTAAAAACATTAGAAATTATTTTCTTTTGGTTTTATGAATTCAAAATGAAAGAACAATAATTAATTCATGTGGAGTTAAAAAAAAAAACTTAAATTTTGCATAAAAATAAAATTAATCAATTTAGATAGGATCATTACCTTAGAATATTATTTATTGAGACCTAAGCTGTTCAACATATTTTTTTATTCTCCATTAGTGACAAAAATAAGAAGTCACCAACCAAATGCTAATGCTTTATATATTACTTAGCTGTTTTTCATAAAATTTATAGAAAGTAATAAGAAAATTTTGGTAACAACTAATTAAATGTTTGTCTTTTAACATCTTTTCTCATAATATGAGAATTCTTAAGAGTATGAACTTAGCGCATGTTTGGGACAATTTTCTGACAGTTTTATTTTTCAGACAGTAATCAAGTACACTTTCGTTTGGATATTGCTTTCTTAATTTTTTCTCGCTACAAAATTTTTGTAGTTGGAAGATATCTTATCCAATCAGTACTACTAATATGTGGAAGTTGTAAAAGGGTTGTTATAAACTTCTTCGAAAAAAAAAAATTATAATACGTGCAGAGCCTTCAAAAAAGATTCGTTTTTTTTTTGACAAAAGCTTCACAAACCACCTTCATAAAAATTATATGCTAGAATTTTGAAAATTATAAAACGAAATTCATTAGGGCATCTTCATAACTAAAATAATACAACAAATAATGATATTAAGGCTTTATCCCACTATGTGGGGTCAGCTACATGAATCTTTTTTTCTTCATTGTGTCCTATTAACAGTCAAATTCTAATTTAAATCTAAATAAAAAAGATCAACTTCATAATTATAAAGTCTCTAATATATAATTATCTTAATCTTGCTTTATGCTAATTTTCTCTTTGACAAAAAATAATAATACATGAATAAGAAAATATTATAATATAGAAATAATAATAATGCTAAAAAATACTAAGAAAATCACAAGTGTGAAATTTTATGCGGGTTTCTAAATTATTGACAATCATTATAAGAAATTTGACCAAGGTATTGGTGACACAATTTTTTTTTTTTTTTCACAAAAAAGATCACATACAAATGTTGAAACAATTATCTGATAGTAAAGAATTCAAGCATTTTATATGAAATTTATGGAATTAGCTCTGAATAATGTGAACTCTAATTTTAACAAATTTATAGTCTTTAGGGTATTTTTAATGTGACAAACTCAGTGATACTATGAATTTCTTGAGTCGAGTTTAGATTAACCTAAATCAAACACCTAAAAGCATAGTTGAAAGCTGCTCTAGACGATTAAACAGACCAAATGTTCTCCTAATCATGCATGCTTATAGTTGAATTGAGTTTATCGACGAAACTAATCCGACTAACCTAAATTAAACAACTTTGAAATTATAATGTGCCGTAAAAAAGAATGATTCTTCTCTAAAGAGTGTCAAAATGATCATAATACCCCTCTAAATATCTATTAAAATATTCATGTTATGATTATTCGACAAGTTTTATGCTGGTTGTTGATTACCTAATGCAACTTTCAACTTTTCTCATAAAGGACTTGGGACATCACATTGACAGTGTTACCCCTTCTAAATATCTATAAATTGAAAAAGTTTTGCAGATTAAGGAGGTCGGGAATGAAGCCCCAAGAAAAGTTATAGTTGATAAAATCAAGAGCTTTGTCTGTAGCATCAGATGTCTATCATCAATCGTTGATTAATATTGATGCTTGTTGCTGCCACCAAGACAAAATGTCTATTATCTCCAATAATATCAATTCTCGCCATCATCAATAATGCTACCAACTATCATTACTAGCAAAGCTAATGTATGCCATTCCCAATGACATTGACACCCCACATTGTCAACATGTTGATGCCCGCCATCACCAATAAAATTGTTAACTGACATCAACACCAATTACAATGATCATCGTTATCTTGATGATAACTTCGATGCTTCAAGATATCTATTATTTTAATCATACAAGTCATCTTTCATAATTTATGTGTATTAAATTAATCAATTTAGTTCAACTGAATCAAGCTTGTGATTTTTCCCTTTTCATTTTTTTTATCAAAAAAAAAAAATTTCATATCCTTAATTAGTTACGCACAATTTATCTAGTTACGTATATGTTTGATTTTCATATAATATTAGGATGATAATTTCTTTCGCTACTACAATAAATATAATACTTATTAAATAAATCAACTAACAAAAAACATTAAAATATTTTATATTATGAGTGTTGAGTCCTAGAATATTCGCGGTGGTAGAGAAATATAAAATTTAGCGTCCTAGCCTTGCAAGAAAAGCAAGCACACGAACATATAAGAGAGAATGGTGCAACGTTCATAAGAGACACCAAAGTTTTTACGTGGAAACTCTTAAAAAAGAAGAAAAAATCACGAGGCATTACCCAGTCTAAATGAATCCACTGATGTTTGTGGCTGGTTACAAATAATGTTCATCCTTAAAGGAGGATGTTGATTCAATGAAACAAATATACATTGTAGAAAGCACATTACATAGTGAGAGAATGACATGAAAGCTATTCTCAAGAGCATGTTATCATGCTTGTTTGGTTGGTATGGCCATAATCGGATGATGATGGTCATAAGGACCCTAGTAGGCTAACAACGGAGGTTGGAAGGACCGCGGTTAGGAAACGATGGTTAGAGGGACTGTAATTGGCGAGCAACAAAGGTCGGAAGTACCATAGTTGGGCGACGATGATCGAAGGGATTATAGTCGAACGACAGTGGTTGGAAGGATTGCAGTCAGACAACAGTAGTTGGATGGACTATAGTCAGCTGCGATAGATGTCAAAAAGACTATATTCGACGGGCGATGATGGTCAGAAAGATCGTACTCAGGAGACGGTTGTCTGAGGGACTGTATTTGGCGGGTCATAGAGGTCGAAAGGATCATAGTTGGCTGGCGAAGATGGTCAAAAGAACCATAGTAGGACAATAGAGGACGAAAAGATCGTAGTCATGCAACAGTGGTCGAACGAATCGTAGTTGATGGGTGACAGTAGAGGAAGGCTCATTAATTGCTACCAGATGGAGGTCTGATGGCAATGGTCGGGGGGATATTCAGTAGGGACAGCCTGGTGGCGTGGATTCAACGACGGTGGTGCCGGGGCGACGCTTTAGGATTCTTTAACCCTCAAATCTCTTTTCTTCTCCCTCCTTCCTTTTTTTTTCCTCATGTGAAGAATGAGAGGATATTTATAGTTTTTTTAGAGTAGCATCCTCATTCAATATGGAGAAGATCTAAGGTAGATTTGGAGTGTTCTATCAGACGGGTTATAATAATTCCCTTGATCATAAAGTGTATCGAGCATTTAAGTGTCTTAATGATGTCAAAATTTGGCTATCTTAGGCTTGTTGGATTCATCTCATAGAGCTGGTCGACTTAACTAGAAGCATGTTATATTTTAATATTATTTGATCATTCAATTAGTGCTTTGAAGATTTCAAGAGTGCTTTGTTGGGCTCATCTAGGCTCAGATTGAAGTGAATTTGGTATTATTGAGTTCATCTTCTCGGGATGTTCAATTTTACTATAATTTTTTTTTTTTTTAAGTTTGAACGATTTTTTTGGTAACAATAATGAGAAGCATTAATTTATAATAACTTTAACAAAATATTAAATTTAAAATCACATCACATGATAACAATTATTTTTAATAGAAAAATAAATTTTCTCATAACGCGTCGTTGACCAAGTTTCAACTGATAGAAGCTTTGATTAACAAAAAATTTAAATTAAGAAAAAAACATACAAAAATGAAAACTCTAACAAATATATATATATATATTACTAAATCAAACATTAGAAAGCAGACAATAATGAAAATCAAAGAGGTCCGCCTGTCCGGCAGATTTTGTCCCTTTCTTTGTAGAGTATGTGCTGCTTAGCCAGCAAGTTCATCTTAGCTAAGGGTATCAAGTAGAAGATAAATTATTATTTGCGGTATCTGGATGCGTCTAGAGGTTAATCCGGATGTATCACATCACCTAATGTATCTTACATTGGGTGACGTGGCACATCCGAATTGACATCCGAACTCGTTTGGACACCGCACAGAAAAACCTCTCTAATAAGAAATAGTGGGTTAGGTTGAGATCAAATTCGATGTTAACCCAACCCGGATATACTCGACTCAAATCCGAACTGTTTATTATATTGATCAAAAGATTTGACTAATTTATTATATATATTTCATATATATATTTTAGAATTATAAGATGCAATTAATCTAAATATGACATGTTTAATCTCAAAATGACATGTTTATCCCGAATCGAACTGTTAATTCAAAATTGAACTTAATTAGGTCAATTTTTTAGTTTATTTTGAGTTTTGGGTCAACCTGAATGGAGATTTCTTAAGTTTGATTCAGATCAGATTGTCGAGTCAAATCAAAAAGGTCATTAGCAAACTTTATAATAAATTTGCATAACAATTTTATAATTACTTTCATAAAAAAACTATACTCATCTTAAAAGAACTCTTAGGAACTATTCGAAATAGTTGCAGCTTTTATAAAAGTGATTTTAAATTTTTTTGGAGATAAAGTAATATTGTGAAAAGTTATTTCGACAACATTAGCATCAAGCCTTTGTCCCACTACATGGGATCGTAGAAAATCAAATTCTCATTTAAATATAATAAAGAAAAATCATTTCTAATATTTTCTAATCAAGTTTTTCAGGTCTGACTCCACATTTCTTAACATAAGTCAAATCTAATACCATCAACTTTCCTAAGAGCATCTCCAACCGAACGCCAAACGTGCGTATGACATCCTTCAGTCGCTCCAGCCGAACGCCAAATCTTCCGTCATTTACTTGCGGGTAAACAGTGCGACGTCAATATTGGCGTTGCACTGTTCACCCATGCTATTTTGCTCTCTCAACCGGATTTGACGAAAAAACGCGCGAAAGGTGAGAAGGATCGTTACCTTCGCAGAAGCATCTAAAATGGAGTTTGGTTGGAGCATAATCATGGCATTTTGGAGTTTTGCTGTATTTTGCCGTGAAAAATCGTGTTCTCGGTTGGAGATGCTCTAACCGGGTCATCGGAAAGCCTCTATTTAATGTGACCAAATCATCTAAGACGACTCCCTCTAATCTTATCTAAAATACATCTCTAAAAAAAATACTTTAAATTAATTTTAGCTTATACCAAAGAACTAAAATACAAAACTTATATTTTATTTTCTTACCCTTCTACTACCACTACAGCCAAAATAAAAACCCCACCTTTCTCCCCAACTTCTTAGTTCATCTTCACCAATTCGCAATACACCTCCGGCATGGCACCGCCAACCTCCCCTCTCCTCCTCCTCCTCTTCCTCCCCCTCCTCCTCCACTCCTCCTCCACCTCCGCAAAAGTACCTCCTTCGGAAACCTTCTCCTACACCAACTCCGGTGAATTCGGCCCCTATATCGCTGAATACTCGGCCACCTACCGCTTCCTCCCGATCGCTTCCTCCCCTTTCCAACTCTGCTTCTTCAACACCACCCCTTCCTCCTTCTTCCTCGCCCTCCGCCTCGGCACACCCCGCTCTGAATCCATCTTCCGCTTCGTCTGGACCGCCAACCCTTCCCGCCCCGTCGCCGACAACGCTGTCTTCTCCCTCCTTGCCGACGGTGATCTTCGCCTCACCGACGCCGACGGCTCCCTGGTTTTCTCCTCTAAAACCGCAGGAAAAGACGTGAAAGGTCTCCGCTTACTCCCCAACGGTAACATTGTGCTTGTCGATACGCGGGGAAGCTTTTTGTGGCAAAGCTTCGAACACCCTGCGGACACCCTGCTTGTTGGCCAGTCGCTTAACGTTGGTAAGAAGTTGGTGAGTCGACTCGGTGGATACAGTCTCGCGGTTGAGTCCGGCGGACTCGCGCTTTATATGAATAAGATCGCCGGCGGTAAGCCGCTTCTGTATTCGACCGGCGGTGGGATTATGAGGATCGCCGGAAATGGGCTTAAGTCGGTGATGTTCAGAGCCGACCCGCAGGTTTGGATCAATAATTCATTAATTAAGAGTAATATTTTTTTAAATAAAATAAATTAGTATTTTAATATATTAATATTTATTTGTTTTTTCATAAATTAATTAATAAGCAGAATAGTTTAAATTTTAAATGACGGATTTTGTAAATCTATTTATATTATGATTTTTCTCAATATTTTAAAAATCGGATCAGACCAACCGATTCAACTGTAAGGCGATTGTGCACCAAATAGGTCAACACCATTTTTAAAAATTGGCCGGTAAAAAAAATTATTTAAATAATTAAATAAATTATTTAATATTAAATAAATATTAAATTTAATCAATTAATATAAATATAGATATTAAAGCTCTTAAATAAATACTAAAAACTATGATGAAAGATAAATTATGAAAAATAAACTTCTAAATATATTTTATTTTTATCATAAAAACAATAAAAAATTGTTCAAATAAAAACTTGGGCAAAAAAAAATCGTGCATTAAATTAATTTTTATATATTAAAATTATCTAAAAATAAATTCAACGACTTTTAAAATTATCAAAATTAACATTTGATTATCACACGTCAAAGAAAATTTTTGAATTTATTGATTTAATTCTTAAATTAAAAATAAAACCAAAAATAAAAATATGAGTGAAGGTGTTCTGATTTAAATTTAATTATGATAAATTTATAATTATCAATTCCATTTAAAAAAATAATATATAATTAATCTATTTAAATTTATGTTATATTCATCTCCAAGGAAAAATGAAAACTATTAAGCTTATTCTTTCAATTTTAATTAAAAAAATTTTAACCTCAAATTTCCAAAACAACAAAGAAAAAAAATACTAATCATGAAATTGATTAAGATGATTCTTAACACCATTAAATTAACTTTAAAATAAACACTAAAAGGACATTATATATTAATTAAAAAAGATTATTGAATACAAAATAAAAATAAAAATAATATAAAATTTAATTCTTTTTTTATTTTTTTGACAGGCAAATAAGGAAAATGAAATACCATATGCATATGAGCTCGGATTCAAACTAGAGCCTAATCTCGGCAGCCTCATCACCGGTCGCCCAAAATACAATGGAACTCTCTCCTTCATCCGCATAGAAGAAGACGGCAACCTCATTGCATACACTTTCTACTCCCCGGTTGACTATCAAGCATGGGAACGTGTCTTCGCCGTCTTCTCCGGCGATATCGGTTGGGAAAATCATTGTCGCCTTCCGTCAACATGCGGCGCAATGGGCATTTGCGCCAAGGAGATGTGTGTGGCATGTCCGGAGCCGCCGGGTCAACTAGCCGGATGGAGTGAACGTTGTGCGCCGCCAGCAGCGACGGAGTCGATGAGTTGCGAGAAGGGAGCGGCGGTGCCGGAGTATTACAAAGTGGTGGGAGTGGAGAGTTTTGTGAATAGGTATGGGGAAAGTGTGGAAGGGGTGGATGTGGGAGAGTGTAGGGGGAGATGTGATGGGGAGTGTGGGTGTTTGGGGGTTTTGTATTGGGAGAAAGAGAGGAAGTGTTGGTTGGCTTGGGTGATTGGGACTTTGGAGAAGGTGGGGGATGAGTCTCATGTGGCTTGGATCAAGTATTATAAGTAGAAAATGGTCATCTAAGATTTCGTTTGGGACGGCTTTCTTATTGCTTCTTAAAGTAGCTTTTTAGTACAAAAATAACAAATTTTTAACTAGAAAGCTGCTTTAAAAAACAGTAAGAAAGCTGTCCCAAGCAAAGCCTAATTCTTTTTCAGAAAAGCATAACAAGGCAGAGGACATCAAGATGGAAAAACAATGTTCTGATTCAATGATATTAAATTTGCATAACATTAATTTAAATTATATATATATATATATATATATATATATATATATATATATATATATATATTATACATAAAATAACATACCACATAACAAAGCAAGATCTTAGTCAATAAGAGGAAAATTAAAAGATGAAATAATCTAAGGAAAGAAAGACAATAAAGCAAATATCAGCTGTTACCTAACCTCTATTACAGGCTTCCAGGTTCTGATTTCTGTTTAACAAAACATACAAGGAAGAATTACCTGCTAACAAACTAAGTGCAGGTGTCCTTCAAATTGTATAGACCAGACCACAATAATCGCTTATAAAACTTCCATCTCATGATCTTGCTACGAGTAAATGTCTGGAATAACAGAAATAGAAGAAGATTAGAAGGCAATATTTGCACAAACTTTATTGACAACTTGTTACAGCTGGTGATGAAATAGCTAACATAAAACAATGATGACAGATACAGCTTAAAGTTATACCAGTCAAGTGAAACTATATGAGAGAGTATATATATGAGAAACACAACAAAATACACTTCTTGAGACTGATATTTAGATAAGAAAATAAAAGTATTAATTTGTTTTTACGATGAATAGGTGCACATTTGTATTGATGTTTGATCTGCTCATATTCAAGTAAAATATAGAGAAATATACACCATTCAATCAAGCAAAACAACATAATCACAAGTACACACTAGGGGTGCAATCGAGTCAAGCCGACGCGAGCTGGCTCAAGTTTGACTCATTAACGAGCTCACAAGTCGAGCTTATCAAGTTTTGAGCTCGAGCAGAATTTCAAGCTCGTTGGACTATCAAGCTCGAGTTCGATCTTCATGATGATCGGCTCGAGTGCGGAATCTAAACCGTAGAAGGTGGAATCGTGACACGGACTCCGGACTCGGATGCAGAAGGCAGAATCATGGGGCAGGCTCGGAGGCAGAAGGCGGAATCGTGAGGATAGCTCAACCATGGAAAGCTAAAACAGAAATCAGAATCACAGGGGCGGGCTTAGACCTTAAAAACAGAATCACAAAATGCTTGGGCGGGCCTTAGATGCGTAATCGGAGCTCGTGCCGCATAATCGAGCCGCTCGACGAGCTCGTTTTCAGTGGCATAAGCCGAGCTCGAGCTCGCCTTTTGAGCTCTACTCGAGTTCAAGCTCAAAATTTGGCTCGCGAGTCGAGCTCAACTCGACTCGTACACACCTCTAGAATACACTATATAAAACATCACAATTTAACAGTTATCTAAACAAAAATAGAATCTTTATGAATAATGCCAATATATTTTTAGCTAATATCATTACTATTTTAACATTCTCCCTCAGCTTTGTGCAGATATATCACACAAGTCAAACGTGCCTAAAAATTCTGAAAGCACTTGATTTGAAACAATTTTTTTGAGGGTGTGTGCCAATTGAAATTCTGATCAAATTGGTCGCAACTCCACCATCATTTCATCCAACTTCTTTCTAATGAAAAATTTGCCAGCTCAGTATGATCATGATGTGCCATATTATGGGTGATATCACATGCAACATTACTGTCATAAAATAGTTGGATTGATGGTTAGATATAAAACCTCATATACCTTAAAAAACGTATAAAAACATTCATTTATTGTTCTCCAGGATTATGCATGACTTGAGCTAAGCACATTAGCCTTCCCACAAGCCTTTGCCATCTCCCTTAATCAATCGGGACTTGGTCTAGCTAAACACAACTTCCTTCTTCTATTGGCATATTTATTGGCTGACATGCTAACATTCCAATCTTGTGTAAGAATCTAATGCATATTTTCTTTAAAATAACAATATTTCTTTATTGTATCGAGATATTTCAATCCCAAGAAAATATTTCAATGAGCCTACATCATTCATTTTAAATCTTTGGACAAGTAATTTTGCAAAGCTTTTTTAATCAGGAACATTTACTGTAACGATCATGTCATCCACGTATACAATATAAGCACAATGATATTCCCTTGTTATTTTTTCAAAAAAAATTGTGGTATGAATTGCTTTCATTATAGCCAAAAACTAGCATGGATTTTGTGAATCTTCCAAACCAAACTATCAAAGATTGTTTTAGTCCATACCAATGGTGGAACCATGTGTTTTTCTTAATGAGGGCATATAAATTAAGTAAAACTTTTAAGGCATAAATTAAATATTTAATGTGATAAACATCAAATAATTAGGGAATATTAATATATATTATAAGACATTAAAAAATTCGAGGGGGTAGGGGGAGGTGGGGGTGGGGGTGGGGGTGGGGGTGTGGGTGTGGGCCCTTCCGACCTAGCATGGCCCCTTTAAATTCAACCTTGGACCATTCAAGGATTTTTTTTTCAATTTGCACGCCTTATGACTAGGCTTTATTTGAATTACAAATCCTGGTTAAAGATGGCTTATGGATTTCTTTGTTTGTTGGATTTACTCCTTCCTGTGGCAGTGCTCACAAAATTTCCACTCTATGGTTCTATATTAACCTATTCGGGTAGCTTATTCGCAACAAGATCCTCCTATAACGGCTCTATGTGATATGTCCTTCGAAGCAACTTTAGTGTAGTTATATTTAACTAAGTTTTATGTTAATGTGGAGCTCTCTTCCCATGGCTCTGTTCATTGGCTATACTAACGGGTCTGATGGCTTCTTTTCAAAAGATCCAATGGCTTTGACGATCCTCCAGCTAATATATATATATATATATATATTCTGGTTTTAGAAATTTTGCTATTATAGCATCCCTCTAAAGCTAACAAAATGAGATTTCTACTAGATTTTGTGATTATAAATAGAGATTTAAAGTGCATAAAAAAACTCGATTAGTAAATAAAATATATATTAGGATGCGTAATTTATTCTACTTCCCATATTCAATTCATTGATTAAGCGATAGACTTGTACAATTTCAGGAGAGGTTATTTCCTTACACAAGCATGGACTTACTTTCTCATAAGAGTTTTGCCTTCTATTGTCTTCTTACATTGTTTTCTATTGACTTCATAGAGTGATTCAGTTTAATTAAATTTGATGTCATTTAATTTCTAAAAAAAATGTGATTTTCAAAACATTGGCTTTCTTGACCCTAAATTTCTAGTGTCAGGTCACTAAAGTTTTCGTACAAATTTATTTCCATCATTTTTTGGCTATTTCCCCACATAGTGTGATAAAGGCTTGATGTTGTTGTTGCTGTTGTAACAAATAATTGCTATTACCTAGAAAACTTGTGTGCTTTTGTTGCATGATTGTCAACATCTAATATTAGTTATACATTATAAACTATAGATCCTAAGACATCTTATATCAATTAATAGCACCCATAATCTCAAATAGGTCTATAATTGAAAATCATTTTGGCTAAATCAATGCTACACAAATTAGCAATCCACCTCAAAAGTAAAGTTCAATCCTATTTTCATGTCCATCCTTCTATTCATGAAAGGTTATCAGCATCACCGGCCTTATATAGATTCAAGTGAAGCATTGTCTTAGGACTTCAGGTGTTAAGATATTATTCAAAAACCATTTTAAACAACTTCTATATTGTCTTTTATCTATCATTTTTCCTACCTAATTATCTAACACTAATTTCATCTACTAGTCTACTAGGTGTATTTTCTACCCATTGTTGCACAAGTCCAAAAGTTTATTTTCAACAACCTTATCTTCAAAAGATGTTACTTCAACCATCCTTTAATATGATCATTCCATAATTTATTCTTCCTAATTTTGCAAAACAATCATCAAAGGATTATTATTTTTTATGCTTAGCTAAGCTACTAACAATTTTATTACTGCCAACACTCAGATCTATGTTATATTGACAAAGCTAGTTTCAATTTTTAAAAAAATTATTTTTAATACTCCAAAAACACTTCTTCATTGTACAACCACCTAACTTCAACTCTAGAAATAATATCCTCATTTATATTTCCATCTTTTTTATAATAGATTCAACATATTTAGAACCATCATACATAGGAACTATGTTGCACTGACACTTCTTATCAAAAAGATATGCAGTGTCCAATACGTATTGGACACGACACTTATCCAACACCTCACCGACACATGTCAGAAATGCTGAAGACGTCTTATTAAAAATAATTTGGATACACTAGTCTAACACACGTCTTAAACATTTTATGAAATTTTTTTAATATAATTTTTTGTACCTTAAATTTTTATTTATTAAAAAAATAAAAACTAAATTTCTTATTTGTTTTCCATAGCTCCAAATCAATTGCTTGTACTCAATGTCCCATTCCCCGAACATTTCCATTTTCATTTAACATAATGTCCTCTCTCCGATGTCGTCACAATATTAATATTTTAAAATCATTTCAACATTAAAATTTGATGTTATCTTGATATTGACAGCAGAATTCAAGTTGGATGGTTGAAGTGGAGGAATGCATCGGGCTTATTGTGTGATAGAAAAGTCCCCCTCAAACTTAAGGGAAAATTCTATAAGATGCTGGTGAGACCTGCAATGCTTTATGGTGCCGAATGTTGGCCATTAAAAGAGAAGCATAATACTAGGTTAAGTGTTGCAGAGATGAGGATGCTTAGGTGGATGAGTGGCTTGACCCTTAGAGATAGGATACGAAATGAGCATAATATACGTGAAAAGGTTGGAGTAGCTCCAATGGAAGATAAGATTAGAGAGAGTCGCCTTAGATGGTTTGGCCACATTAAACGAATGCCTTCTGATGACCCAGTTAGGAAAGTTGAGGTATTAGATTTGGCTTATGTTAAGATAGGTAGGGGTAGACCTAAAAAGACTTGGTTAGAAAATATTAGAAATGATCTATCTTTATTAGATTTAAATGAGAATTTGACTTTTAACCGGACACAATGGCGAAAAAGGATTCATGTAGCCGCCCCACGTAGTGGGACAAAGGTTTGTTGTTGTTGTTGTTGTTGATATTGACGCTTGACCCCAACAATTTCTTCACCAATAATCACACCCACGCGTTGTCTCAACATCTCAACTTTGTCCAATGTCATCTCAACATCAAAGACTGGTGTCATCTCGACATTGATGGCCGATAGTGTCTCAACATTGATGCTCGAAGCTCATTGCACAATATCAATGCTCGAAGGTACACAACATCGATGCCTGACTTTTGATAACATTATTATCTCCCCTCTTGATACATGACACAACATACACGCCCGACTATCGACATCTTAATATTAATCATTTTAAGCACATATTCTAGTTAAATAGCTTATTATTTCTCAATTATTCTTGATATTTTACTTATTCAATTTCTATAGACTATTCTGAAAATTGAGCCTAGCTCATGTCCATGTCCAATATTTTTAATAATTGACGAGTCTCGTGTTTGTGTTGTGTCGTGTCCGTATCGCCGTGTCCGTGTCTGTGCATCATAGCATAGGAATCACTATATCTTCTGATAATATTGACTAATAGGTGTTTCATTATCACACCAACTAAAATTGTATATCATATAATCGGTTTTTACTCGATTAATTCAGTTTTTAGGTAAGAAATCCAATGAAAGGTAAATAAATCAAACACTATAGTCAGAATTATTCAAAGAGGTTTAATAAGTAGCTGGAAAGAGTAAAAGATAATTTATAATGGTCTTTATCAATGAAACTTTATGATGAATATTTTATAAGATTATATATTTTGGGGCAATTTCATGCAGAACACTCAAATCTAGGTTATGTACCAAAACAATATCAGAGTGATGCTATCTACAATAATACCACATAAGTTTGGAAGAAAAGAACAAAACTATCTACTTACATTCTCAAAGATTTGAGATATCTTCCAAATGTTAGATCCAAATTGAACATTTTCTGAAATCACTCCTCCCATCAGATGTGGGAATATAGTTTTCAACATGACAAGAATCATATTATGATTATCTAGATCCATAACTTACTCCATCCTATTTGAAATACATCATTAAATAATTCTTTTATTGAACCAATTAATATGTCCTACAATTAGTTGATATGAGGATCCAGTCTTAGGTTTTGATAGTAATTTGATGCATAACAATTTATACAACAATATCAAGCCTTCATCCAACTATATGGGGTCGGCTATACTTTTCCTCCATTGTGTCCTGTTAAGAGTTAAATTCTCATTTAAATCTAATAAAGAAAGGTCATTTCTAATATTTCCTAACCAACACTTTTTAGGTCTACCTTTACCTTTCTTAACATAAGTCAAATCTAATACATCCACTTTCCTAACCGAGTCATCGGAAGGCCGCCATTTTATGTGACCAACCCATCTAAGACGACTCTCTCTAATATTATCTTCCATTGGAGCTACTCCAACCTTTTCACATATATACTCATTTCGTATCCTGTCTCTAAGAGTAAAGCCACTCATCCACCTTAGCATCCTCATCTCTACAACACTTAGTATAATGCTTCTTTTTTAATTGTTAACATTCTGCATCATAAAACATTATAGGTCAAACCACCATCTTATAGAATTTTCCCTTAAATTTGAGGGGGCTTTTCTATCACACAACAAGCCCGATCCATTCCTCTACTTCAACTATCAAACTTGAATTCTACTAATAATATCCCCTTCTATTTCGCCATCCCTTTGAACAACAGAGCCAAGATATTGAAAACGTGTAATCTTATTAATAACTTGATCACCCAAAATCACAACTCCCCCCCCCCCCAAACTAGATCTATTATTATTAAAATTACACTCCATATATTAAGTTTTAGATCTACTCAAACGAAGGCATTTTTGACTCTAAGGATGACCTCCATAATTCAAGTTTACCCTTCAACTCCATCTCTAGTCTTATCAACAAGAAGAATATCATCAACAAAAAGTATGTACCATGGTACAATATCTTGCAAATGTCTATTGAGAACATCCATGACTAAAGCCAAAAGTTATGGGCTTAAGGCTGATCCTTGATGTAATCCAACTAAAATAAGAAAATACTTGGTCAAACCACCATGTATTTGAACACAAGTAACAGCTCCTACATACATATCCTTAATAACTTGAATATAAGCATTATTAACTTCTTCCTTTTTCTAGAACTCTTCATAGCACTTCTCATGGAACTTTATCATATGCTTTCTCTAAATCAATAAATATCATATGTAGATCCTCATTATTCTCTCTATACTTCTCCATCAAACATGTCAATAAATGTATAGCTTCCATAGTAGACCTACCCGGCATGAATCCAAATTGATTTTGAGAAACATTAGTAACACACCGCAACCTATTCTCCATAACTCTCTCCCATAATTTTAAAGTATGACACATTAACTTAGCTCCTCTAATTCACACAATTTTGTGCATCACCTTTATTCTTAAAAATAAGAATTAATACGATCATTTTCCACTCATCTGGCATCTTTTTAGTCTTCAAAATAATATTAAAAAAAGTTTATTAAGCCAAGAAATTCCTTCATCTCATAAGCACTTCCACACCTCTATTGAAATATCATTAGGGCTTCGTTTGATTAGGTTTATTTTTTCCGTTTCCATTTGAATAAGTTATAATCAGTTCTTGATATATGTTTGGAAGACAAATTTATCTGTAATTACTTTTTATAAAACCACGTATTTTGGCGGTTACGAAAATTTATTCAGCGACTGCTTTTCCGTTTAGAAAACACAGTTTCCCTACCTAAATGTCCGAATTAACCCTCCTCTACGTTCAAATTGGGGTTTTTAATAATTTTCATTAAAAGAAGAAAATTAAAATAAGGAGAATAAATTAATTTTCCAAAATAAAAATAATTTTTTTGTTTAAGTTAAGTTTTTTTTATAGAAGAATTAATAATGAAATATTGTAAGTATAATAATAAATTAATATGATTTAAATTTTATCTTATTTGTAGTAAAAATTATGTTGTATGTTAAAAATTATGTCTTTTATAATAAAATCTCTAAAGCAGAACTCTTAAACAAATAATTTAAATTTACTTTCAAGTATTAATAAGCACTTTTAAAAATATTATTCAAACATATCTCATTATTGAAACTTCGTTTTATTGAACGGCTTTTTCTCAACCTCCATTTTTAAAACTCCTTTTTATAT